>JACVBY030000547.1:0-500000 GCA_017589505.3 Metroxylon sagu | reverse complement strand
AAGGCATGTTGTCATAGGTTATACTAAAATTCATTACTTAATGTATTATAAATATTAATGATGTCGATATTAATATGTTCAATTATTATTAAATTTTATTACTTAATGTGTAATGAAAATTTAGCTATTGAAGCATTACATTGTTATATTATATTTTAAGAAAGGTAAAAAGAAATGTCTTATGTATCATACTACACGAAGGCTTAATTTATTCATATCATTAGTCATGTAGATGTAAGTTTTTATACCCCATGTATTAATGTTAATTGCTATATAAATAGTAGGCATTGGTATTAATATAGTTGACCATTATTAAAAAGATAAAACTTAGGTGCAACTTATTGCGTATTTGCCATCCAATGCTCTACTTAAAATGCTACAATGTAAGAATCCTACTCAACAAAGGACACATATTATCATTATTAGGCGTCAACAAATGACATATATTATCATTATTAGGTGGAAAGGAAGATAGCTGTAAACATGACATCTATTAATTGGGAAAACAGATGGCAAACACCAACCAAACTGCACCTAACTTTCATCGTTATTAACATTGCAACAAATGATTTATTATTGAAACTTTTTATTTACTGTAATTTGTTATATTGCTATTTTATATTTCAATAATAGTTGGAAAAAGAAAAAAAAAAATCATGCTCTCCACATCACATTTGGTTGATATTAATGATGTCAATAAATAACATAAGTTTTTATACATTATATTGAAATTTAGTAATTAATATATCATAATATTAATGATGTTGATATTATTGCTGTATTGTTTCTTAAGAATAGATAGAGAAAGAAGAAAAAGCCATGTCTTGCCCATCATCAAAGCTCAACTTACGTATATCATTCTCCATATTGATGCCAGTATTAATGATCAAACTTGTTGATTCAATAACTGGCTAGCTACATGCTCCTGCTTCGCACGATGATATTAATTTTTTTAAAACAAATTGTTAAGAATAATTGAATTTTGTTGCATTAGATCTTATATAAGTTATATGTATTTTATTTTGAACTATAAAATTTATATAATAGTTTAAATATAGAAGTATTTTCAGCGGTGAGAAAATAAGTTATAACTAAAATAATATGTTCGAGCTATTACGCCTTATATTGTAAACAATTTCTAAGTACGTAATAAAAAGTAATTTTCAGAATAAAATAAAATAATTCATTCATTCCATATAAATTTATGTTCAAATATAATTAGGTTGTGTTTGGATAAGGCATTTTAAAAATTTTTAAAATTTTGAAATACAACATTTCAAAACTTAGCATTTTAGAATTTCAAAATTTCATAAATTCTCTATTTGGGTAGTTGCTCTTGAAAATGGAATTTTATCTAAGGATTATAAAGTTTTCTAAAAATATTATTTCATAATATTCATATAATTTTACATATATATTTTAACATTTTTCCTAAATATTGAATATTTATGCAATAAATATTTAATGATTATTTTAATAATACACATCAATATTTATTATTTCAATATCAATATTCTATTGTACATATTAATAATATTTATGAAATTATTAATATTTTTATATACTTAAAACTATATTTATTAAATTTTTTTATTTTTATTTAAAAATATTTATTTAGTAATAAAATAAATTATTTATAAATAATATTAGAAATTTATATTTTTATTGTAAATATTTTATTAATTAAAAATATGTCTATTTATAAAAATTTATAAAAAAATATAAATTAATAATAGAATATTTTTATATATTTATTATTATAAATACAAAAAGCATGAAATATAAATTAAATATTAATTTAATTACCTAATTATTTTTTATGATATTATTAAATATATTATTGATAATATTTATATTTATTGATAGTATTATTATTTTTAATAAAAGTTTTTTATTAATGTAATACTTATTTATTAATAAATAAATGATAATTATGTAATATTAATAATAAAATATTAATAATTTTTTAAAAAATACATATTTATGTAAATAAAATTTTTGTAATATTTATGTAAATATATTGGCATGTAAATAAAATTAAATATTTTAACTACTTGCAAGTGGATTTTTAGAAGGGATTTATAAATAATGCCTCTAAAGGTGTAATTTGTAAATAATCACTTTGAGAGATTTGTAAATTCTATTAAATTTTAGAAATTTTTTCTTTAGAGTAGCCAAATAAAAAATTTTAGTTTTGAAATTCTAAAATCCTTAGTTCAAATATAATCCCTCCTACAAATTCTCCATCCAAACAAACCTTTAAGCAATTGTATATATGAAATTATCTAAAAAAATAAAAAAATTAAAAGAAGAACAAAAATTTAAAAAAATCATCCACTCATTATCTTTAGTATAATTAAAGTTTTCTAACTTAAAATTAATGGTATTATAAAATAAAAGAGAATTTAAATGATTGAGTGATTTGGTAAAGTTGGGTTTCACATTATGCATATTGTCTAGGTCTTTTTAATAATCTTAATAGAGTCTCGCTTATAACATTATTGGTAATGAGTGGCAAAAAGAAGCTAAACAAAATTCAATAAGCCAACTAAATTTACCATATCACTCAATCATTTAAATTCTCTTTTATTTTGTAATAGCATTGATTTTGAATTTAAAAATTTTTAGTGGACAGAAATATCATGTCACAATAAAATATATTTTTTAAAAAATATTTATTTTTTTCCAATGAAGTAATGAAAAAGTTTGAGGACTTAAAAAGTAATATATATATATATATATATTTATATTGTGCCCATACTTAATCTTAAAGTGATCTTTATCGGGACTCAAATTCTTTATAAGAGAGTAATCCTCATTCTTCTTGACTAATTGATAGCTAAACATGAAAAATATAAAAAATTAAGATACAGCAACATCATTAGAAGTACCAAAGATTAATAATATATTAAACAAATAAATTATTTCATTATCAATTAATCATCAATAGCTCTTTCTCTTGAAGGAAATACTGTGCAGCTTCACTTGAATGATTTGTTAAGAAGTATTCCGTAGTTGTCCCATCTGGAATGTAGTGAGCAGAGCAGCATTACATACGGTGTTTTACCTTCAACGTATTCTTTAACATTTTAAACATCGTTAAAGATGATAAGGATCGGCATTCTTATCTGAAGACGCTCAGGAAAGAAAAGGCATGCATCATTTATTACATTTAGCATATTGGAATTCAAAGCTAACTTTAAAAAAAAAAAAAAAATTTGAAATGTATGTTAGTGGCTTATTCAAAACCTTGTTCATCTCAACAAAAGGCAACACTAATAAATTAATGACATTTTTCCTCGTTCATTGCTCATCATGTTAGGTGTCCATCTCAACAAAAGGCATAACTAATAAATTAGTGACATTTTTCCTCGTTCATTACTCATCAGTTACGTAAACTTTTATTTATAGGCATTGTCTCTCTCCCATATCTACTTCTTTATTTTTTTTTTTTTATTATTTCAACCCTGGTTGAATGTGTGTGTTTTTTTGTTTATGCACCTCGGTTGTCGTTAGATTTGATAATCGTTTATAATGTTTGTATGATCGCATGTTAACCGTTCTAATATTTTAAATAATAATAATAATAATAATAATAATAAAAAAAAAACGCTCGCAGGCGCATGCGTGCATTTCGCTCGCACGTTCGGTGCCAGCGTGAGTAACAACTCAAACGTTAGCTTGCACATGATTTTAAAAAATAATAATAATATTTTAAATTTTTAGAAGAAGACTTGCAGACGATAAAGACTGAACCATTGGGAGGTTATAGAATTGAGCTTATAAATAGGCTCAATCAAGAAGTGTACATATTTTAATCTCTGATCCTCATCAAAAGGTTTGAGGCCCGCTAAGAAAAAGCTTAGAGTCCTGAGTTCCTAAACGCCTTGTTGAGAAGAGTCATTTTCTTTTTATATTATTTTTCTACTCTATTTCTATTGTTGTTCTCTTATTTCTAATTTTATTTATTTTTTCTAAGCATTTAAAGGAGTCGTTGGATTGCACCTCCACATGATCGTACTAGTGGTACGAGGTTTGGATCGAGCCAAATTATTATATCTTGGGGACGGATCACTTATAACCTGCATGCATGAAGGAATAAATCTGATTGAACAGCCTTAGAAAATATTTCGATATCTAAAAAGAACACTTAATCTCTCTTTTAAGAGTGTTACTTAATCTCTTTTTGATATTGACTTGAGGTCACTTGATTCTCTTGAGCTTAAATCGATTGCTGGATATCTATTTCTTCTCAGCAGTACTGCTATTGCTTAAGGATTATTTAAACAAACTATCATCTCTAAAAGTATCGAGTTAATAGCTCTAAACACCACATATAATAAGGCAAAATGGATTAAAAATTTAGTATCAAAACTATATTTAGTACTTAACCCAGTTCTGGTCATATCAATCCATTATAATAATAAAGCCGTAATCGAACTAACTAATCAGAAGAGTGCTAATAAAAAAATGAACCAATATAAATCGTCATAAGTCTACAAGACAATATAAGAAAAGTAATGTTATCTCCTTAAAATTTGTTAAATCTAAAAGGAATTTAGCAGATTAATTAACCAAAAGACTATTTAGAAGTACAGTTCTATAATCATCGAAGAGAATGGGGCTAAGCCCATTAGTTAGTCATCAGCAATAAATACCCAAGCTTTGTGATTGGAGATCCTATGAAACAAGTTCAATGTGGTAAAAACGAAGCGGATTGAGTGATCGTGTTAGAGCACAATCTTCATAAAAATATCTTCTCTCATTCCTATGATGAGTGCTCTTATAAAGTGACAAAATAAAACTATATAAGATTAAGTTATACTCTTAATGGATCGAAGGTAGGTTATCTGTAGGATATTAATCACAAATATCCTTGAAGGATTCACTTATGTGAGAATTATCATATTAAGCCATGACTAAGGACTTGGGCTAATCCCAAAAAAATTCTCATGAAAAATCAAAATATTAAGTGTAAGGCCTTTAATATGCGCTTACTACTTAAACGCAATTGATTTATACTGTGTGTATGATTAGTAAAAGTCTGAATCAAAAACCTAGTTTAAGGTCTAATCTACTATGTTTCCTTTAGATATATACAATCAATACTGGATGGGATTCAAGTTCACTGAACATCTCACCTATTGCATAGTATAATATATCCTAAAATTTTTTATTAAATTAATTTTTATTAGTTTTTTAAAATTTAAAACTTTTGATGGATTATTGATCATTTTATGGTTTTTTTTTAAATTTTTAATTTAAAAAAAAAAAATGCTTGCGAACGCTCACACATTTGCTGCGAGCATGAGCAATGCTCGGGCGTTAGCTTGTGCATGATTTTAAAAAATAATAATATTTTAAATTTTTAAAAAACTATTTATGGGCCATAAAGGCTGAGCCATTAGTGGGTTACAAAATAGAGCCTACTAATAGGCTCAAGGTTGAGAGTCAGAAGCAATCCAAATTTTCATCTGCAAGCGCCCATATTTTGATATCTGATCCTTATTAAAAGCCCGAGGCCCTCAAGAACGAATTTAAAGTCCTCGGTTCCTGGAGGCCTGCTAAGAAAGAGTTTGAAGTTCTCCAACTCAGGGAGGCCCTAAGAGAACCACTTGCTCTCTTTATATTATTTTTCTATTTTATTTTTTTATTATTATTTTTTTATTTTTAATTTTATTTATATTTTTAGACATGAGACAGAGTTACACCTTCATGCGATCATACTCGTAGTAGAGGTTTGAATCAAGCCGAATGATTGTATTTTAGGGAAGATCGCTTACAACCTATATAAAGGATATTATCTAACACGTCTTAATTCAAATAAGATTTATTTTATTTTATTTTTATATTTTTTATTAAAAAAATAGAGTATTCAAAACTAAATAATATGCATAGATCCCAATGCTGCATCCATGACTCACCATTGACATCATCTAAAATATTATGAACAATAATAAAATATTCAAAAACATGCATGTAATAATAATTATTTTAAAATTAGAGACATATAACAAAGAAGAAATATTAAGTGATTAGACAAATTAAGTTATAAAAAAAAAAAAAAAAGTCAATTATAGGTGGAAGAAAACATTAACAAATAAAGAAACTTCAAGTTACCAACATTAATTGAACATTCCACCCTTACTAAAAAACTAAGAAAGAAACGTAAAAATCTCAAATATAGAAACAAATCTAACATATAGATCAGCGTAACGATAACAACGGAAGTGGGAGAAGAAGACAGGAGGCGCCCCTGTTTGCCTTTGGATTTCCTCGTCTCTCTCTCGTCCTTTCCTTATTTGGAATTTTCCTCCCCTGTATGAATGAAATGAGCCTTCTTCGGCTTAGAACATTTCTTGGGCCAGAGGGAGAGAGAGGGGATGGAAGGAGGGGAGGAGAAGAGGACGCCGTTGTTGGAGGGCGGAGCGGCATGGAACCGGCGACAGGGGAATTCGGTGAGCTCGATGCGAGGGGAGTTCGTGGCGAGGCTGCCGGAGAAGGTGAAGCACGGAGTCGACCCGGAGATGCCCTTCCAAATAGACGTCTCCCGGATCAAAGGCTTGATGGATGGTTGGTGCCAACGATAATAAGGCCTTGAGATTTCTTCAAGACTGGATCAAAGTTTCCAACTTTTTGAAATATTTGTTTCATGTTTTCTTAAAATTTCACTTCTTTTACATTCATTCACAGTTGCTCCTCTTGTAATTGGCTCAAAGCTTCTGTTTTTGTTCTGGTTTATTTGGTTTTCTCTCTCTCTCTCTCTCTGAAACGTGGGAATTTAAGAAGAAACATCTCAAAATCGCTTTTTTATTGCTCTTCCTGTGGTCTCGGGGTGTCTGAATTGAAAAGGATCTCTGAAAGCAAATAGTCCGACGTTTCAGTGTTTGTAGACAAGACAATAGAGAAAGAAATAAAGTTTCGCAGCTTTGTTGCATTATAAATATAACTTTTTCTGGAGAAATTCAGCTTCTGCTGACCACCGGGAATTCTTGACTTGGCTTGTATCTAAAAGCTCAGAAACCAGTTATTAGGTTATTACAATTGCGTGATATTAATCATCTAATGCTTGTAAGAATTTATCTTAGGTTCATTGGAAGAATTATTATGAGTTGCCTAATATTTGTGATGCTTTTCCCAAGTATAAGCTCGTTCCTATTTGTAATTCAGTATTGCAGTGATGGTTTTGCTTTCCGAAATTGCTTCATCTTTTGATCACAATTCAGACTCAAAAGTTGATATCATTTCTCACTTTTGAATCCAAGTGCCAACTGAAATGCCTCTTCTCTTTTATTTATTTCAGGGGAGAGAGAATACTATGAAAAACAGTTTGCTACACTTAGATCATTTGAGGAAGTTGACTTGCTTAATATATCCAATGAATATGATGAAGATCAAGATCTTCAAGAGCAAGCCCAAAGTGAATTTGCAATGAAAATATCAAATTATGCAAATTTTGCTCTGTTGGCATTGAAGGTAATTCGTTTCACCCGGTTTCTTATTAAGCTATTAAGATTTTATTTATAGTGTGATGTTTCAGGTTTATTATTTTGAAACTATACTTGCCGTTTCATCTAATGACTTGAATATTTATTACAAAATGCAGATATATGCTACTATAAGAAGTGGATCCATTGCTATTGCTGCTTCAACTCTTGATTCCCTTTTGGATCTTATGGCTGGCGGAATTCTTTGGTTCACACATCTGTCCATGAAGCATATAAACATTTACAAATACCCAATTGGCAAGTTGCGTGTGCAGCCGGTAGGCATCATTATATTTGCTGCTGTCATGGCTACATTAGGTGTGCTTCTTTTCTCTTGGGCCTTTGTACCATTCTAGTTGAATGTGTTGCATATTAAACATGACACCTTGAAAGGGACTACTGGATTTTAGTTTCTAATATTTCAGACTAGTTGGAGATCTCAGATCCATAACTAGACACATGCACGTAATAATACAAAAATATACAGACTCACCTGCAGAAACTTTTGGCTAATTACACAGGACATTGATATAGAAGTTGTGTGGGATGTAAAGAAGCCTTTTATGGTTGAGAGACAGAAATAAGCTTTGAGAAACAAGAATCAGGAAGCAAGGCCAATATAGGCAGAATGAGGCCACTGTTTATGAATGAAGTTTGTACTAATCTATGTTTCTTAGGTCATTCATATTTAAAAGTGGTTCAATGTGAGTGAAGGCCTACCGCTGTTTAATGATTCTATATATATATATATGTAACATATTATATCATACCACCCTTTAAATAAACCCAGAAATGGTTGGTACTCCATGATTTATATACTATTAATGGTTCTTACAAAGATGCTATATATAAACAGAAATGCTATTTTTCTCATACTTCCAGGATTTCAAGTTCTAGTTCAAGCCCTTGAACGCTTGATCGAAAATGAAGCACCTGAGAAAATGTCCTCTACGCAACTTGTGTGGCTTTACTCAATCATGTTGTCTGCCACTGTGGTAAAACTAGCTCTCTGGCTTTATTGCAGAACCTCAGGGAACAAGATAGTCCGTGCCTATGCCAAGGTTTTGTCAAAGACACTCTTTAATTTAAGTTTCTGTGGCATTTGTATTTTGATTTCTTTGACATCAATTACATCATTCCATTTTAAAGAGCTATACATAATTGGTATCATCCAGGACCACTATTTTGATGTTGTGACCAATGTTCTGGGCTTGGCTGCTGCGGTTCTTGGTGATCACTTTTACTGGTGGATTGACCCTGCTGGGGCAATTATCCTTGCAATTTATACCATTTCAAATTGGTCTGGAACTGTCCAGGAAAATGCAGGTTTCTTTCCAAAACTCATTCTTCTAGTATATTCAAGGTTTCCACTCTAAGATATTAGTTTCAAATCATCATGATGTTGTCAAATAATATTCCTTTATCATACTTTATCCTCTCATTGGAAATGTACTTTCTCCACGCTTTGTCCATGGTGAAGCTTATTGCATTAGCTGACCAATAGGAAGTTTCTTGAATCATGTAAAGAATAATTATTGAAATTTACAAAGAAAATTTCTTTTGAGAAGTTGACCTGAAGTAGTATTGTAGGTGTGTGTTCAATGTGCAAATTTTATAAGTAATAAAAAATGTCAGAGAGATACTATATTTATTGGTAGCAGGAAATCAACAAAATACTGTGGCTGCCCCTGCTTATTGAATAACCAGCATATTTTTGAAACTTTTTTTATGTGGCAAGTCCTCATCTCTCTAATATCTGAGCTTGAACTTTATATTCTTCCCTTCGTCATATGTTTGTTATATCTACGCTCTTAAATAATTCAAACATTGTTCTGTACTATTTCATGCAGTTTCACTGGTTGGTCAATCAGCTCCTCCAGAAATGTTGCAGAAACTAACATATCTTGTTCTAAGGCATGATCCTCAAATTAAACGTGTCGACACAGTTCGAGCTTATACTTTTGGAGTCCTCTACTTTGTGGAGGTTAGTCAATGGCTGTTGTTCTACCTGAGCCTTTAATAGATGAATATGAAAGCAGAGTGTATTTTTGGAATAAAGACAGTCATATGAGTACATAATTTGTTTTATCTCACTTCTATCAATTGTTAGCAGAAATTCGTTGGTATATAATTATAATATTAGTGATTTTGGAAGAAAAAACTTAGAATGAGTCAAAATATATATTGATATTTGCATATTTTAAGCTCTCATATATAACTAGTTGCTAAACTGTGAAATATTTAGGAGCCAGGCAACCTGTGAAATAAATATCAAACAAGATAAACCACTAAAAGGATGGCTTTGTTTAAATTCATTGCATGTTCAACACAACTACTGAAGCAATCTGAGAGTTTCTTGTGAGCCTTCCTGAAAACAAGAACATGGAAGTTTTCTTTCCGGTCTTCTTCGTGTCTAAACTATAAGTTTAACTTGTCGCAAAGTTAGTGCCTTTTTTGCTACCATATAATATCAGTTTTTTCTTTCATTGAAACCCAAATACTAAATCTAACTGAATAATTTTAAGTTACAAAAACTATTTACAATTCTTTAGTCTTAGAATGGTCCAAACCTGTTTATGTATGATGCCATAATTCAAAACACAGAAATCCAATTGCTATACTAGGAGCATAACCATACAATTGCTGCACTTGGAGCATAACCATGCAATTGTGATTCAGAAAACTAGGTTTTGTTGCTGGTTTTATGTTGTTTCTACTTTATTGAGTGACATAGTCATGAATAAGAAACTTTACTGGAATAACCATTTTGGTATTAAAAATAAAAAATAAAAACCCACAGCTAATTTAGTTAAGTAGCTCGTAAAATAAAATCTTGTTTCTAACCAGAATGCCAAATGACTCGTACGAATTTTTTTAAAAGAAACATTAGATGAAATTACCTAAGATATTGCCAAAACAGTTCACAGATAAAGTTGCAGGAGAGAGACACGTCGTAAATATAGTGATCAAGAACCATTTGACTTTGTTCCTTCAAAAAAGAGGAGAAAGTTTTTATACATGGTTTTCTTGACTTCAAAAAAGCATATGTTTGAGCGTTGTCAAGGTAAAATTTGTGGGCATTGAGAGAAGGAGTCTATAAAATAACATGTGTTTATTGTTTTTACACAACATGTACTTTATTTGACATATTAAACCAATGCCTCACATGAGGCTATCTATATCAAGAACCACCATAAGTGAGAGATTTGTGGTCCCCTCTCAATTTTCTTCACAATGAAAAAATATACTAACATATCTCTATCAACTTACATAATATATCCCCACTATTGATATAACCATATTTATCACATTTTTGGGGATCCATTTCGTGTTATATTTCGTCATTGGTCATTTTCTATGCAGTGCAGATATGTTTTTACAACTAGTCTTTTGGGAATGAAAATGTTGCTTAACATGTTGTAGAACCAAGTACCACTGCAGCATAACATTGCTGCTCTTTCTTAGTAGAGTTTTGTGATATTATATTTGTTGCATTCCAACCCAACTTGTTTGTGCTTTATATTTTGGGACAGGTTGACATTGAACTCCCGGAAGATTTGCCTCTGAAAGAAGCACATGCCATAGGAGAATCACTCCAGATAAAAATTGAGGAACTTCAAGAAGTTGAACGGGCATTTGTACATCTTGATTTTGAATGTGACCACAAGCCAGAGCATTCTATTCTTATCAAGCTGCCCAGCAGCCAGCCTTGAGACGAAAATGAAGGTGCATATATATATATATATATATATATATATATATATGAAAGATGAGCTTGTTCTCCGTCAGACAAAATTTCAGCTGTTTGAAGCCAAGACTCATTAATGGCGGCAACTTGAGTATTATGTGTTATTCTAAGAGGTTTAACAGCATTAAAAGTTTTGGAATGAGAGTCCATGTAAAAAGACTACTGATCATCATGGATTCAACATTGTATATCGTAAGTCAAAATGTTTGTTAAGGGCAATCTTGGTCTTTTGTAAAAGAAGATTGAAGTTTATATTGGCCTCTAACTGAGGTGAGAGGTCTCAAGAAATTAATGGTCAGTCTTGAGAAAGACATTTCCCACACCGGAAAGGGCCGCCCGCTTCGCATCTCATTCATGCGAAAATGCCACATATCTCCATCTATCTAATGCCTAATTCACTTTCTATTTTAAATAATAAATGACTAAAATGTTAGTGTAGTCTTTTCTTTTTATTTTAAAGCATAATTCAGAAGGAGGTGAAAGTTTATAGACTTGAAAGGATGCTCCATGGAACTACTGAAATCACAGAGACAGCGAGTGCTCAAACAGCTAAAACACAATGAGAAGATGGTACAGGATTTTAGAAGCATTCTACCGATTGCAATTGTACTTGATATGCAGAACCTGTTCACCATGTAATCTAGGGTTTCCAAGTTTATGTAAGACAACAAATAAAATTTGAACTAGCAATGTGCACCAAATTCCATTAAAAATTAGGAATAATAAGTGCATCGGCTTTAATCTTCCGCTGCTTGTGAATATGGACTGCAAGACCAACTTATCAATCATGATGCGTGTTCACTGTCAATTTGCCCCCTGCCAGAACTTTTCATTTCCTTGCTCATGTTTAATAACAGAATAGTCGGTGCTATGGCACTTGAACACATGCCTTAAGGTTTCCGCATTAAAACAAGAACCAATAAATTATTAGAAATCTGATGCCTTCTCGCTGATTTTTGGACTGTGTTTCTGGAAATGGATCTGTTACAAATTCCTCATGAGCCAATACATAAAAGTTCCATCAGAAATTAAAAATTGAGGTGTATTATCATTGGAAGTACAAAGCTGCCACCACCTGAAACCTTAGAAAATTAACTACCAACAGAATCCATGCTTGCACAAATAGAGCTATATACTTTGTCCTCTTCCTATTCACATCTTATTTTTGTTGGGCCTACCTGCTTCTCACTAAAAGAACCATTCTGCTACCTCTGTAAGATGCCCTCCCGTGGATTAATTGATACACTGAAAAAAGGCCAAGCAGAGATCAGCACCATGGAAAGAAATTAGAAGGACCTAAGAAAAAACTGATAGACTAGTCAAGAAACTTAGGCATGCACATGTTAATTGAGAAAAAGTCAAAGTGCTGCATGTCACCACAGAAGAGAAGTTGTTCACTCTGAATGCTTCTTTTGATAACAAAAGTCTGCTAGCAGCCAAATGGAGTCATTCTAAATAGCACTAAGAGTACAGGAACCAATATGCTCCTTTACATCCGGGGCCTCAAAGATTATATATGATTGTGTATAGCTTAGAAACCCTTCAAATATATCTCAATTTTTAAATAATTCATCAAAATATAAACTATTAGCTCCATCATGAAATATGCTTGAGGCCTGAGCATTAATATTAATCATAGTGCATGTTCTTGTTTCTGTGACAAATCAAATGACTGATATACATGCTAGCGGTTGGAGGAAAAAAATATTGAGACAATATAGAAAACAAAAAAGGAAATTGAACTAGAACGTATTGATTTTATTGTTGCATTATCTTGATAAAAATGTTCATGACAAAGATCAATTACAATGTTAAGGATCTTTTTTTACTATCATATTGTGAACTTCCTGAACCTCTCTACTATCTCATAAATTTTTTCTTCTTCCATTAAAAAGATCCTGAACTTCATTGACACAGTTCCTGATGCAATGCACTCTTTCTCTACATTCACTGCACACAAAGTTCAAAAAATAATATCAAATTTATCACAACCAAAAATAAACACTTGACAGAATTCAATGATCTGCATGCCTAGTTCTGGCTGTCCATTTTCCCCACCCTAAAAAGAAAAAAAATCTTCCTTATCATGAAACTTATTAGGGTTGCACTGCTTGATATTATTAACTCCACCTACATATAAAATATGAGTTTTGTACGTAGCTAGTCCCAAGCCAAGCCTAGATAAAGTAGGAGGGTTGCAATAAGTTGATAACCAAAGTAAAATTATATTCACACCTTATGAACAAATGCCTGATATTACTCTGGCTGTGCATAAGGAGGGAATTTGTCTCCTATGTCATAGGGCCTGTGGACTTTTGGGCAGAAATCCATGAATGCAAAAACTCAAACATGCATATTGAAAGACACAACCAAAAAAAAAAAAAAAAAAATGATGCATAACTCAAAAAGGTTATCAAATTAGTGAATGCATTTACCGAGATCTGTACAGTCTGGGCTTGACTACAAAAGATTAAAAGAAGGAAAAAAAGGCAATTGATAAATATGCAAAACCAGTAGCGGCATTGATTGAGTGGCAGTAGTAACTGTTTGTACCAACACATAACATCATCACTAGGCCTCACCCTGACTACTTTTGGTCAGTGCATGAATCCTACACCAATCATGTGTTAAAGACCATGTGTAGAAGAATGCAGAACAAAATTTTATTTTTAATCTGGTGACTAACAGATGTGCAACGTTGATAAATATGAATTTATGAGTAGAATCATTTGCAGCATGCAAAATGAGCAGCAAAAAGAGTTAATGCTAGAATGCTTCAGACCCCAAGATTTCATAGGCTGTTACATGTGATAAGCAGCCTCAGTGCATGTTGAATTCTGAGTAGATTCATGTAATTAGCAAAAATGCATTTTGTTCTAAAATCCATACCATACGGAAACAAAATTCGACTACTACAATAAAGAAGTAATATTCAACTACTACAATAAAGAAGTAATATTCAACAATTGTTAATTCACTGTGTCCTCCAATGAGAGCTTTTGGATCTCACAATCCAAACTGGATCCATGACAGGCAATAAACTTCCAGGCTCCAGCAAAAATGAGATGCACACTAGCCAATATGACAATAAGAATCACCTCATTTTAGTTGTAAATTGATGATGTCTTCTAAGAGCAGATGTTTATTCATTATCCAAAGAGGGCCACAATGACCTAGAAAATGGCAGTTTTACTGAAAGTAAAATCCCCAACATACTTCATGTCAATATAATATGATATGATATTTTGGCATCCTGATCTTTATGTTTCATATCAGTCTTAAGAAACATCTTCCGTAACATTCAAGGTTTCCGGGGAAGGGAAAAAAAGTAAATGACACATGCAACAGAGGTATAGGATTAATAGACATTGAAAATCAACTAAATACCTTGAGTGAACCTCAGATGCTTTTAATAATACAGGAAAAAGAAAAGAAACTAGCAATAGAAAACTATATTGGAGCTTTGACTAATTATTTTTAGTTCACTTCAAAGTTTTCCTATATAACAACAACAACAACAAAGCCTTAATCCTAAATTAGTTGAAGCCAGCAACATAAATCCTTCTTTTCCATTCCGCTTGGTTTAGAGCCGTACTTTCAATCATCAATCACTTTGTATTGCTCTTTGTTCAATTTATTCAAAAGATTGAAATGCCAAAAAAATACCAAATATAAAAATTTAATTTGACTTTTTTCCCTATTGTTACATCTGTGAAGCAACTGAAATTTGATTTTGCTAGCCTCTCAGAAATGAACAGCTAGTCCGATACAGTAATGTACATCATCAAATAAAACTAGATGTCAACCAACCCAACATATTGCTTTCAGTGACTGTACTGACCATGTGTTTTGCCTCTTCCTCATTGAGTATTACACCCACAAGAAAATTTATGTATTCCTAAGAAAAACATATAAAAAATAACCTTCACAAAATCCAGTAGCCTAGCTATCCCACATTGTATTATCTCTTCATGATGAGTGATCTCTGATTCTCTATGGTTATCATTGGATCCATAAGACTAATCTTCTCAGCAGTCCCATATTTTTGCTGTATAAATATATTACCACCAACTTTAGCAACTTGAAAGGAAATCCACCTAGTCCTCCTGGACAAATAAAGAAGTGGTTGACTAATCACAAAATTAGAAATTCAGACCCTGTATTGCCTGTATGACCTGTATGACCATTGCCAAAACGTCACAAACCAAGATACATATATGCGCATGTGAGTATTGAGAGAGTACTCATTCTGATGGTGTTCAGGCCTCAAACCTATTGGTAACTTTGAATTGAGGATCTACACACTTGACCATCATTTATAGCTAAAATACTTAAAAACCAAAAATTTTTGGAGGTTATTCATCTACATGGACATAAAATGAACAACAATAGAGTTATCATGTTAAAATAGATGATAATACACATAAAGTTTGGAATCCACGTTTTTTAAAATTTCAAAGCATGGATAAACCAATCATTTGGTTCGGGTGCTTCTAAACCATAAATCATATGAAAACATTAAATCAAGCCATTAAAACTGTCCATTTTAACCAATTGATGCATAGGCAACTGACCAGTAAGCATTGAATTTCGGTATAGATATTTTACATGTAACTCGTGATCAACTATGGGGATACCTAATTCAATATACAGAAGTTGACTATCTTGACAAATACACATGCAAACAAAATTTAAATGCTTGAAGACTAACCTATATATGAAATGATTTTTAAAATTTATGGCTTTCATTAATAGATTAAAAAGGTTTATTTGAGCCTATGATCTATTTGAACTACTTGAAATTTGGTTCACATGTATTACAGAGTATGGAGAAGTAGATGGACAATTTGGATGATCAACTTGAAAGCCCACACCACATGTTTTGGCACAGGCAACATAAATTAATTTGCTTTCCTCCTCTTGAAAAGGAGAACGAATCCAGCCCTCTTACTTTTCCAACTACCAAATTTAAATCTAGATGATCCACTAAGCAGCCACTTTGAATATAAGGAGAGAAAGAGAGAGCAAAAGAGACCATTTACACCAAGTGACCATACCCCCAATCAAAACAACTCCCAATTCAATAACCTGTTACATCCGCTAGATCCCTCTCTTTGTCCTTCAATTCCCCTCCCTCATCCAGCATCTCTGTTCTCCATCACCACCCACCACTCAACCAAAAACCCCCTGTAACATTGTCAACCAGAACCAGTGCCATGGCCATTAACAACCCTCAAATCTCATGGACCATTATGCAATCCTTTTAGCTTGTTCTCATGAAGCAGCAACCACATCGAAAGGAGCCCTATGCCTAAGGAGGTGGAGGGATCACGTAAGGGAGGTCAAGCAAATAAGGTAGGAAGAGAGGGCTTCAGTGAGTGACGACAATGGTAATGATGGAGGGGAAAGAAAAGATGGGAGGACGGCATCTGTGGAGGATGAAGATGCAAGCATAAAAAGAGGAGGGGACAAGAGTAGCAAGATCAAGAGGGGGAGGCTGGGAGAAGGAAAAGTGATGCACAACCAAAGGCTTTTGCTTTTCTCTCCTCTCTAATGTAACCAACATTTCAATAAGCATACCACCCAACTTCATATCTGACCTTCCAATAGTTAATCTGATTAGATACTCTCTCCTAAGAGCACAGGACCATTTCTCTCTTCACATGCACAAATAAATGTAAATATGTATATGCATGCATATATATATGAGCAGATAACCTGTCCCTCCAAGTGGGCATTTGATTATTTTAAATATTTTAAGTATCAATGAGTGAGTTTGAAGTTGGTAACCTCATTAATGTGTTTTATGTAACTGAAAATGATCACCATAACAAACAAGTATAAACCATCGAGCGATTGCTTAGATGGCATCACCTTAAGCATAAGGATGCAGGTTCAATTCCAGCAGGGTGGATATAAGGTAGAGAGAGAGAGAGAGAGAGAGAGTAATTCAGGACCAGGAAAATATTTATCATAAACTCTAATAATAAAGAGCATAAATCAATGAAGTTTTTCAATTAACAATAAATGCTATATAATTTGAGGGTTAAGTTTAGTGACAAGTAACCATGATACTCTTTATGCATTATATGTTTGTCAGCCTTGCTACTAGATTTGGCTACAAATCCAATTTGATGCTCACAAATCAGAAAAGGTGCATAGCTCATCTTACACTTGAATAATTGTAGAACGTAAAGGTAATAGTCTACAATATTTCATATCATCAGCATTTGTGCTCTACTTATTTCATAGATTATTTGTTCATGTGACATCAGTCTTAGACCCAAAAAGCAATACAAAAGGTTTTCTGCCATCATATATAGGTAGGAATAGTCAAACTTCAAGATTTTAAAACAAAAATAATGCAATGAATATTTACAATACTAGGTAAAGTTAGGGCCTGTTTGGAAGACTGGAGAACCCCTTCAAGAGCCTCTTATATCATAGAAGGAGAGAATGTTGTCTCAGAGCAATAGGAAGAGAAGAATCTTAGTTAATTGGGGAAGTCACCAGATCGAGCAATACCACAAAAATAGGATACTTCAATCCATTCGGAAGGTGATATATTATACGAGCCCATATTGATCAAGCTTCTCTGTATCGGTAAAACTCTCTTTCCCCACCACACAACTTCTCCTCAAAATCCCTTTTTTTAGGCCATATATGGATTTATTTCATGGGCAAACTATCTAAGAATCCAAACGGGGCCTTCAGATCATCTCTTCATACAGAAATAGTCAAGCTACAATTACATGTTTTGCTGGCCGTTACAATCCCCTTAATGTTTTGCTGGTCATTACAATCCCCTTAACTTTTCACCTATATACTAAACCTCTCATCATGCCTACGCACATTCTCTTCGTTATTACTAGCTAACGCATCACAAACAAAACCTATAGATCTCCAAAGTTTCACAACCATAATGCCTCACAAGTCAAATCTTTGGAGGTCTTACCATCAACCACATTCCATGAAAGTTTATCCTCATGCCACTTTTCATCTCTTTGAATAACAGTCAATTGACTTATAGTACCATATTTGGTGGAATCAGATTCCACAACCAACAAGAATAGAAGATGATCAATATCACAAGCTCACCCACAAACAACAATGAATCCTACCAAGCACCCCAACTTTGAGTTCTTCAGAATAGCTGCCTTTGGATTCATCAAACATTAATAATGTGGCAATGTCCACGGAACCAATCCTATAAAATCTTTTTTGCACAACAGAACCCCCAAAGATGAACAAGTAAGCAAATATGAATCACCCCCCAAAGGAACTCTAAATTTACTTGGACTAGATTGGCCGATGGAATGTTTTGATTGTTTATGGATTCAAGCAGGGGATTAAAAAGCGCATTAGGTTCCTCAATTAATCTAATGTGGAGTGGCTCAATATAACAACTCGCTCGAAATGATCAAACATCTAATATGATTCCCCGGGAGAAATCCCTAATCACCAGAAAATCAAACAATTAAACAAAAGAACGTCTCCTTTTTATTAACAAAGAACCCTAAATATAAGACAAGTTGGCTGCCATACCATGAATCGAAATCATCATATTTCCAATAATCAGCTGGTCTTGGCATCAGGCATGGGAAAGAGCCCGGCTCCGGCGGCCCCTCTCGGGGGCGAGAACCCCAAGATCTTCTGGAGATTGGTTCGGATGCTAATGGAGCAAAGGAAGTAAAGAAACACCATAGAACAATCCGTAGGATCAATCCCCGGAAGCCCCCGGTGACTCATCTTCAGCACAAACGGGATCGGCGAGAAAGGGAGCTTCGCCACCGCCCGGCCCTCGAACAGAGAGTTGAGGAGGCCGAAGACGACGAAGAGGACGGCAGCGACGACGGCGCCGGACTTGAACTTGGAGAGAGAGAGGTCGCGGGTAGACTCCTTGAGGCTGGTCTCGACCCGATCCATCTTCTTGGCCCGGGAGGAGGGCTTCTTGGAGGAGGCGACGGGGGCCCCGGCGGCACCGCCGGCGGAGGAGGCGGCTGAGGAGGTGGACTTCATGGATTCGAGTTTCTTGGAGGCCTTGTCGATGGAGGAGCGGAGGGATTTGTAGGTGGTGGTCCGGTAGATGAGGAGCCAGGAGATAAACTCGCAGAGAACGGCGGTGCAGATGGAGATCCCCACCACTACGAGGCTGTCGCGGTAGCGGAGCAAAGAGAAACCCGTCGCCATGGCCGCCGAGCTCGGAGTTCTCGAGATCGAAGAGATCTCTTGGTCTCCGGAGTCTCGTCTCTTCTCTTCTCTTCTCTTCTCTCGGATTGCGATCGGGTAGTGGAGTTGGTCTAGACGTCTCCTTATATTCGGGAAGCGTTCAATTATTCCGTAATCGTAGGTTAGTTATGGTGCTTCTCATTCGCGACCCCACGCTAGTCCAAACATCCCTTGATCGAGGCTACATGCGAATACGACTGCGAATCAGAGAGCGAAGTTGGTTTGGGAAGACGGGTTCGATCGTTTCGCAATCATTCAAGCGTAATACCTCATTACGAGTATAAATAGAACTTATGTCGGTACTTCAAGCCCCGACAATAGTTCAAACGTCCACTTCACAATGTTATACCTCTAAGAAACGTAAATATTAAATCAAACTGCTGGTATTCTTGCTGGAAAAGTCACCTGCCTAGAGGTACTTTACATGTGGAGTGACAATTATCCTTGTGATCTCAACCTTCTGAGAGATGCAGAAGCTCAGGGAACATTGTTACTAGAAGTGTGAGGGTAAAATATCTTTCTTGTTATCAAGAAAGAAATGTAAATATTAGGCTTCGAACTTAAGAAAATATGCCATTTTAGTTTTTGTAATCTAAAAAATTTTTTAAATTATTTTTTTAAAAAAAAAAATTTTCTGTTTGAATTCTATCGTTAAATTATCAGGCATCTGACGTGGCCAAAAACTGAGCCGACGTGACGATTGGATGCCGCGAGAGAGGAGAACGAAAACGGAGAGTCGTGCCGTAACGGATCGAAGACGATCTCAGGCAGGGGAAAGCTGGGACCGGCGCATTGTCGCTGGGAGAGTTCCATCGCCGATCTCAGGCTTCGAGGTCGGAGTTGGCGAAGTCGAAGATGGAAGCTTCGACGAGGGAGTTGAGAAGGACGTGGTAAGAGAAGGCGTCGAGGTCGAGACCCTGGAAGCGCATGCGGGCGAGGAGTTGGAGGGCGGCTCGGGTTTGCCGACGACGGTGTGGCCGACGATGAGGGTCTCGTGGAAGCAGGGGTGGGGTGCGGCGGTGGCGCGGTTCGCGGCGAGGAGGAAGGGGTGGCAGGAGGATGGGGAGAAGAGGCGGAGCCAGTCGAGGACGACGGAGACAAGGCGGGCGCGAGAGAGTGGTGGTAGCCGAGCTGGCGGTCGGACCAGTCAAAAAAGCCGAGGCGGAGGAGGAGGAGAGGGGCGGAGGGTGGGGCGACGGCCGGGTGGGGGCGGTGGCAGAGGGTCTGGAGGATGAGGGACTCGAAGAGAGGGAGGCAGAGGCGGTCGAGGGCGGCTTCGAGGGCGGGGTCGTCGACTAGGGCGGCGTAGATCCAGTCGAGCTGGGAGAGGGGGTCGGCGCCGAGGCGGAACTAGTTCTTGACGAAGGCGGCGATCTTGGAGGAATCAAAGGTAGGACTAGGGTTAGAATTTGGGAGCAAGGGGGAGAAGGTCCCAGCCTTCAGCTACCGTCTACCGGCGGTGGAACGTGGCGAAGAGGGGCTGGCCTACCTGGTGCTGCTTGGCCTCGACCGGCTGGATGGCCGGTGAGTGCCTTGCTCCGCCGCGTTGTAGCTGGGGGAGGGTGGGAGAGTGCCGCGGTGGTGTGGCCAGTGGCCAAGAGAGGGTTCTCGGCCATGGCTTCGAGCGAGGGAGGCGGGTGTCTCACGGAGAAGCAACCCGTACTCCATCACCAGGATTTCTCGATCGGTCCATTCGATTAGTTTAGGTTGATTCCAGATAATGTAACCAAGCCATTGAGTTGTATTGGTTAGCCTAATCAGTCTAACTTCAACCATATCGAATGTCACGTAAGTAAACTTTTCATATTTTAATTATAAAAATCAAACATCAAATGCCACAGGTAAACTTTTTACGTTTTAATTAAAAAAATAAATAAAATAAAAAATAAAATTCAGAAACAACTTAAAAAAAAAATTTTGTAATATAGAGATTAAAATCACAATTCTTAAGTTTAAAAGTTAAAAGTATTGCTTAACATAAATATTAATATTGATCTTTTGAGTACAAGAATTTTCAATATCTATGCTATCTCGGCTTCTACGGTATGCTGTAAATTTTTTTTTTTTTTTTTTTTCCTTCGAGTTGATAGCAGATGCATCTCCATGATGCATCTCCATCCTTCATGATTTTACTAGAACACCCATACATATGTGCTATGCGTCCACCCTACATCTGTGTTATGCGTTCACTCTTCGCTTCTCCAAAGTGCGAAGCTAGTGGCCATACGTTAACCAAAAGCGAGAATGCAAGCGTATTAAGATATCTGAATGGTGAAGTAATATATATATATATATATATATATCAAATAAGAGTCAAAACCATCTTCACTTTCTCTCACATGCACCTCGCATGCCCAAATTAGGTAGGATAGGTCAAAAAAATTCCTATAAATTGTCCGTTGTGTTTCGAGCGAAGAAAGTAGGTGATGAACTTAGAAATTTCCAATAAATTTCATTTTTGTCCAACTTTTAAGCTAGAATCGCTTTAAAAGGGTTTGAGAAGAACGAAAGAAACACCAAAGAGTTTGAAAAGAAAACATAGCCGTCGCACCAAAGAATAAAAATATAAAATATACAAAAGATACAAAACGGGAAGCCGCACTTGCTTGGCCCTGAAGGCCAAAGAAGAGCCGATCGATCACGGACCTGTGCATCACTTGTGTTTTAAAACCGACGCGAGGACATTAAAAATAGGTGTCCAATTTTTTTTTCCAGTGATTAAACTGACCTGTAATAGAGTGCAACCAAGGGTTAACTTCGCTTGCCAATCCTAACGGTTGGACAAAGTCAAAATTCTCCTGACTGGCACGTAATCGCATCTTTTCATCATTATGACGCCCTCGGTTCGACAAATTACCATTATCGAACCGTTTGAATGATCTAGTCTCCTCTCCCTTCCTACTCGTAGGTGACATCAAGGATATTCATTTAAGCAAAAGAAAACAAAGAATGCTGGTAGAATCCTTCAAATTAAAACAGCTCTTGGGACGGCATGAATCGCATAAGCAAGCTCTTCAGACTCGGCCGGTCCTAATCTCAATTCCCATAGGCCCTGCCAGACGTCCCAAATTTGGGTTGCCATAATTGTCATGGTCCAATCATTCAGACTCTTTAACCGAACTCTGCTAAACGCAGACAACGTGCTCCTCCATCCGTTTGAACGGTTTTTCAGTGCAAACTTTGTTTCTTAGGTGCTTTGGACCATCAGAGTTAGGCCCTCTCATGGTATATATAAATATACAAAATATAACGGATTCTCAGCCCTCCCCAGCTAATTTTCACTGAATGAAAATTTTACAATCAAACAGAGATCACTAAATAAAATATGGCTGCCTGCTCCATGTGCATTCTTGATGAAAATCAGGCGGGAAAACCCTGCTCCCAGATTTTAAATGTCGGTCAGGCATAAATATCACGATACAGTGCGTCCATAGCACACAGCAGCAAGATAGAGATTCTTGGCCCATTTATCCTGCACATGCCCATAAAATATATAAATAATTTTTTTTTTAAAAAAAAAAAAGGAAGATCAGCCGAAGAATGTACGGATAAAGCAGCCAATATATTTATAACTTAATCCAGACTAAAAAAACAATGACTAATATAACGTGTTATAAACATAGCCATTTAATTGCATTAGAGCAACACAACCATCTAAAGAACGATGCCCCCATTCAGCAGTTGCTATGATTAATATTATGATTTTTTTGAGGGGAAAAAAACTACCGCCACTTTTCTCAACATTAATTGAGATTTAAGTATCAAACTACTATAAATCCATTTACTTATTGGAAAGTTGCAGATTGCTGACGCTAAATTGATGCAATCGTATACTTCACCTTGACATGAGCACTTGGGAATGCTGAGGTTCGAAGGGTCTCCTGAGTCTCATCCCCAGGCTTGCGCTTGGGCACGCTTAGAATAAGGGCAGCCTGATCCCATGTAGCAGCCATTGAAGTGATGCGATATCCGTTATCCCAACGCCTGTGGATTCCCTCGCTTGGATAGAGAAAGTCTAATTCAACAACCTGGGGAAAACAGAGTGAAGAACATGAAGGATTTTCTGTTACCTCAACCAAAGATAGCACATGAAAGAGCTTATACGCTGGCAAAAGTTCCGTACTTCCCGTATGTGCAGTGACTACAAAGCATAAGCTTAACTAAATTGTAGCTCAAAATCCAAGCACATGGTGGGCCTAGTAAGGGCAGCAGCAAAATTTAAATAAGTTCTCCATTTGGTCAGAGAAAAGGAATAACTACCTGAATTGGACCAAGGCATTTAAGCATCTTTCATCAAGGGATCATTATGAAAGAAACAATGATCATTCTTGTAGAAAGTAACATAGAGAACTTGTTTGAAAACATACTCAATTTTTTTTTTTTTTATTTGCAGAGAAAGTAACAGATCTCTCTTTTTTTAAGAAATGGTCATTTGGACTGTATTGGACCATTATGCCTCTGCCCTCATGACAAAATTCTGTATGCCAGCTTTAAGCAGTAGTCTTCAAGTCAGGACAATAATGGTCCAAAATGTGAAGCAGATAATTCACACAAAATGTTGATGCTTTTTTTTTTTCCTGCATTCTTCTAAAGCATAAGCTAACGTGAATGGTAAAAGCTGAATGCAATGCTTTATAGTTTTAGGCCAACAATTAACACAACATTCTTATTCACCACAAGCAGCTATGTAAAAGTAATGCCACCAAACCTGATCACTAAAGCCGGCATTGCGGGACATGACAATGCCCCATCGGCTTCCAGAAGTTGCCATCGACGTGACATGAAATCCTTCTTTCCATTTCTTGTTTATCCATTTGAAAGGGAAAGATTCACTAACTTTGTAAGACTGCTGTGAATATGGAGTGCCTGAAAGAGTTTGATAGCAGATTCAATTAGAAATCAGATGTAAATTGAAAAGGAAACATATGGGGGGAATTCCATATATATCCAGCTGATACAGAAGAAAGACCAACTGTAAGGTGAACACAACAATATGAAAGAACATAACCTTCTTCCTTCTCCTTTCTCCTTTTTTTTCCTTTTTGAGAGGGAGAGAGAAAGGGAGGAAAATCTACCCATATTATGATTACCGAGATCCCATACTTAGGGATGCACCACCAAAGACTTGAGCCCAGAACCCCTGACTGCTAAACAAAGGAGCATAGGCAAGCTCCAGTTCATGAAAGGCCATAAATCTCATTTGGTTGGGAAAAGTTTGCGTTACAGAATGTACTAAACTAGTGCCAGTTGTAATCATGAGTATTATAAATTAGATCAGAACGGAGACAATCAATTTGACATGCTAAGACCTCAAATAAACATGTACCATCACCAGCAGATCAGAAGCCGAACTGTTCAAACATGGAATATCTCCTGCATTGTTGTCGTCCAAAATTCACATGGACAAGAGGCACCATCCCATGACCTTGACATTTTAGGTCATGTTGGCATATAGGAACGAAAATTGTCTCAAATTAATGAGATGCAATTAGTCACTTGGGCTGTATTTGGATGTTACCATATTTAACTTTATTATTTCATCCTTAATTAAAAAAAAAAGACAAGTTATATTTGGAGTCTTAAAATAGTCATTGGGGTAAATCATTCCGACTGTTAGGTTGTTCATAGATTTATAGACCTATCTTTTTTCGCTTTGTAGACCATTTTGACAATGTAAATATAAGTAGAGCTCACATGCGACCACATTCACAAAGAGTTACAAATGGATTACACCATAGCAGTTGATTTGAATCTATTTACAGTCAAAAGTAAAAATTGACATCACACATTATTTTTACATATGATGATTTGTTGTCAACTGATCTCATAATGGTTTTACATTGATCAATGTCCAGTGATGTCAATGGGAATGTCAAAGAAATGAATCACAAACCCCAAACAAAAGAGACTAACCTTTAGACATCACTACGAGAGAACTTCCATTATTAGCACCAGCTATAGAGCTGATATAGTAGTTTTTCTCCCACTGCTCCATAATCCATTCCTGCAGCAAAAAGTCCGCATAAATAATAGCAATGGAAACTAAAAGGTTACTAAAAGCTAAATTACATAATGTGAATCCATACCTTGTGAAGGAAGAGAGGGGACAATTCATAAACCTGAGATGTGAAACCAGTTCCTGCATCCATAATGAGTGCCCAAAGATTTGAGCATGATGCAACACAGCTTATAAGCAGACCATCTTCATTTCCTCTCCCCACATGTTGTGCCAACCGCGCATCAGCCACATTATAATGATACCTAATGCAAGTGATGAAGCCAATTTGATGTGCACACTTTAGTTTAGTGAAAAGTTTTGGAGGGTTCAGATGCAAAACTTAATTGCATTCAAACATGAGTGAAAATAGCACTAAGGAATAGTGGAAGTTCTGTGGGAACGCTATCTTCCTTGCAAGTTCCAAGCAGAATTTCAGTAATTTATAGAGAAACAAAAACAGAAAAAAAAGGGGGCAGCAGTGCCAAAGAGGACCTTGGCAATCTATGTTCTATATGGTTATATAAAGCTCCTGCAGATGTAATTGCAACAAGATATAATAACAGATCTCTTTGGGTCACAAAACACCAACAAACTAAGTTGAAAAGCAAGAACCATATACCTCTGTTTCATAGGAAGCCTGGCATTATATACCGAAATCCACTGGATGGCAGGAACTCCTAAACGGATCTTCTTCCTTAAATGAGCATCATCTTCTTCATCAATAGTCAGTCTGCTCCGTTTTTGACCAACCTGAGAGATAATCTTAGCATGATTGCAAGATAGATCAAGTTAGATACCATAAGGGATTTCCACTTCAATAGATAAAAGAAAATCAAAATAGTTTCACAAGCCATTTATCACCTTCTGAGCACCATCAGTATTTATGGGCCTAATTGCTGGATTTGGTCCAATTAACCCATCAAACAGTGATATTAGTTTAGAGTAGTTTGGCTCCTCATCAAATTTCATGTTCACTACAATCTCAAGAAACTGCTTAAAAGGTGGTGGACAGAAGCAACCGAGGATCTCAGGAGATGTCGCCATCTTTTTCTTGCAAACTAAAAAAGATTTGTTATCACCCTGTGATAATAGCATACAAGCACAGAATGAATTCAAAGAAATGAACCGTATAATTTTGAGAATGCGACAGTAAATACTCTTAACAATTCTTGAGTAGCTAGCATTCAATTACCTGGTATCCCTGCCATGGTAACCTGCCTCGGTGTAGGAAAATAAGAGTGTATGCAAGAGACTCCAGATCGTCTCTCCTACTTGCAGTTCTTCCCAAGTGTGCATGCACGCTCGCATATCGGACAGTTCCTCTGCATGAATTATAGCGCAGTTTGAGGAATGAAACTTGAAACTATAATTAATCCAGTGTGGGTGGACTATTTCTGATTGAAAATCATTGCATAAGAAAGAAATAGTACACCTGAACACATCTGGCCGCTGATCATACTCAACATGTTGTCCGCTGGCAGATTCTTTCCATCTTGTTGCTGTAAGTCATGTGAAATCAGTTAAACGGAACATGGACAAGAGAATAAGGCATCAAGATAATGTTGAAAAGGTCAGGGATAGTCATCTGCGGAGATTTAGCTACTAGTTAATTAAAAGACAAGAATAGGAAGAAAAAAAGCGTGATTGAGAGAATAAAAGGCACTGATACGAATGGAATAAAGAAAACAAAAGTTCACCATCTATTCAATAAAATTCTCCTAACCTAATCCAAGGTCAACAAGATATAACTTCTTCTCTTGAGGTGTCGATGGCTGACCAAGCAGAAAATTCTCAGGCTTTACATCTCCATGGACATATCTAATAACAGGTACAGCATAAAATTTATCAGAACAGGACTGAATAGTTAAAGGCAAACTTATATAGAATAGCTGTCAATAGACCATCTTCATATTGCTCAATCAAGAAAAGATGTGATCTTCTCAATAATAAATACATCCGTGTACATGAAAGCTCACCCTTTTGAATGCATCTTCTCAAGAATCGATATGGACTCAACAGCAATGCAAGCTACCATTTCAGATGGCATTCTGGACAAATTACAGAAACAACCATCAGGCAAAAATGATAAGCTGATAGGTACCTGACAAAAGAGATTGCATTCTTACCCATCTATCATTACCAGGAACCAACCTACGACATAAACATTGTTTGGTAATATGTATGTTGGTATGAATGTAAGTTCACACTTGCAATCATCATAAATAGAGAGGTAAAGCAAAAAAAAAAAGAAGAAGAAGAAGAAGATGAGAAGCCCATCTGTTGACAATACGAGTTCAGCTAAAACATGTACCATGTGACAGCTTTAAATAGTTGTCGTCAAAGTAAGTTATTTGATTAAAATACTATGAAAGAAATTCATTTCATTTCTATCATGCATTGAACGAAAGATAATAACAATGAAGTTGAACATGCAGGGTAGGTGGAAATCAGCACTGCAGAAAGTATGGAATGAAAAATATGTACACAGAAAATAAACATAGATTAACATGCACTGTATTTCGAAGTTTATAGGAGCGTTGAGTATGCAATAAAGACACCGCTAAATTTAGTAGGGGATTCCTTCAAATTTGATGCATAACTGCATAAGACCCCAAATAAGGAACCAAGGATCCCATTTATATCACAACAAAGACTGGTGCGCAATTGAGCTTTGTGCAAGAGATCATGGATGCTGCAAAAATAATGGAACTGAAGAACAGACCAAAGAAATAAGCAACAATGACTGGAATCAAAATTAACTACATTTTTCAATTTAACTAATCAAAGGAGAGGGATCCATGATTGCCAGATTGGAAACAACTGCACCAACATGCATATCCTAGCAACTACAAAAAGAACATACATGAGTTCCCAATTACTTTCAGTACAATTAATAATTGCAGCGGTCAAGTTCATACCAAATCTAAGACAATTACCAAAAATGATCGCAGTCAAAGAGACATCTTCGATAATGTAGAAGAAGAAACAGATGAAGCAAATAATGATATCTTAATGAGATGCTAAAAAAAAAAAAAAATCCTATTGTATTGGTTCACTATCACGCATCATCTACTTACATTGCAATACCTCAACCATACAACACCTATAAATACTCTAAGATGATAAGAAAACTATGCCAGCAAGATACTCACGCTTGACCAGATGAATTCCATGCATCCCATAAACTAGGACCCAGCATATCCATAACCTGTAAGTCAAAAAAAAAAAGGAAACTAAATAAGCTTTTAGAGAAGTTACTTGTAAAATAATTGATGTGAAACGAGAAGAAAGAATAGTATTACGATCTGATGATGCAAAGCAGCTGAAAAAACTGTGTAAGAATGGCTATAGAAATTAGAAATTAATACCATCACATAGTAGTCTCCCTGCCGCCCTTTATAATGCACCTTAGGTACTCCGTGGCTGCCCCCAAGAGCGCTGTCCAAAATTAAACAACAGCAATTCAGTGCTATCACTGGCTAGAAACGATCATGAGATGACTTCTGCAGAGAAGATCCAGACAAACCTGTAAACTTGCCACTCATATGGAGGACCATAGTTACAGCCTTTGCTGCTCCTATGCTCAAATTTTATAGCCACCTGTTGATAAAATTAAGCAACAGTATGAAACAAACCTCTTCAAAAGAAAATATTGTTTAAAGAAACGTAACTTTACATAGTTCTTTAAATCTAAATATTACCATCCACCCTGCAGAAAACAAACAAACAAGAAAATAAGAATTAAAAAACATACCTCTAATGCACCAGCACCTGTTGTGCGTTCACTGCCTCCAGAAACACGGCGACCTACAAAAACCTGACCAAACCCACCTTTGCCCAACTTCCTCTCAATCTTATAAACAGGAGACCCTCCTACCTGGACCTGAAAAACAGATTAACTAAAGATTAACCCTCACTCTCACATACAAGTAGCACTTGGATAAACCTTGACCAGGTCGTTTCCTTTCCCCAGGGGAGAAGAAGTAATGAAAGTAAAATAACCAAGCTAGAAATCAACAACAAAGTATTCAAAAACAACAATAAGGAGAAAGAAGAATAAACAGCACAGGCCCAAAACCCAACAATAAGATCCAACAACAGAAAAAGAATGAATTACAGACACGTAGCTCATTTCAGGAGATCTATTATGTTAAAAAAAAATAAAAATAAAAAAACAAGAGAATGATTTAAAACATGCAAGAACCATACAAATGTTGATGTTTCAACAACAATGACTAGATAATAAGTTGATTTAGAACATTATGCTCGAAGAAGACAGAAAACTATAAATTATGCATCTGACAGGAGGAAAACAAGTTCATATTAGTCTTCAAATTTTGAAAGAGAGGGCGCAGGGAGAACAAATAAATTAATACTCAGACTCGTAAGAAACAGCGAAAGCTGTGTAGTTGGAGGAATATCTCTGCAGACAAAAATTCAGGCATGAAACAGAATCCTTGCATATATGAGCATCTATAGTGAGAATCCAGACTTTGCAAATAAGATTTCAGAATATTAACAATTGTCCCTTCAAATTCTATCACAAGACTAAATCATCATAAACAATAATGACTCTTAACATGCAGAAATTTGCAGTTTTCGAAGAGACAATTATAAAAAGGAAAAAAAAAAAAGGAATATACCCTTTCCGGGAAAGGAGCGGTACTCCCTTCCTCTTCCTGCGCTGCAACCCGATTGGCGCTCAATCCACCGCTATCGTCCCCCATCATCTCCTTCCCCGGGGCCTCCTCCTTTGCCCCTTCCTCTACTCGCTTCCCTCGGCCTTCTCTTGTTTTCACCTCCTCTTCGACAACGACCACCTCCTTCGACTGGTCGGACACTCTCCCCTCCCCTTGCCCCTTCTCGTCCTTCGCGTCCACCAACACCAACCTCCGCTTCGCCGGCCTCGCCCTCGGCCGCCCCTTCGCAGCCGGCCGCCGAGCCTCTGTCCGAGTCCTCACCCGCTGACCGATCCCGGCCGCCGCCGCCCCTGCCGGCCCCGGCTTCTTCGCCGCCCGGGCCCTCGGCTTCCGCGCCGGGCGATCTACAGCCACCGCCGGCGGTGGAGCACGGCCTCCTCGACGCGCCCCGCTCCGCAGCTCTGGCATTCTTCACCCATACAATCGCGACGCCGCCCTCGGATTCCGACCATTATCTCCTCAATCGCGCCTCAAATTCTCCGCCATTCCAGTCTCCCAACCCTGGAAAGCCCTCAAATCAGCTCCAAATCCGGCAAAAAAACCTTCGATCTTTAGAGTTTCGCTGGAATCGAAAGAAAAACAATCGAGAAGAGATCGAAGAACGACCTGAAATATGGAAGATTTGATCGAATCGGTCCCGATGCTCCTCGCCGCCTTCTTCTTGGGCGATCGATCGCCGACGGGAGGAGGATTTGGGGATATATTTTTTCCACGAAGCAGCTCGTCGGGATAAAAAGGGGAAAGGGGAAGAGATTAAACCCTTGAGAGGAGATCGGAGGCAACGCGTGGAATCTAATGTGAAATTAAAATAATAATAATAATATAATAATTTCTTCGTTCAAATAAAAAATAAAATACGGAAACTTCTCTGAGTGGGTGCTCGTCGAGTGGGAGGCGAACACGTGAATCCATAGCCCTTGTGGCTTCGCACGAGTGATACCCGGCGGCCATAAATCGGGTGAAGGGAAGGGGGGCACGTTCTACGGCTTCAGGAAAGCGGGAGCGTGAATCTTGACGCAGACGAAAATGGGAAATTTGTAAATAAATAAATAAGAAGTCTGGTGATGCCGTGAGCTGGTGCCTGGTGGTACCTCCGATTCAACCTTATCACAAGAGGCCAAGTGGGCTATTCCAAGTCCAACAGAAACTTTGGGCTGGCCGTCAGATGGAGGGGCTAGCTAACTTTCTCCCTTTCCATGTGTTTCTCGTGCCACCAAAATTTTGCTTGAAACTTTTTTCTCATTAAAATTCCTGCTAAAGTGTAGTGTTTAATCTACTAGTATAAATATATATCATATTTCTTACGAAAAGCCTCGTGAGCCCTGAAAAATTTAATATCTAAGCCAAGATTTTTAGCCTACAGCGTTAAGCCTAATTTTCTAGGTTCATCCAAATTTTAGACTAAGTTTGAATATAAATATTTTGGCTAGAAATAAGCATATTAATCATTTGAACTAGTAATTGTTTTAGTTTTTTCTAAGAGTTAGATTTAGTGCAGTCAAATATAGCCAAATCTAAATTTAATCATTTTTTTTTTCTTAAATTTAAAATTTAAAAGATAAAAAGATTAGATGACTCCAAAATACATGTAAATTCAAGGATGAAAGAGATGGCACTTGAGTTCATGTGAATGTAGCCAAGTCTAATTTTTCTTTTAATATATATATATATATATATATATATATATATATATAAAAGTGAGTTCAGACTTCGATCACATTTTCATCCTTGAATCTACGCGGATTTCTAAGTTACCCTATCTATTTAATTTTTTTTTATTTTTAGATTCATAAATTTTGTTAAATACAACAATAAAGAAGATGATCATATTTAAGCTTGGTTACATTCGAATGTAGTCAAGTCTAATATTCGATCATCTTACTCACCCTTAAATCTAAACGAATTTCGGAGCCATCTTACCTTTTCATTTTTTTCATATTTAAAATATGTGAACTATTATGTAGATCTAAAGGAGGAAAAAGTGACCGAATATAGGATTGGATACATTTGAATATATCAACTTTAGAATATAATCATCTTCTTCATCCTTGGATTTACACATATTCAGAAGTTATCCTATTTTTTTTCAGTTTTTCTATTTTTGAGATTTGTGAACCATGTGGATGTAAGGATGAAAAAAATGATCGTATTTATGCTTAATTATATTCGAATATAAATGAGTTCATCCTTTTATATATATATAAAGTATATATCTGATCTGACTGAATTTGGATTCTAAGAGATTTTCACCGGATCGGATCTGGATCGATTATACTTTGGTCCGAGTTCAAGCTGATCCGATGCCGGACAGCCTCATTGCCTTTGGCCAATCCGGTCTGTCCCATGCCCATTTTGTGGGGCTCTTTGTTTTCGGTTCTCTGCAAGTACTCGAGGCTCTGCATGCTTCAGGGCCGGTGAGGCTCTTGTACAGGGTTGGTGTCCCTTGCTCCTGACCTCCTCTCTCTTGGTCGGTGATTTCCCACCAAAATTGCCCAGTGTTTCCTCTAAGCCTCGGAGCCAAGAGGCCGAGTTACGTGTGTGTGTCTTGCAGCACAGGTTGTCGACGTCTTGCAATACAAAAATATTTGGGATTTAGTTCCCTTGTTGCGCTGGGTTTTGGAGCCTAGATTCAGGGTTTTCAGTTGTCTTATGTAATGGTCTCTACGTAATTGGGTGTAGTTTTTGTGGTATGACCAAAACAGTTGGTTTGCAAGGCCCATGTTGTTCCAAGTGCACAAATGAAGCCAGCCAAGTTGAATGCCTGTTTGCTGGAGCTCAGCTTGACATCTAAACAAGTTGCTTTAGCTCTTGACTCAAACACGGGTAGAACTCAACATGGCATGCTTAAGTTGTGCTTGACTAATCTTTGAACCAAGTTTTAGTCGAGCAAAGCCAATATTTCCCATCATATTCAAATAGCATGAATGTTTTGACTTGGCGAGCTATGCAATGAGCCATCTTCTTTTTCTTCTTGAGATTAAAGAGATCTTTCTCTATATCCACCCTTCCACCTAGATCAAAGTACACATTCCCAAACAGACTAGATCCAATACTTGTAGGATTAGAATCAAGAAACTAGATAACGAGAACTAAATCATGGGTTCAACACTCTTCAGCATTGAATCCCTATTTAACAACAGCCCCAGTATGCCTTTGAGTTCGACTTGTTCTCTAATCAAACCAAGCTAAAATGAGCTCTTAGTGAGTTGATCCCATGATGCTCTTCTTGGTTCATTCGTGCCTCTATTAATAAACATGTGCAAGCAAGATAATGTTTTTCTTCGTGTACGTGCAAAAATAAATCAAGGATACATCTTTCCCTCCTTCGGCTCTACATGGACTGTAGGAGAGGCTCCATACAAATATATACTGTAACACCCTAAAAATAGTCACACAATGGATAGGAAAGAAAGTATTATGTGCTTATAACTCAAATTTACTCACTACCTATTAACTTTCACTCGAGTTTTTAGGTCATATAGTTTCGACCTATTAACGGGTTAATTGAGCCAGCAAGTGGCTAGCTTGAGGTAGATTCTGGCTAGGCTTTTGCGTACAATAACTTTGGATGGGACAATTATAGACCACTAACGATCCGACGATCTGGCTCTGGTGTAAATTCTAACTATCTTGGGGTAGATTTTGGGATATTGGATGAGACGGTGATGGCAGTTCGAGTATAGATTTTGGTCAGTTTGAGTAGATTCTAGATAAGTTGTGGTGTGCTACAACATTAGATGAAAAAAAAAGTGTTATGGGCTTATAACTTCTACTTGAGTTTTTGGGCTACATGATTTCAGCCTCCTAACAGGTTAATTGGACTAACAGATGGGCTTGAAACATTATATATACATACTCTGGACCTTTTCAAATTTCTTTGGTTGTGGGTTATAACAAAGGAAGCTTGCCCCTTCTTAGGTATTTGTTCCTACAATGGTCTGTATGATAGGAATAAGAAAACAACAAAAAGTAGATGCGACTTCATTATGGATGATGCTAATTACAGCAAATAATATAGAGAATGGTTTGTTACAATCTCACCCGAAGGAGCCTAAGATTCACTCAAACTTCATAAGACTCCATAAGCTTTCAAAACTCTCTAGGACACTACATATTTTCTAGAGTCTGGTGCCTTATAAATATCTTGATTCCAAAATGTTCAACTCTATGGATGTATGATAAATAATGTAGTCCTAGCCATTCTAAACCCTAGGGTATAGATTAGCTATTGGGTTACTTTTAAGTAATTATTAATCAATAATTATGTGAAATAACTGGTAGTCAATAGCTAATCCAAATAAGCCCTAAGTTAGCTTTACATAGAGAGGGATGGGTATCATTTATAACCAAACTCGTTAGAGTAGAAATCTTTTATCTCAAAGAGAAGTTCATCTCTCTTTTTTAAATTATCATCCACTCTCTCTTCTGCTCCCATGTGACTTGTAGTTGAAGGCAGGAAAAAGAATAAAGGCTTACTTGACCATGCAGAGAGAATCATGCACTGCATAAACTAAAGATAAGATAAATCTTACAAGTCCATGGTAAGACGAACTAAGTCATTATTGGCCAATTTCGCTTGTTCCTTCAAGAAACATATATGTTTTAGAGTTTTGATTGTCCAGTTAAAGGACAAACTCATAACTCATAAAAGAAAAGGTTATATTCATAAGAGCAGAAGTTTTAAAAGAAAAGGATAAGGTTAAGAGTTTCTGATGGTCCATCAAAAGTACTTCTAAGTCAGCAATGATGGCTAAGTCTACCTAAAAGTCTTTGTGAAATTGATATAAATACTTAAGTTTTTGGGACCAAAAACGGTAGGTATATGATTTATTAGAGGCTGAAATTTCAGCTTTGCCTATGGAGGATTGGTAAAACTATAAATTGAATAATAAGTTTTGAAGAGATTTTGGAGGAGATGGAGCATTTTCCATTTGGATGACATCTAAATTTTGCATTGGAGACCTCATATAATATGTTTTTGTACATGCCACTCCCTAATTTTAGTCAACTTTTGCTCATCTAGGTCCAAAGTGCATTAAATAAGCATAAGCATCAGAAAAATTGTATAAGTTTTTAATACTATGAACAAAAGAAGAGGCATGGTTAAGAAATTATTGTTTATCCAATGGAGCCCAAAGCAATGATTAAAAAAACGGTATATAAGAGCTCATGGAACCAACTAAGAAGAATACACACAAAACTATCATAGAATTAAAATATGCATGTGTTGCAGATCTTGCAAGCTTAATAAAATCTCTCATAAATAGATTTCTTTTATGAATAATTGATATTACTATGTATACTCCCCCCTCTCCGCTCTAAAATGACTCACTGAGTAAATCATTCCAATTAGTGACAAGCAAATGGCATAGGCTTGCACGCTTGTGTTTTATATGCATAAATGATTATGTTTAGGGCAGTTCAATAGCATAGCCATTCATTTTAAGAACTCAAGCAAGTGCATTATATGGTGCACTCATAATGAAATAGTAACATGTGTTTAGTCTTTATCAAGATTTCCATCATATAAAATTATTATGAAAATGAGAATACGAGAGAAATAAGAAGAAACCAGTTAACTAGTACCAAATGAACTAGATAAATTAACATAGAAAAGAAAATAGATAGTTTATTGTATGTGTATGTATATAATCTTATGAGCGAAAAATATTTATTAAATATTATGTGCTAGATTTAGATTGGATCAGTGGAGCATTTGCTCTTGGAAGATTTAGTCTTAAAACTTTTTGATCTATTTTTTCTTTCTCAATTGTTCTTTGTGCATAAGAAAGTACATATATTTTTTATAAACATCTTACTTGATTAAAGCCTTTTCCATATTATGAAAAACTCTATAATATATAGAGCTTGATCTTTGACTCTTATTTAAATTCTTACCTTTTTTAGGAGAGTAAGATCTTTTTAATAGAATTAACCAACTTTTTAAGTTTTAGTGAGCTCTTGCCTTCTCTTGGAATACCTAACTACACTGATTTCTCTCCTCTCTCAATAGTTTAATTGGACTGTCACTGTAATTTGTCATGGATCTTGGCCTTCCTTCTTATGTAGATAGTTCTCTGATTAATGATAGCTAGAATGGGGTTGAACCCTTCTCCTTTGACAATAATTTTTTGAAACCTTCAAATTAAAAAATCTATCTTTGTTATTATACATAATTCTAATTATTATGGTCAATGCGTTTGGATAGGTTTGAAACCAATGCAAAATAGATCCTTAGAAAATTATTAGCAAATTAACATGAATATCCAACAAAAGAATGGTTTAAAAAGATTGAAGCCATATATCCCATAAGCAAAAGCATTATTCTTCTAATAGCTAATACTTCCAAGTGCCTTGTTGCAACAACTAGATGAAAACACCCATTGAAAAAGAAAAATAAGGATATAGAATTATGAATTTCCATCTCAAAGTAAAAAAGGCATTGCAATAAAATATAGCATTCTCATTATCTTACCCTTTCATTAATGTAGTCAGCTGCTTCAATGATGGATGGCAATAGAGTTGGGAACCAATGGCAAAGAGAAATAAAGGGGTGGGGGTGCAAGATCGGGGGGTGCAAAAGTAAACACCCAAACTTGAATAAGATGGATCTATTAGATCTTAAATATTTTAAGTTTAATGCACAAAAACAATCTCTTCATGTATGGTAGTAAGGTTACATGCATTTCATCCTCTCTAAACCTTATAATATCAGAAGCTTCATAACCTATCCTTTAAACCTAGAATGCCCACAATGAGTGCATCACATTGAACACTTGTTCCAGTGCATATAGAATCTTTTAGTGAGACAAAGTTTATTTTACAAGATTTTACATGGGATGTTATTGCAGGAATGCATTAAACAATGGTGCTAATCGGAATTAATTTAACAAAGTTTAAGCTTGATGCCAAGCAATTATGGGAGTTGTTTTACAGCACACTATGGCATCATTTGTAACCTTGCCTAATGCTTGAGGTTGAAGTGTTAATGTGTGAGATCGTGCTAGCACATATTTAATCATATATTGATTATATATTGGGTGGTTCTTAAATGCTTATATAAGATCAAGGAATCCAAATAATACCTTCCAACTAGACTTTTTTGAGTGAAGAGCTAAATTATTATAAATAATATTAGAACAGACTCGAAGCCCATACTGATATATATATATATATATATTTAGCTCTACATTAGTTATACATTAGATAGATCTTGGATACTTATTAAGGCCAAGAAAGTTAAGTAAAACCTTCATTCTTTTTAGGTGAGGTCACAAATTGTTATCCTTAATTTTAATAATAGCATAGAAATAAAAAAAAAATTATGCGCCTAATTTCTTGGCTATAAGCTTCATAATGATGTGCTTCTTGTGGAAATTTTACATATTGATATTTTGGATCACAAGATAAGCTAGGATGAACCCTATAATAATAGGATGTGTGGTAGATTTTAATCATGAAAATTAGAGTGACAACCTCAAGAGATTGGAGATAAGATGATGTATATTTCTTATGAACAAAACTAAGTACGAATATTTATCAACAATTGCACTACCATTTACTTGTCCATTAAGAAAAAAATCATTGCCTTGATTTAAAAAATGACCACGCAACATGTTGATATATATATATATATATATGTATGTATGTATGTATGCATGCATGCATGCATGCATGTTGACTAAAAATTCTGCACAAAAGGTATTGATTAAAGCCAAAATTACATGAGATGCTAACTAGCTAAACATACTTCATCAATTATATGAGATGCATATGTACATAAAACTGCTTTATCAACTCCTGCGTAGAAAAGTACATTTGTCAATATAAGAAAGAATTAGGACATAACATTTGCAAAGAATTTTTCTAGTTCTCATAAATATCTTATACTAACATCCAAATACAATTTATGAAATATATATAAGGTAATTTGCCAACAAAGTATTTGGTTGTTACACAAAAAAAGTTTGGGAATGAAAAAAATCAAAAGACAATTCAGAAAGAAAAATACAAATTTTAAAAATTATACTTAATGTAAAAATTTTCAATTTCATGATTTCATGATTTTAAAAGTTTTATTGCACAATTAACCACCACATATTACAAAATCAAGGTTATTAATTTCAAAATCTATAAAACATTATTATTTTTTAAATTTTTTCAAATGCACCCTATATTTGGTAAATAAACCTTTATGAGCTGAAAGTAACCTAAAGTGATCGCTATCAATGCAATTTTACGACATGAAGACTTGTTAGTTGCCAATGAGAGATCTCAGAGACTAACTTGTCAATCACATGCTAAATATTTTGCAATACTTTGTAAAATTTATAAAGATATTTGTTGGTCGAGCTGGCCTAATCATAAATGGCAAAGATTGTGCCTAAATCTATTCTCACCGGGAAAGCTTGTTTGTTAAACTCGATGTAATATGTATTATTGCAAAAACTCATAAATGGTATTTATTTTAGTCAACATATCATATATACTATAACAAATATGTCTATAAAGCATGATCACCTCAAATGCAATAAACATTAGACTTGATCGCTAAGATCATGTGCGATAGCATTCTCCCATAAATAGTGAGTCAAAACAATAGTAATTTCATGATATTTTCTAATTATTTATTTGTATATATTATCTATTAATAATAAAATAAATTTTCTAACGTTATCATGGATTAGTCTAAAGCAAATCATAAGATAGCAACTTAAATTAAGCATGCGACATCTTCATAATTTTCTTCCTTGGAAGAAACAATGGGCTTTTTATGTTTTTAAAAAATATATATTTTAGTTACAGAACAACTAATTTTAATAAGAATTTAATAATGAATCGCAAAGCAATAAGCAATACCATCCAGCTAACTATCATAAACCAATATTAAGTACTATCATTTATCATCTCTCGGGCCATCGATAGATTTACTAGGCTATCGTGTCAATTAAGGATGGGTGCAATGCATAGAAAAATTGATTGCATCAGTCAAATCTTACTTATTACTCAGCTAATTGTTGGCTTTCATACAAGATCAATGAGGTGAGCATTGATGTAGTAGATAATCTTTAGCTTTTTTCATGAACATTTTACAACATCTACCAAAACATGTTAAGCAATACAGATCAAAGAAGAAGGAAGGTTAAGGGAGAAAAATACAAAGGGCTTGCTTTGAGCTTGTGAAAACCACCATCATCCATTAAAAAGATAATCCACCACTACCGCACCTAATCCACACACCTTCCATTCCAACGGATCAGGGGCAAAACCGGCCGTTAACACTGCCACCGGCGCAATTTCCGTCTGCTAACGAAATAATGTCAGGATGTTGTCGCCATCGCCGACTCATGACGGGGTGAATCTGGCCATCATAATATGACACCGTTTCCCAAAATAACGACAGCGCCTCTCTAGAGGGCAAAAATGTCAATCCAGGTTGACAAAAACGCCCTTCTGATCTGCGAAAGATAACCGAGCAGGGTAAATTCGTCATTTCGCCGAATAACCCAGGCAAGTGACGGTGGGGCAAATTTCGATCCGCATAAGATTCTAGAGTTTAAGGGAGTTTTATGTAATAAATTATAGTCCGTGGGTATTTTGGTAAAGAACCGTGATATTTTACGACATCTATATTTACACTTTCCTTTTTGGTTATACGCTCTCTTTATCAAAAGCAGATAGAAAGAGGGTGGTGTACCCGTTAAATTGAAGTTTTTCCTATAAACTTTTTTTTTTTTTTTTTTGCCTTTTCTTTTTCTGAGGAAAATTCCATTAATGGAACGTCTGAGATGATATACATCCAGGAAATAGGTCACTTGCAGGATGGTGCGGATTAGGTGTTAGGATTCAACGTACTTTTCTCATCATTGTTGAGACACGTACCCCTAACGTCGTGTAGCGCTAGTGGTCCCCACGCGCCTCTGGGTGTGACCTGGGGTGTTTTAGAAAGCCAGCGCGCTTTTTAATTTGTATTTATACATGCCACTAGAATCTTCTATTGCTGAGTAGCTACGATCAAACTAGTTGCATAGAAATTATCATGAGGTCTACAAGATCGGCCATCCGTTTTTTCCCCCAAGCAATCACGACCAGGGCGAGACCCGGCTTTCGAAACATCGGACGGCAGATCATGGTCCGCATAAACTTCCTATATTTTGCATACAAATCTCCTTCTCCGGTTCACGTTAGCAACGCCCCGTGCTCCCTGCTCTGGCGGTGCTCCTATGTCTCGTTCGAGAACCGGTCGGCACGGGCACCGACTAACGTGCACCCCCGGATCTCGGGACGCTGCGCTTCAAAAACTTGGCGTAGTCCTGAGCCCACTTTCCGTCAGCGCACGATAGCAACTAGCCTCATCTCATAAAACTCTGGCACTGCGGTCAGCGGAGCAAGCATATCCCGCCTGTACCGCTGGGGTGGATTGTCTTTCTATTCTTACCGGAGGTGGAGGCAAGCTCCCTCGCACAAAATTTCAAAAACGCCCTTCGGTGGATGGCAATGATAGATATATATATCGAGAGTTCTATCAAAATTATGGGTATCCCCTCGCACCAATCGAAATTTACACTTCGGTCACAGTGAGAAAGGGAATGGCAGCGGTCTGGGACGCCTCCATTCTCTTTTAACCTCGCGCCCACCTCTCCGTTAGCGGTCTTCATGTAAACCTCTCTCTCTCTCGAACCGATAGAAGAGACGAGCAAATCTCATCAACAAAACCCCCCACCCTTCGTCCATCTCCTCTCGTCATCTCTCGCCCCCAATCCTCCAACCCTTTCCCTTCCCCGTCCCCGCCGAATCCGATCGCCCCCGCCGCCGAATCCGATCCGATCGCCCGCCCCCCTCCGATCGGAATCCGGTGGCCTCGCGATCGCGATTCGGAACCCCGCCGCTGTCGCTGCCCCGATCACCCCACCAAGATCCCCCCGTCGTGGATGGATAGCAGCTCGAGGAGGGAGGGATCGACTAGCCGCTGAAGGGAGACAGAAGATGCCTGGCCTGTTGCAGAGGAACTCCAAATTTGGCAATGCTCCGGCCCCGCCCGCCGCCGCCGGATCCGCGTCTGCTAACGGAATCTGGTCCAAGCACCGGGACGACATCACCTTCGATCAGCTCCAGAAGGTGTTACTCCCGATGGATCGGCTACTGTTCATTCGATCTTTTGATTGGATTCCTCGTGGCTTCTGGGTCTTTCTTGTTTTTTATCGGGATCTTGATTGGTTTCACGTGCGGTCTCGATCGGATTTTCTATTTCTTGATTTGGTAAATCTAGTTTGCGGTCCTGTCTTATGTTGATTGGATTTGTTGCTGGATTGGATGTAGATTTAGATATGAAAACAAGTTTATTTTGTTTTTATCCTATTTTCCTGTTTTAATTGGTAAAAAGGTTTGAAATATCTTGGAAATCACAAGCAAATGTTTCTTCTTCTTCTTAAATTATATTTCTTGAGTTTTTTCCTCCCGTCTTTCGTCATTCCCAACTCATGGTGTGAGTAACCCTGCTGTGCTTTTTGAAAGCATCTTCAATTACTCGAAAATATGTCACGAGAATTTAGTTTGTTAGTGATCCAATCTTACTTCAAGAATGGGTTGAATGGGTTAATGGGTTTATGACATTAATCATGTGAGATTCAAGAAATAATGGAGAATACTATAATTCAAGAAATTTGTGCTGGTTCATGTTCTTCACTGAAAAATCTGATGGGTTTATGACATAATTCATGTCATATTCACGAAACAATGGAGAATACTGTAATTCAAGATATTTGTTGGCTCATATTGTTCACTGAAAAATCTTATTCGTACTTGTGATTTTTTCTATGTTTAAAATGATTTTGATATGAGAAAAACAAATCGTGATTGGATTTTTGATGCATTTGGATCAGTTCTGGAATGAGTTGCCCCGCAGGGCCCGACAGCAACTCCTGAGGATAGATAAGCACACCCTCTTTGAGCAAGCTCGCAAAAATCTTTACTGTTCCAGGTGCAATGGGTTGCTTCTAGATGGCTTCACACAGATTGTCATGTATGCGAAATCATTGCAGCAGGAAGGTGTGGGCATGCACCTTCCTAATAAAATCGGGGCCTCCAAGACTCAGAATGATTGTGAGTTAGATGAAGTGCAGGATCCAGCTGTGCACCCTTGGGGAGGCCTGGCAGCAACCAAGGATGGTATACTAACACTTCTTGACTGCTTTGTAAATGCAAAGTCGCTGAAGACGCTCCAGAATGTAAGTCATAATACACTATCATGACTCTCAGTTCCTTTCTCTCTCAGCAAATGAGCCAAGCCCCACTATCACCTATTTTCACGACGTGTGTGCTGTATTGATGATATTGCAGGATCCTACTCTTTTCAAATTATTCTTTGTCAATCTCTCAAGTTTTCTCAATTTCTGATTTCTTGATCAGTGCTTCCATTTCATGCCTTGCATCCTTTTTCCTCATATCAACATTTCTTGCTAAATTTTATAAATTTTTGCCATGAAATATGCAGTTTGTTTCAGAGTTGCTCTCAGATCCTGCTTCATGACTATTCTTGATAGACTGAAATGTCCACTTTATGGAATTACTAACTAGTTATCTGATCATTGAAGTCTGTTGAACTGGTTCATGTAGGTTTTTGACAGTGCCCGTGCAAGGGAACGTGAACGTGAGTTGCTTTACCCTGATGCTTGTGGTGGGGGAGGCAGGGGATGGATAAGTCAAGGAATGGCTAACTATAGCAGAGGGCACGGCATTCGAGAAACTTGTGCTTTGCACACTGCCAGGCTTTCTTGTGATACATTAGTGGATTTTTGGTCTGCACTGGGTGATGAAACTCAATCATCTCTTCTGAGAATGAAGGAGGATGATTTCATGGATAGACTTGTGTTCAGGTGAGTATGTCCTAGATTCTTTATGTTATGATATTTGATCTTTAGGAAATCCCATTTGCATAAAAGGTGAGTGTTCAATGACAGAGAACCTACCGAATAAGTCAATTTCTGAAAATTCTTTTTCAATTGATGACTTGGTTGGTCATTATTATACTGAAAGGGCATCCAAAGAGAGCTTCTACAATTTCTTTCTCCATCCCAACAAAAAATATGCATTTTGTCTGGAATTGGTCATGACAAAATTTACTATCAGTATTAGGCTACATAAGTGGAAAAGATTAATTCATAGTTGCTCAGAAAGTAGATCATCTCTTCTGAAAATGAAGGAGAATGATTTCGTGGATAGACTTATGTTCAGGTGAGCATGTCTTAGATTTTTATGTCAAGATATTTAATCATCCAGAAATTTTATATGTATAAATGATGCGTGTTTGATGTCAGTGAATCTTCCATTAGAAGCAAAATGAATATGTTCGTTTCTGAAAATCTATTTTTGATTGATTATAAGAAATGGGGAAAAAGGGCTTGGTTGGTCGTTGTTATACCTGTGGAAGGGAATCCAAAGAAAGCTTCCACAATTTGTTCCCTATCCGAGCAAAGAATGTGCATTTTCTCCAGAATTGTTCATGAGAAAAATTTATCATCAGTTTCGTGCTACGTAGGAGGGAAAGATCAATTCTTAGTTGCTCAGAACATAAGCAGAATGCCAAAAAAAACAAACTTGAAGGCCTAGAAAGTATGCATCTTATGTCTAAGCTAGTTAACATTACAATAGAGCATTAGATGCATTCCTTTTAACTAGTTATCAAGGTTGATGCATTCCTTTTAGCTATCAAGGTTGTTTTACACAAGCTTCAAGGTAAATGCTTGCTGCTTTAGCAATTGTCTCTGTAAGAGAAGAGGCTTTTATGAACTAGATGTCTGTGAGGACTCCACAAAACTGGCATTTGTTTGTGAAACCTTTGTGTCCGACCAGTTGGTAAGGCTCTAGTCTGACTTGAAAAGGAGAAAACAAGGAATTATTATGGAAGAATGTTGTAGCTACAAGAGTAGATAGTATTGCTTCTCTCTTGTCATTCATGTTTATTTAGGACTTACATGGTATTGGGTGGATAGATAACTTTTACAATTCAAAATAGGTCGCTGCAGAATTAACAAATTTCCACCATTTCAAATAAAATTACTTCCAGAGGAATGAGAGTCAGAAAGGACCTCATGAAAATCTTCTATTGGCATTGAGGAAGTAAATGTGAAGGTATTGGTAGGGCATATTTTGAGCATGCATTCAGTATAAAAATCTGGCTGATTGTTAATAATATGCTCAACAAGTAGAGATGACCTATGTATTAAAGAATTTCTATTATGTTTAGGTAATGTTTGCAAAATTTTTAGTTGATTTGAAGGATGTGTAGAGTTAATTTAAAGCTTGAGGAGTTTTATTGTTTTCATCTAATATTTAATGCATAATTTTGTCTTCTATAGGAATTAAACTGATAACTATCTTAACCTTTCTTATGGTGGAAGAATATGTACAATGATAAATGACTATATAAAACATGAATTTTATGTTGGAATTCCACATGGGTCTCCAGTTATCTAGCTTTAAAAAAAAAAATCTAAATTTATGCACTTCAGAAACTTACCCTGGTGGCTGATATTTACTCAACATTGTTTCCTTCGCTAACATGATCTGCATTAGGACTGAAGCACTTTTATTTTGGAGCTCAAAGTTCACTTAGGTAGATACTCTATTTTGGCAATGATCTGCATTAGGACTGAAGCACTTGTATTTTGGAGCTCAAAGTTCACTTAGGTAGATACTCTATTTTGGCATCTTTGAGTATCGGGAAGTAAATCAACTATGCACTCAAATGAATCCCTTCTATCATGTCAAAAATTGGTCCTAACACCATTTCATGGGGCAAATTGTTGAACAATAAGTCTTAATTGCCCTTGATCCTCGGTGCACTAAAATCAGATATTTCTGTCTTGGCATCTTTGAATTTCTGAAAGTAGATTAAGTACTCAGACATGTGATTCCCTTCTATTATGTCAAAAAGTTTTGTCTAATGTCATTGATGAGGTAAACTGTTGAACAATAAATCTTAGTTTTCGTTGACCCTTAATATTGTTTGCCATGCTACATGGGCTTTAGATCAGTGCACAAAGTTTATCATAGAATGTCAAACATAATCGACCAACCTCTTTGAATTTGCACTAAGTGAGGTTGCTGGTGGAGCATGCAAAGAGGGAACTTTTGAATATTGTCACTGCAAACTTGTTATTAAGCATGTTTATTGAAAGAAATTACAATTTCTGAATTTCAACTGAGGACTATTGTCCCAGTTACATTGTTGTAGTCGTAATTTGTGAAGTAGCATAAGAATTGTCTAATGTTCAAAATGCTTGCAATGAGATGGTTTTTCAGAAAGCCTACTTGTTTGAACTAACAGCAGGTCAACTGAAGGCACTAAATTGAAATAGTTGTTGTCCAGGCTACACATTATCAAAGGCGTATCATTAAGATGACCTTCTCATTTTGTGTGGTTATTGCTCATTGAAGTTGTAAAATTCAAAACAAGGTATCGAGCGCATGCACACACACAACAAATCTTGAAGAGTCGTAGTTGTGGTGTCTAGCATCTTCACATCTGTTACTGTCAAATTGTTTGGATCCCTTGTGATGCCATTGTTGGGTATAAACTTTTGACTTCATCAACACTCTAGTCATGTTGTGTTGATTCTATAACCAGGAATTTTATAACTTGGTTGCTGCCTTTTCCGTCTTTTCCATCATTTTGTTTTATAACCCAGAATTTTATAACCGGGAACCATACTTTTCAACTCCAATTGTGCCACATTGGATTCCTATATCATTTGTTGTCCATCCGAGGTCAGCTCTTGTTGCCTTTACACTAGTGGAAGCACATATATTATGTCATTTTTTGAATTGGGACACAGAGTGTGATTGATGATATGAAATTTTTCACATTACAAAAATCACTACTTGCTTGAAAAACCAAAAATGCTGAATCAGTAGAGTTAATGAACTTACAGTAGATATTATATGAAATTATATACAACATTGATAAAGGTGCACCTAGAGCGTGAGACGCAAGGCGCTAAGGGTTAGGCGCTTCTTATACTCTAAGGTTTGCCTAAGATATGAGGTGCGCCTAAGGCATGAGACGTAAAGAGCCAAAGGTTAAGTACTTCTTATACTCTAATGTGCGCGTAAGGTGTAAGACGCACCTAAAGGCATAAGGTGTAAGTCATTAAGGGTTAGGCACTTTTTATATCCTAAGTGAGGCACCTTCATCTAGATGTACATGAGATAAAAAAAAGTGTGCACTTTTGATTTGATTTGAGACACAAGAAAGCGCATATTTTTTCATAAGCTATATTTGTTATATTTTTTAAAGTCTATCATATTTATTAGACTGTATTGACTTTATGATGTATCATCATATATACAATTATTTCCTTTACTTTATAAAGAAGTTAAAAATTGAAAGACAAAGAGATGAAACACCAAAAATTATATTATTATTTAAAAAAGAGGAGGAAAGACTTTGAGCTAATAGGCTAAATATATTTTATTACTTTTATGATTTTTTTAATTTTTTTATATTATATGTTATAAATTTTGCTTATATAAATTATTCTACCATTTATTTCAAAAATATGCACATGACTTTATTTGAGCACATCCGTGTGCTTTGTGCCTTGCGCTTAGGCTTCAAAAGTCCTTTGCACTTAAATGCGTCTAGTACTTTTAACAACACTACTTATATACAAGCAATGGTAGCGATTGTAGTCACAAGTAAAAGACTATATTATTTGTAATCTTTATGAAAATGGAAACAAAATATGGAAGTAGGCAAATGCCAAAGTTGCAATCTTGAATTGGGTGCAAAGAGAAAATAGGTGAGCTAGCCATAATTTCATTCATGACATAGGTAGATCATCTTCCATCCACAATAACATATTGTAAGCTATGTCACTATCTACTTTGCAATGGCTTGAGTTGTTGGAAATGTGATTGGTTTAACATATTGTAGTGGTCCCTGTACAACAAGCATCTTCTAGTGTAGCTTTAATTAGAGCTAGGGCTGAAGCCAATGATGGATTTGTGCCTAATTTCATGGCACCTACCAAAGTAAATTTCGTAAACTAGTATGATCTTTCATGAATTTGGTTTGGTTTATAAATTGCTAACATCTCCTAGATCTACATGATTTTTTTTTTTTTTTTTGGGTATAATCCACATGATCTTTTAGAAGTCCACATACAACCCTTTTTCTCCCCACTCCTTGACTGTATAAATTCCACCTCAATTATAAAGTTGGTTTTCCCTCTTCTAAGCTCTTTCATATAGAAAACTGTAAACATAAACTCAATTTTTTTTGAAATATGCATTACTGTTTTGTTCACTAAATGGCTTCTTGTTTTGTTATACTAGGAGTATTTCCTTGTTGTCAAGAAGAACTGGTAGGTAGTGCTATGTTCTAAGCTGCACACTAAAGGGTAGTTTCGTTTCTTTCATTTATCGTCCAGATTCTTTCATCCAAAGGTGGCTCCCAGCCTCTCCTTAAAAGACTAAACAGGAGCACACATGGCAATAGAGGAGTTGATGTGGAAGAAACTGTTGTTAATTTGTTCATCTCTGATTCAAAAGTTTTTAAGTCCTTGAGTACTATCAAGGAAAGTTGTGAAAGAACAAGCTTATTGGCCTCATGCCCAAGAGAGCTGAATGTGTAGTTTCTGCTTGTATAGACGAATTTTTTACAGACTTTGGATTATTATGACCCAAGATATGACATAGGTAAAGGTAGAATATGTAGATGAACCATCAGTCTCGAGCTGTCTCATATTTATACTAATCTAAGTTTTTTAATACTGTATTATCTTCTTCAGGAATTATGTATTATTTCAGTGGAAGTAGTGTGTTGCTAAGATTAAGAGATTAAATTATTTGTTGTTGCTTGCTGTTGTCCAATTTTTTTTCTTGGCCCATTAATCATTTCATTTATACTATTTTGCTTCTCATACTTATCCTATTGAGTTTGCTAAAGAAGTTGGACTGAGGAATTTAGGATGAATTACTCTTCACTTTCCACTTATGCTAGCAGAAGCATAAGTTGGCCTACCTATGAGAATCAATAGTTGACCTACCTATGAGAATCAATAGGTATCATTTGGTTTGATTCCTCACTAATATAGATAGGAGGTTCATTTCCTTTGACATTAGATGCACTCATGAACAATCCGGAAGTCATCAAGATAATGAATATATATGTTGGACATTTTGAAATGGCCATGATGAAGCTTGGTTCTAGAGATTTAGCCATGAGATTATTTGTAATCTCTTACTGCCAGTTAATATTCTGTTAGATGATATGTCTGGGGCTAGTGTTAATAGCAAGCTAACAGCATTGATGATCTTGAGGTGGCTTTCATTGTCAAACTGAGCATCACATAACTGTCATGACCAGGCAAATGTTCTTCATATTATGTGTATAGTTGAATGGGTTAGCATTGTTGTGAATTCAATTTTTTTTCACAGGTTTGACAGCAAGAGGTTTTGCAGAGATTGCCGAAGAAATGTCATGCGTGAATTCAAAGAGTTGAAGGAATTAAAGCGCATGCGAAGGGAACCTCGATGCACTATTTGGTTTTGTGTCGCAGATACAGCTTTCCAATATGAGGTTTGCATTTGTCAGCGTTTTCAACGATGCATATCTAAATTTTGCTTGCCTGTTCATTTTGTTTAACAATTTAACAGGCAGTTTCTCAGGAGAAATATGATTTGTTCTGCAGCAGTATGATGTGAATTGCAAGAATAAAAATTCTTCCTCAATGAGCCACCTGATGGCCTGGATTTCTTGTTGTATCATTTTCAGGTATCAGAGGATACTGTCCAAGCTGACTGGCATGAGTCATTCATGGACACAATTGGAACCTATCATCATTTTGAATGGGCAATTGGAACAGGAGAGGGGAAATCAGACATTTTAGACTTCGAAGATGTTGGAATGAATGGAAAGGTCCAGGTGAATGGACTTGATCTTAGCAGCCTGAGTGCATGTTTTATTACACTAAGGGCTTGGAAGCTTGATGGCCGCTGCACTGAGCTCGGTGTAAAGGCACATGCATTGAAGGGACAACCATGTGTCCATCGCAGGCTAATAATAGGGGATGGTTTTGTAACAATAACTCAAGGGGAAAGTATCAGAAGGTTTTTTGAGCATGCTGAAGAAGCTGAGGAAGAAGAGGTATGTGCCAATGAGGACGTGCTACTTATATGCTCATAGACGGAATTTTCAGTCATAGTATTAGCGGGAGTTAATGTGAAAAATGTGTGATTAACTTTTGTTGATTTGCAAGAGCAGGATGATGATGCTATGGACAAGGATGGAAATGAACTTGATGGTGAGGGAACTCGTCCACAGAAGCATGCTAAGAGTCCTGAACTTGCACGAGAATTCCTTCTAGATGCTGCAACAGTTATATTCAAAGAACAGGTATTTTTTTAAGCAGGGCAACTTGTTGTTCTCTCCCCATGCTTCATTATTATTTCACTTCTTATAAATATTTTACCAAGTACATAACCTTTTACTGTCACCATCATGGTAACCTCCTTGCCTTTTGCAAGTTATCTGGCAAATCGTATTATCCTGTGGCTGTTCTAGGTAGAGCCTGGACAAAAAACTTATGTCTTCAGCCAATGTCACAACCACTAAAAGCATCATCCCATCTATGGAGGTTTGGCTGTGTATTGGATTTGGGTTTTTTTGACTTGCTGTCAACTTAACGTCCCCCAACCACCTTTGTCATGTAGTACTGGTACTAGCATCTCAGTAGTGTAAGATGAAGAAGCTGTGTCAAGAATAAAACATATTGCCAATCAGACAATTATAAGAGTAGTGTTACAGTAACACTCTATTAAAATAGTCTAGTCCCTTTACAAAGCAAAATGGGGTGCGATTTGTATATAATTCAGTCTCTTTGATTAGTAAACTATTGTGAGTTCTCTGCAAAACAAGTCTTTATTTGTGGATTTGAATGTGCTGATTGGAGGATCGGTAAAATGGCTTTTTCTTCCAAGTCATCTTGTCTACTCTCTCAAAGAGATATTCTAGCCTTAACTTTTATAAAAGTACCTCCAACATCTTGTGCTGTTGTGTGGACTGATGGGGCTGTCAGACCTTGATTCTTGCTGAGGGCCTAGACTTGAAAAGTAGAACATCATGATTCAGGGGCTGATTATGTAAGCTATGCCTTTAATAAAATTAAAGATTAATGATTTCTGAACTAGATTTTGATTTTACAGATGCCTATTTTAGTTTATAATTATAATATTTGTTATTTTATAGAAATAGCCTGCTCCATGCATTCAGTATGTTTTCTCACAGACTCGCACTGTTATCAACTTGATAGTTAACTGCACAATTTCCAATACTACGACACATTTTGACTTGTGGATGATTGCTGATGATCATAGCTGTCTAGATAACATTGGCTACCTAACCCATGCAATAATTAACTTGACTTGTACAAAAAGAAGTGGTTCTTAGCAATTGAAGTCTTTGGTGATGTTAATAGATGTATATACCTTTGATCGGTCATCTGTCTTCCAAGTTGAACTCGTGTAATAGTTAAATTGTTTGCTACCTGAAGACTCAGACATTAGCAAGGTCAACAAACTTTGTCTTAACCTCGTGGAGTTTTATGCTTCTTTAGTTTTTTACAAAGTTTGTAGGGATGACATATTGCACTTAAGAGAATGGATAACATTTTGGATATTTTTTTTTATTTTAATTAGTAGGGGAAATAATATTCTATCTTAGCAGGTAAACCACAATTTAGATCTCTTTACCCCCAAAAATTGCAAAAATAAGATCTTAAGTAGTTATTATGGATCAAAGATCCAATTTTTACTGGCTGTGAAGTTTATGTAGCATTTTTCTAGTTGTGAAGCTTAGATTTTATTTTCATATCTTTCTCTGCTACATTACTATTATCTTGCGTAGCATCCGGTTACTTATTAGGGAATCTAGTGTTCTTTATATAACCTTTCACAAGGGATATGCATTAGTATGTTTAGCACTGTTGACTTGTTATATAGCAGAAAGTATGGCTCTAAATCAAGTAAAATGGAAAATAAGACTCATATAGCCGACTCCAGCTAGTTTGGGATTAGGGCTTTATTTGTATTATTGTTGACTTGTTATATAATAACACTATGTGACTGAGATGTGGGTTCATATGTAAAAAAAATGAACATAAACTTTCTCTATGTAGATGTTGCTCTTTGGTAACTGATCTTGTGTCACTTGGCAACTGATTATCGTGTCACAAGTTTCTGTAGCCAGGAAGTAGCCACCATCTCTAGTGTTGATCTTAGGAATTGATTGCAAAGTTTTGACAAACTTTGGCATATTATAGTGTTAACTTTTACAGCTGACCTGCATGTGTGGATTTAGTCTCTCATTTCCTGCTATCAGTATGCTTCAATGGAGCTTCCCTAGGCAGCCTTATTTTGATTGATGAATTCTAAGGGTTTCAGCTAGGTATTGTTGATGCAGTGATGCAAGGAAATGTGGAGTAGAGGAATAAGGAGACATGAAAAAGCAAGCATGAACTATAATTCATAGACACGATCACATAAATGACAAGACATGGCTACTTTGATACTTTCAGGTTGCAAAGTTTCATTACTTGTCTTGAATTTTAAATGGAATGATTGTATGCAATCTGTGAGAAGCAAAGAGCACCTTCAAACCTTGTTGGCTTCCTTTGACCACATATAAATTTGAATTTTGATGGTAAATCTTTTGGAAACCCTGGCATGACCATTATTCTTTTGACTGTTGTGGATAATGGTGGCTTGCTCTGCCTTGCATTTTTTTTTTTGTGTCTATCAAATTGAAGAATTAAAATGAAGAAATGCATCAACTTTAATAAAGAAAATACATCATGTGTTTGTAGAAACTTTAAGCAAGCATTAAGGAGTTGATGATCATAGAGAAAGCGGAAAGAGGATTTCTGTTTGGGTTAAGGATTAAGCGAAATCCGTGCGGTTTACAATTTTATTAGAAGTGTCTGAGATACTACAAGTATCTGTATGACTACTTTTATTCATTTCTTACAGGCTAGATATGATATGGCAGAAAAACTTTTGGAGGAGGTTAAGAAACAGAAATCTCTTTTTTTGTAACTTAACCTTCATGTTTATGGGGAGATCATAATCATTTTCTCCTGCAATATCAGATGGGGAACTTTAAGCACAAAAAGTTACAACCATGGAGAATTCAAGTAGGCGAGCAGCTATTATTCCCAGTCATGCCTTTAATGTCCAAATTCTAGGAGATTGGAGTCTTTGACTTCAAGAAAACCAGCAGGATAGCAAAAAAATTTGGTGAACAGTGATTGAGCAATGACTTAGATATAGGAATTTGTATGCCTTTAATATCCTGGACCATGGCCTTTATATAAGTTGCACAATGATCGGTTTCTGTCAATTATTTATATTTGTAGAGTTGATCTCATTGATTAATTTGTCATTTCATCTGATTTGATATGTTGTGTCTCTTAAGCGTTATGATCCCTTTGTGAATTTATGTAAGCCAATTGAGGTGGTAGCATCCTACCTTCACTCTTATTGTTGTTACTAGATGGCCATAAATCTTAGCAGTATGTATTATATTTTCAGAAAATAATAAAAGAACAAAGTAAAACAATAGCAAATATGATTTCAAATTTTGTAATTCTCGATTTCATGTTGGGCATACACAGTATGTCTTGAAACTAATTCATAAGATTCTTCCAGGTAGAAAAGGCTTTCAGAGAAGGTACAGCTCGACAAAATGCACACAGTATGTTTGTTTGTCTTTCCCTAAAATTGCTGGAGGAACGTGTTCATGTTGCCTGCAAAGAGATTATTACATTAGAAAAGCAGGTAATATGTTGTTTAAATTGTTTTTTTTTTCTTATAAATAAGGTTGAAAATTCCAATGAAGCATTAAGTTCATCACGTTCTTTTAGAATTTCGGTGACCTCGTCTGATTTATCTTACAGACCAAGCTTCTAGAGGAGGAAGAAAAGGAGAAACGTGAAGAAGAAGAGCGCAAGGAGAGGAGGAGGACAAAAGAAAGAGAAAAGAAGCTCAGAAGGAAAGAGAGGCTAAAAGGAAAAGAAAGGGAACGAGAAAAGAAGCTTGTTGAGTCACTGTCAACTGGGGAGGATTCGCCATCCTCTTTGAATGACTCACTCACAAATGTACATGAAGAATCATCGAACACTCATGATTATGAGGACTCAATTAGTGAACCAGGAGATATCACTGTGCTTGCCAGCCCCATTTCTTCTAATGTTACAGATGAACAAACATCAAGTGGAAATATCAGTACAAAGGGCCTGAAGAATGATAGTCTACAGTATCAATATTATGTTGATGGAGAGCTTGGTGCTAGGGATGTCAATGGCTCTTTTGTACTTGAGCAGTCAAAATCATCAAGGAGAAAATTGAGATTCAGAAAAGATTCTCTTGTTGATCAGACTTCTAGTTGGTATGACAAGCATCAATCTAGCATGAGCAATGGCAGTAGCAATCAGCAAGACGAATCTGATTTGAATGGATGCACAATGTCTTCATCTAGGGGCATGAATGGACTTCACAGGCCATCAAGAGAAAGGGCTGCAAAGAGCAGTGCTAGAAATTGCAATATTAAATACAGCGAGAAATTCCATGGTTCAAACAGCAGAATGCGGGATAAATTTGACTTCCAGGCTTGTAGCTGCATCCAACAGGCCGATTACAAAGGAATGGATGGATATCACATTTCTACACTCAGATCAGGTAATGAGATCAAGATTGCAAATAAAACAGAAGCTGCACTAGACATGCCTAGGTCATTCTATCGAAATGTTAAATACAATAATGGTTGTAATGTGCCAGATGGTATTGTCATTTCGAAGGGAAGGCATGTTGCAGGGACACCTGGCAAGGATGGTTTCCACACAAAACAGGTTTGGGAACCATTGAATGCACGCAAAAAGTGCTCTAGAAGTAGTTCTGATTCTGACATTACCTTGGGAACCACCATTAAGGTTCAGACTTCTGAAGAATCGAGATTTGATAAAGATGAGAATGAATGCCAGCAACCTAGTAGTGTACTTAAATCACTTCATTTTTGCTCATCTGATCATTCTGTAAGTTCAGGAAAAACTGATACTTTGAATAGTTATCAACTTCAGGAGAATACCAGGAAGTACACTAATAAATCTGTTTCAAGTGCCCAGAATGGTAGCCAGGATGGGTTTGTCCCAGTGGTTGAGTTGAATTGCTACTCTAAGAGTGGCGTAAAGGAAGAAGTTGACTCATGTCCCGTCATGTCTACCTTTCCAATGAATAATACTTGTGATCCTGCAACAAACTCCTCTAGTTCGGATAACTTCTCATCATGTCTTAGCGAGGGGGACAGTAGCACCAGTTCCTCAAGTGTTCAAAATGCAGAATCATCATCAACTTCAGATTCAGAAGATGCCAGCCAACAATCAGATGGCAGAGATATGTCAATGTGTGCTGGCAATAATTTTCACAAATATCTAGATGAAACTGCAGATAGCAATCATAAGATAAATGGATGTGATTCTTTCACCAGGACAACTACTGGGTTTGCGGCAGAGAGCTGCATGGTGCCAAACTTTTCAAGAGAAAGTTCAAGAAAAGCTGTCCACAATTCTGATAATGGTCGATTTGGATTTGATATGGCCTCTTGTCAGCAGCACATGTTATCAATGCACAATCAAAGCATCCATGTGCCATTGTTTCCTTCTCCAACCATGGGGTATCATAATCATGATGCAACCTCTTGGTCAGCCACGCCGACCAGTGGTTTGATGCCGTTTTCCCAGCCCAACCAATATATACTCCCTAGCCCACTTGGATATAGTCTGCAAGCAAACCAGTCCTTGGATTTCTGTATGCAGTACAGTGCCCTTCAGCCTTATTCAGCTCCTGCATTTGATGCAAGCCAACATTCCTTGTACCAGGCTGCTAATGGGGTCAACATTGTAAGCTCAAAGGAGCAATACAAGAATCTTGATTCATGTGGCTTCCAGCAAGTTCATGCTGTTGCTGAGCCAATAGGAAGTAACCGTCCCCTAGAAAAGTCATTTCCAAATAGACAGGTGCCTTCAAAAACGCCATCTGGGGAACAAAATGGTAGTGTTGAAAATGCTGATGGATCGCACAATGACAGTCCATCCTTCTCGTTGTTTCACTTTGGTGGTCCAGTGGATGGCATTGCGGCGAGGTTCAATCCAAATTCACTTTCTATAAAAGAAGAAACTAGTGGTGGATTTGTCTCAAAGTTACCTGGAACTCAGGCTTATACATGCTCAAAGGAGGAAACAAAGATTGAAGAATACAGCTTATTTTCTGCTAGAAATGGTGCTAGATTTTCGTTCTTCTAGTCCAGTCCGTAGAGTGTTTGCTTCGCTGCTTCGGTTGTGAAAAGGTGTGAGCACTTGTATGTGGTAAAAATAATCTTTCTCAAAAATTTTAGTATACTTTGATTTGTTGATGCTTCTGGTTTGTGCTTTATTGTTTCGGATTGTAGAAAAAATTGTGAGCGGTATAGCTTTTCTTTTCTCCTCTTTTTTCTAAGTGAGGTAAGTTTCCTGCTATCAATGAAATATTGATTGATAATTTAGCTGTGGACATTTTTTTCAAATCATAAAACTCATTTTCTCTGCAAGTTGTTTTGTGGAGAACTAGCTTTTGTAATATATGAGAGAATATGTTCTTCTAAGATTCCCTTCATCATGAATATTTGATAATGCAGGTTTAGACTTTAGACAGTGTTCTTACTTAACAACCTTCTAAGGAGTTCATTTTCTTTTTGTTACTTTCTTAAGTCATGAAAATATGCAGATATACATGTGTTGGCTTTTCTTTTTTTTTTTCTTCAATATTCTTCATTCATGGCTTCTCTATTTTTAGGTGAACATAATGTCTCATGATTTCTGTAGAAATGTGAACGTCATATAGAGAACTTCATAAGTTGAGGTATAGCCGTCTCATTCCTAGTAAAGATTTATTGTTTCTTCTCACTAAACTGCCAATGGGTTCTAAAATATACTGTAAGTGTTCCAAAATGATTACAGTTGCATTTTATTTGTTTTTTATGTAATTTGACCATGGCTATACCTTTAAATCCTACTTCCATTATTGATTTGATAAATTTTTTTGGGGCCAGTACAGTTTCACAATCTTCCTTGACTAATTTCTGTTACCTGTACATGTTCTAAGTTAATTTCACCTATACAATTTTTTTTTCCTTTTTTTTTTTTTTTTTTTTTTTTTTTGGTGGGTTGTTGGGGGGGGGGGGGGGGGGGGGGGTGTTAAACCACTTGTTAAGGCGTAGACAACTAAACATTGCAAGCTTTCATAGGCTCTTTTGTAATTTATTCGTCAACCAGGACCTAAGTTATAAAATTTAGCACTTTTGCCAGCGTTTTTTTTTTTTTTTTATCCTTCCGAATCATGCTTCGGAAGGGATTGCCTTCTGAAAATTTACTATTTCAGTGAAAATTTACTATTTCAGCATGTGCCTGGAATATAATGGAGATTCTAGACAATATTGGCCCCTAAATAGTACAATTTGCTAATATAGGCTAAGGGTGCAGCATTCATTGCAGTGTGATTGCTATTTTAAACGAAGGTTGCAAGCATATTGTTTCACTATTTAGAGGCAATTAAAGCCATTCATTCACAAGGCCAGCAATGATAGGCTGATGAAAATCTCTTGCTGTTTACGAGACAACCCTTTTGTATGACTGTCAAGTACTCAAAATAATGTATAATAAGATTCTTAGAATGGGATTATCAGTTTTTACTCCTTATTAGGTTTAACATCTTTTAATCCTTTAGTATTCATTTGTGATGCCAATGATTTTTTGTGAATTATCGTCTCTTAAATATTTCTTGGAAATGCTTATGGGATTGGCCTATGGAATGGTGATTTGCTCTATTTTCATTAAAAAAAAAAGAGAAATAAATAATCAAAAGAGTGCACATAGGAATTTATCATGATTTGGCCATTGGCTTATATTCATGGGTGAAGAAGAGTAGAGAAATTTAACTATGAAGAAATATTTAAAATTATAAGAATTATTTTAAATCCTAAACCCACTTACAATTCAACTTTCTTAAACTTTTTCAATAATATATTGGATTTATATATATATATATATATATATCCTAATTGAGCTTGTGGATTACAAGTCAAACTTTAACAAATCTTCACTTTGACTTAAATTTCTAAGCATTATTGAAAACATAAAGATAGTTGAATTTTTTTTCCACCTTCTTCACCCAAAAGGGATGCATTTTAAGCTGCCTACACCAATCAAATTCAAGCAATGCTTGAACTTGGCTATCGAAAGAGGCTTAATTAATATATTAGCATCTTCAAGCTTTGGGATTCCTTATTTCTTCTTGAACACTCATTTGTGACCAATAATCTTCTTACTCGCATATGGTTTCACCAACTCTCAAGGATGAATTTTATGAGAAGACTCGATCTCCTCCTAAATAGCTACTAAAGCAATTTGCAAAATCATTATAGGAGACTGCTTTTGAATTTGCCTATTGTACCACTGACAATGCATAAATTATCAAGTCTTCATAACTATATATCTATGGCAGCTTAAATCTCTCTCCTTGATCTATTCCTAACAACACAATATTGCTCATCCATAAAAGTGCATGTAGTTTCAATTAAATTAAGTTGAGAAGAAGTGTACCGTAAGGAATCTAAAACATCATTTTCTAACTTGACTTACTTAGTGATTTTGCTAATCTTCCTAAAATTAAAAGACTCTTTTGAGCATAATATTGCAGGCTCATTAAAAGTAACATCCTTACTAATCAATAATTTGCATATCTTAGGGTATCACAATTTATATTCCTTTATTCCATATGCATAACCAATAAATATATACTTTTTAATTTTGGCTCTAATATGCATAATCAAAAGTAACATCCCTACCGATCAATAATTTGTATATCTTAGGGTATCACAGTATATATTCCTTTACTCCAGATGTATAACCAACAAACATATACTTTTTAACTTTGGTTCTAACTTACCATCATCAATCTGAGCATATGTACGACAATCAAATATTTTCAAAATTAAAATAACCAATCGGATTACTAGACGATACCTCTTTAGGAGTCTTACAATTATTGGCTATAGCGGGAGAGTGATTCACCAAGTATCTTTGCCCAAATTTTTTTTGACAAGCCAATATTTGAAAGCATATAATGTGATCTTTCGAAAAGATTCTTATTTATAATCTCTGCCACTTCATTTTACTAACGTGTGTTTCTAATTGTTTGATGCTCAGCAATACTCTTATTCTTATAGAATTCATCAAATCCGATGAAACAAAACTTTAAGCCATTTTTTGTTCTAAGTTGTTTAATCTTCTTCTCAGCTTGGTTCTCAAACATGACTCTTCCTTGTTTGAAGTACTTGAACACTTCGTCTTTATACTTTAATGAAAACATCCACATCGTTCTTTAGTAATCATCAATAAAGGTAAGCATATACCAAGCACTATTACCTTTAGTTGTATGGATAGCTATTCTAAAACTCTCTCTCTTCTACTTGGTAAATACATAATGCTCATAGAACTTTAGCTTTCTTATAATCCAACCATCAAGCAAGCCTCTCTTACTCAATTCTATCAGCCCTCTCCCACTCATATGCCCTAGCCTCGTATACTATAATCTAGTATTATCGAAATCTAATATAGTAGATAAGGATGCAACAGCACCATTTGTATTAGTAGAACACTACAATATATATAATTTCTTAGACTACAATATATATAATTTCTTAGACTACTTGGTTTTCATCACAATAAAAGTACTTCTTTTGATCTTCATTGGTCTATTCTCAATTGAATGCTTAAATCTATTTGCATCAAGAGTACCTAAAGAGATGAGATTTTTCTTCAAATCTGAAATATGTTGAATGTTTGCCAGAGTTCTCAGTGTGCCAACAAGCATTGTAATTTGAACTATTCCAATTTCAATAATAGAACATTTGACATTATTGCCCATCAACACAACTTCATTTTGAATGAACTTATATATGGAGAACTAATACATGTTAATACATATATGATAGGAATAAGCCAAACCCATAATCCATTCATATTTTAATTTAGCTTCTTTGGTCATAAAGAAAAACAAGATCAAGTTCATCAATATCTTCTTTTACTAAACTAGCCTTAGCACTCCTATAATTTTTCTTCTAGTCTTACTTATCACTATTTTATTGCTTATTTTTCAGCTTATAACAGTAAGCTTTAAGGTATCCTTTCTTCTTATAATAGTTACAGATTAAATTTTTATACTTTAACTTCGATCTGCTATTGTTTCTATTGCTAATCAAATCTTTTTGTTTAGATCATCCTCTGGTCACCAAACCTTCTCCATAACTATCACTTATATTGTTCATTATCTATCTCTTAATCAAGTTTTTAGATAACAAAACCACTTTAACTTCTTCAACAAAAAGAATATTTTTTTTCATAAAGCAAAATATCCCAAAAATAATTATATGATTGGGACAAAGAGCACAACAGCATCTATCTTAATATTAATTAATCACAAATCCATGATAATTTAATTAAATTCATCAGATGAGATCTAGTAGATGTATCTTCGGTCATACATTGTGTGGACAAAGGAAGCTTCAAATACAACTTATTGGGTAGAGATTTTGTCAGATACCATGACTCCAACTTTTACTATAATGAAGTAGCCATCTTTTCATTCATAACTTTATGTATAATCTTATCAGATAAATACAACTGTATTACAGTTAGGACTTTCACATCTATCTTTTTCTTCTTATCCTTCATATGAAGAGGTGTGTCTTCCTTTCCAAACAATACCCTCTACAATTTTTGTTGCGTCGAAATAGCATACATCTTAACTTATCATGAGCCAAAGTTATTAGTATAATCAAACTTTTCAATTTTGAACTTCGTTGCCATCTTAGTACCCAAACGAAGAATTAGGCATTATTTTCACCAAAAACGGGTGGGATCTTTTCACTAGCCCTTCCCCGAAATAATGCTCCTAGCTTGCACCTCTGTTGGCGGAAAAGACATGGCCCCTGTTCGAACTGAACACGGGCTTTAGCTCCTACACATGGCACATGAGCTCGAGCTGCAAGACACGGCAACGGAGGCAGCAGAGATTTGCCTCTCCTCTTCCAATCAGGGCCAGAATCTTTTGATTTCCTTTGCCACTCGGCCTCAGCAACCAAAGCGCCAAATTGGGGTGTTGAAGCCCAGATGCCTGGGGTCTTCTTCATTGGGACCAAACACCTTGTCACATCTCAATTAGCGGTCTCGATCGATCGATCGTCGTCTTTGAGGCCTTTCTTGGAACAGGGGACACCCAGCGAACAGGGGAACGCACACGGGAGCAGCAATCACCCCCTCCACCATGTCTCCTCCTCTTCTTCGTGAACGGCCATGGAAACGGGGGATCCGTTCCCTGTTTCTTCTCCACCTAAAGCCATAGCCACCTACCAGAAAACCAAGTGCTGGATCGTTGTGCGCTTGAAGGCCTTAACGGAGGCAGCCTTGTCGCCGCTGCCAATACCACTGATGCCATCAAAGATGCGCTCACAAAGGCAACGCTCGTTTGGGAAGATGATCTAGATATAGCGCACTGCTGGAACTAGGCCTCGAGAACGTACAACCGAGGCATAGGATATTACGTAGATATAGCTGAGCTTCCTCATGCCCAGCTATCGGAAGCATAGGTCCACTACTCTACCACCATCTTCCAAGCAGAGTTTAAACACCTAGATGCACTCCGTGACGCACTGGAGATCCACGATGGCAATGAAGATGACCTTAGCTTGCCACCGCCTACACCTCTCTAGCATTTAAAAAAAAAAGAAAAAAGAAAAAAATTCTTCCACGTCTCTGGCTTACCCTTCATCGTGCCCCCCCTTCAGCGATGTGGATGGTGCCAAAACAGAGGGCTGATCCTCTGTTTCAACCGCAAGTCCTAAACCAATTTTGTGGTCCACGGCTTGCACGGACATCGCTCTGAGATCCATGCAAGAAATCCTAGCGTAATGATCGATGCTAACCCATTAAGCGACTTCCGACACACGCTTAAGAAACAGAGTTTGTTATCCGTTTGTTATGCCCGAGTCAGCTCTGATGCCGTTTATTATGCGCAGGAGAGAAAAAATAAAAACAATAATAATAAAATAATAATTAAGAAAGCATGCAAAAAGATCTAACATGGTTCAACCATTGGTCTAAGAAGGGTAAAGAAATTTTATTATGAAAAGATATCTAAAAACTAAAAAATTTGTTTCCCTTTCGAACTCTTTTATAAATATTCTAGGCTCTCTTGAATCCAAAAAGTATTCTCTTTTGAAGTTTCTTAATAATGCTTTGAATATTTTTTGGTTACTCTAAAGAACTATATAAACTTATATAAAGAAGTGATCTATTGTATAACATCATATATTAGGACTATGTTTTTCATATATATATATATATACACACGGTGACATATCTATGAACATGAGGTACATTGCCTTTGATATCTTCGAACACTTGATCTCATACGACGGGCGTCCACTGACTGGGCTAACATCAGTCCACTAGTTCGCGTTAATCTTTAAAGATGCAACATACCTTTTTCCGGTGCTTGCTGTGATCGATGCATTTTATACCACGTTCCAAGCTGTTGAACATTTTTTCTGACATGGACAAAAGGAAATATACTTTAATTCCATCCTACAGGCTCATGGTAATCCCATCAAGAATGTCTCAAACTAATTTTTTTTTTTGCCATGCAAGCTGTAATATGAGTGCCGAGAGCAGTCAAAAGGGATGATCACTCTGATGCTCTTGCCTCAGGAAAATTGGAAGTCATTATTACCACACACACAACAAAAAAAAAAAAAAAAACGCTGGTGTGAGTTTGTGCCATACCATATAATGTCCAATTGCTTAAGGATGTTGCCACGATAAACCATCAGGAACAAATTGCTCTATTTTCTATTAAAGGAAAATATCGTTGGGTTTGACAGATAAGAAATCTCGGCAAGCAAAATGCCGTCTGTGTAGCATCAGCCTTATTGATTTCCGCTCGTGCCAACAAGTTTTGAGATTTCCCAAGTTTTGATGATTTCTTTGCGATATAAAAAAGATTAAAAAAATGAAACCATTAAATTTCCCGACTACAAGCTTGATGGGATGGTTTTTTTTTTTTTTTTTCTTCTTTTCCTTCTACAAAATTTTCTGAACAAACAAAACATATTTTAAGATTTGTTTGTTTGTAAGGAAACATGTAGAAAAAGACAAATTAATATTTACAGAAAAATCATGATACAGTAATAATTTTTCTAAATTCGAAAGTAGACTTTCATACGGTAATAAAGTCTACTTTCAATAGAATTTTCTGAACTCTATGTATTTACCTAAATATTATTAACATCTAATTCAAAATTTTCAAATTCATTAAAAAAAAAAAAAAAAGTAGAATCATGAATTTGAAACTAAAGACCTTCAAACACGGCCTTAGGAGGAAAGAAATTAATACCAAGGCCCCTGGAGGCAAGACGAGTCAGATAAAAATGAAGCAGCAATACGCAGATGTATTTCCAATAAAAAAGATCTCCACTAGACATTCCCAAGAAGAATTTGCTGAAACGACGTTTCCTCATTCCTGAAATCTCAATACAGCAAGGTAAAAGGTAGGCTCATCAACAAATTCTGTTATCTGAAATGAATGGTCAGCTGCTGCCTTCTCTAAGGTTATTTTGTCAGGCAAGTCAAAAGTAACCATATCTGGATATTGCTGCCTATGATTTTGCTCAATGATTTCCCTCCCTTGATCAAAGCTGATAACCAGTCTTGCACCTATATAAGATCTCATCAAAATTGTATGACAAAAGATCCATATATAACGTTGAAAATGAAGAAGTTGCTTTCAGAATCAAGTCACAACACTTTCAGAATACAAAGTTAAACAACTGAGATTTGCATGCAAATGAAGAACATTGTAAATTAAGCTTTAAAGTTCAAGAATTCTCAATATTCTAGGGATGGAGATTTATATTACATCGTTTAGGCTTCAGCATTTTTTTCTTAATATCATTCAAGTTCTTCTAGCTATATAATTTGAGCTTTTACATTCAATAGCTGATCAATTTTTCATCACCAAAAAGGAGGTTATATCTACGGAGGAGACAGTAAGAGAGTATAATTTAGAGGCAAATTGCAAGTACCAAATCTGTACCCAAGGGATACACATTCAAAATAAAGAACAAGCTGTGCATAAGAACAAAACTGGGTGCATCTCGAGTTCCTTGTCAATAACACAATAACCAAACTGGTTTATATCAATTTCCTCTAGCCTAACATTTTACATTTTCAAAAAAAAAAAAAAGGTATCCCAACTCACTCAATTAAAAGCCCTTACAAAAAGAGTCCCCAACATTGAGCTCCCACATTTCTAAAAGTAACTTTGTTTCTTAATTGAAGACTAATTAATGTTTTGAAATATTGTATACAGCAGGCAAGTGGCCATGGAAGGCACAAGCACCAAGGTAAGAGCTAAAATCAGCAAAGCCAAAAAATAGTAAATGCAAAAAACAAAAAAAAAGTGAAGAGATCTACAAAAATAGTTATAATCCAATAAGCAAGGCAGAACATATCAAAAAAGATGTAGTTAGTCAATGGCAAGTGTAAGCTTAGTGACATCCAATGATAATTTGTAAATCCATCTCTTTCCATGTCATAAATGATGTAAAGAGTCGAAGGATGGTATATGCAACCCTAGGTAGGCAGGCCACCTAGGCAGCCAAGGTGGTCATTTTTTTCTAAGACCATGAGACTACCTTAGGCTGGACATTCCAACCCCCTCACTTTTGGCAGCATGTTTTCTTCTACCACCTCAATTCTAAACCTTCATCATAACAGTTCAACAAGCAGAAATAACCAACCTCCAAGCAAAGCCGATTAGTCCCTCCTCTTTCTTCTCATAGTCCACAACCCATTTCATAATATAAAAAACCACAACCCACAGCTACTTCACAACTGCCCTGCCGCACCCCGCACACCCCCCCCCCCCCCTTCCCCCCGGCCCCCACAAACTTCAGAGCATCCTTGTCCTTTTCAAATTTTCAGTATGCTCTAACTTTCCAAAATGCTTCCTAGAACTTCCAAGTCTCCATAGCACTACATTTGAAGGGTATGCGCATGCCAAACAATGTTAGCATGCATGCCAACAAATTTACTTTCACTTCTCCCAAATAATAAAATTATAAGAAAATAACCTAGGTGTACTTTCAAAAAGAATCTGTCAAAGAACACAGAACTATGATATGCTCATGCATTTAGTAAGCTACTATAGTTACATCACCAATAAGGGTACTCACCAATTTAAAAGAGCTAAACGACCTCCAATAAATAAAAGCCTTTCTTTCCAATCCATGTAATATGATCAGACTTCACATAAAGACTCCAGGTCAGTTTTTCATTTCAAATCCAGATCACGTATAAAAACCTCGAATTTCCAATGTAGGGCTAACCAACTAGCACCCTCTTGTTACGTAGATAGCAGCATCCAGCTCCAAAAATTCATCAGATATGTACCCAAATTGGATACATGTAAGATACCCGAACACTTACGAAGTTCTTGAGTTTGCAGCTTTTAAAGACCGGTAGCAAGTTGGACCCTTTCAACTATGAATTTGACCCCACTTTAATATCACAAGAGAGTGTTTGTTTTTTTTCAAAAATTGTTCAAGAATGCAGGTATTAAAATAACTATGCAAAATATTATTTTTCTTATATCCTTTAAGTTAATCAGAAAGTTTGGTTGATAAACACAAACATTAAAAGACCTTAACAAATAATATCTTTTTAATATTTACTTTATAATATCTAACTTAATGATATTTAAAGATATAATATATAATTTAGTTAAGATTATAATTTATTCCATATCTTACCTTATGCTGAGTTAGACACTTGCATATGCATCCGAGTTCAATTCTCATATCCATGCCCATGCAACATTGTGAGCACTTACAGCTATATAAAATAAAGCCTTGTATTTATGAAACCTTTTTTACCTTTTTCTTGCCAAAGAAAAAAATATGAACACTCTTGTTTCTCCCTTTTAAAGTCCTAGTAGAGGACCACATGAAAAGAAAAATTAGAATGGCAAATGATTTATTTTCTTCTCCATGTCAACGGAGCAGGGACCAACATATTTGGCTGGCAACTACATTATTCATGTAGATAAACTATACAGCTCGTATATTAAGACAACTCTAGAAATGGCTTCACGTGATTGTTGGGCAAAAAGATACCTTAAGACTTAAAGATAAGACATTTTCACCAAAAACAAAGATAAAACCCTTGAAAAAGAAATTACAACAATATTGAATAGGACAAGAACGTGGCCTTACAACAGCAGATATTTTGTGCTCTGATAACATCTGTAGGTTCTACCTTGAAGAACTTGAATCTAGGATTTGTCATAAAATGATTTTTATTGCAGAATTGAGATAGAAACTATATAACATGAATTAACTGGTTAAAGGAATGAAATCAATAAGTTAACGAAAGGGGCAATTCCTCTACAATCATGAGCCCAAATTGAAGACGAAAACCACAAACCAATTGATACAGTGAGAGATGAGGAGTTTGGGAATTTATTTGCAAAAGCTGGTTTTCACCTTCTTCTCTCTTATTTATCAAGACTTGACAGAAACAACAATGAGACCATGATAGTCCATTTTCCTAACAAAACATAACTAAAAATTTTCCAAAATAGAATTTATCCCATTGAAGCCTGCATGGAAAGACAGTGATAGGACTTCAAAAATCATGATGACTCAAAACCTTTCATGGGCCAAATTCACTTAGAGAACTATAGGTAACGTTCTTGTTTAAAGCAGGATCAAAAACCTACCACCGCTAGCATGAAAATTGAGTACAAAAGAAAAAATCCTACAAGAAAATATAAAAAGCCCAATCTTCTCCAGAAAGAAGCAAAACAAGATCAACCACTGCGGCCCCCCTCCCCCGCCTCCCCCGCCCGGCAAAACCAAAAAATAAAAGAAAAGAAAAGAAAAAAGAAAAAGTAAATAAAGTCCCCATTTTAATTTTTTGGTACCAAAATAAGTCCTCCTTTGCCATGAATGCCCAGATTCCAATCTTAATTGCACAGATTTCTATATAGCCATCCACCATTGGGTTCCAGTTCTCAGAGGCAGATTAAACAAGAACCATGCAACATATCCTCACATCATTTTGCTTAGTTTCAGAATATGATTGACAGAGATTTCTAGGTTTTACAGAGTATAGCTCAAAGAAGCCAACCTCAAACAATAGAAAGTATTAAAATAATGAATTTTTAGTGCAGTTTCGGGATGTGACTTTCACAAGTTCATATCCCAGCCAGTCAGGGGACAGGGCTTAATTTAAAGTCTAGTATTTTAATCTCAAGAAGTTTATACCGAGTTTAGACCTGAAATGAATTAAAAAAATCTAACTTTGAACAGTTTGGAGACCAATGCTTTAGGTAATGAAGAAGAAGAAGAAGGAGAGAAAAGAATCAGACCTGGAGAGCATCTCCCAGCTAGAAAGCTCAAGAGCTGGTCGATAGAAACGCCCAACCCGGGAAAGTAGCACGCGAACACGACATCGAAGGGCGAGAACTTCTCCGGCACGGCGGCGATCTCCCCTTGCCAGCACCGGACCCGGTCGTGGCTCTCCTTGATCATGGCGAGCACGAAGAGCGACTCGTGGATGGCCAGGAGGAGCTCGCAGGGGGAGAGGTCGGCGAGGAGGTCGGCGAAGCCGATGGTGGGGAGAGCGGCGAGGACCCGGGAGCCCTCGTGGATCTGGCCGGCGGCGATGATCCGACGGGCCTTGTCGGCCCACTCCTGGTCGGAGTTGACGGAGTCGGACTCGAGGAAGGACCAGTCCGGCTCGACGAGGTCGTCCGACGGGAACAGAGAGGAGGCGGCGGCGCCGCCGGAGGTGGAAGAGAGGCGGAGGGGACGGGAATACGAGAGCCCAGATGGGTGATGGCGGGTTTTGAAGAAAAGACGGCGGCGAGGGGAGGAGATTAAGGTTAGGGTTTGGTTTAGGGGTTGAGAGAGGAGAAGGAAGGAAGGGGGGGAGGAAGAGAGGCACAGTGGAACCATGGGAGAGACTGAGAGAGAGAGAGAGACGAGTGTCGCCAAGCGCGATTGAATCAACACTATTACTCATATATTTAACTACTATAATAATTTATTATTATTATATATTATTTATTATTCTAAAAAATTGATTATAATATTTATTAAACATCTTATTATATTATAATATTATCATAATATAATTTTATAATATATTATATTAATATATAAATAATATTGAGTTTTTTTTTTATATCAACTCCATGTGATCCTTAAATCTTAAGATCATAGCTGGGCTATGGAAAGCATGGAATCATCCTCATGTAGAATTATTTAGATATTTAATATGATATAAAAGTATTTAATGGATGACTATGATTACATCTTTACCTTTATCTTCACCTTCTACCATACCTCCATATGCATGCATTTTGAATCTAGCCCTTCCTTTCACATTCCCTTAATGAAAATGTTTTATATAACGGGCTCAAAGGTATATAAGAAAATATCTTTTTCTTGTGCAATTTTATCTCTTTCCTTTTGTAGTTCTTTCGAGGGAAACTTTTAATGTAGTTAGAAGGACGAGAATTTCATCGATGTGAAGGTGCATATCCTTAATTTTAAATAAAATAAATTATGAAAATTATTTGCAAGCTCTTAGAAATAGAAGCATCGAGATCTTCTATAAACATTTGAAATATTATAGGTATCTATAAAATAATTAGAAGGTATGATTTCTCCTTCTTTTCTCTCTCTATATTAAAAAGTGATTGAACTAATCAAAATGCACCTATTGCACACAAATATAGGGTAAGAGAATTGAATATGAACAAGAAATATGAATAATTGAAGTCATGCGCAAGAGATATTATATACTTCAATTATGTTTTCTAATTTATCTCTTTGAATAAGTTGGCTCTACCGTTAAGGGTTGGCTATGTCATATATCTTTTAAATATATCCTTTTCGGTATTTAAATAAAAAAGGAAGTTATGAGAGAAAAGAAGAACGGTGGAGGGGAGCCATGGCCAAACAGGCTAAAAGACCAGCAACAGCTTAACAACGCCACTTACTATAACAACTTCTGGGCCAAATCCCACATTAACTAGATGTATCACCGCTAGCCACCTTCGATGCCTCATTCTAAGAAGAGCTTGGCATGACAACCAAGAGAAGAGAGCCAAGATACCACTAGGAGGCGATGCAAAACCAAAGGGAGAGCGATCAGGATTTCTGGCACATCTTGGACCAATCATTTTCGAAGGATGCGATGGCGACGATTGCGGAGGAGGAAGAGGAGATGGACCTAGCGATGATGTTGGTGATGGAGGGGTACACTTCTACTTCACTGATGAGAGGTTGATAAAAGAATTAAGTGAAGAAGAAGAGAGGCAGGGATGGGAGAAGTGGAGAAGCATGATTTATGGTACTAACCTACGCTGTCTAATTTCAAGCAGTGATTGAGAGTAAGAAAAATATTGGCATTTCATTTCGATATAAGGTATATATCATATCATACCGATTATATTATATCAAACTAATAATATATCAATATAATTTTCTTCAGCATCAGTTTTATGGATTTTTGAGAGAAAGCAACATAGATGTTTCATCTATATGAGGAGCAGCGAGGGGATATGGCGTTCATCTTATGGAGGCAAACCTTTTTCAGGGCGTGCATGTAGGATCTGTGGATCAGACAAGGATCATGCCCTTTTTGCAACTAAATAATCCTCGAGACGCTCGACATCTACTGATGGAATGATGCGCCTCCCGTTTAATTTTTGGCTTTTGGCTCATGTTTCAGTGTTGTTGCGCTTCCCACTTCTCCTGCTTGCCATCCACTGTCGCTTTGCTTCCTCTAGTTTTAGTTTGGAACAAGGAACAATAACCCTTTAGAGACTTTATTATATAGCATACATGTTTGCTTTTCTTGGACGTCACAAACTTGGATGTCTAACCCACTCGCAGAAACCTTTTGGAGTTGTTCGTATTATATAGCACCACTCCATGTGAAAATGTGCAAAACACTTCAAAGTTTTGGTTTAATTTTGTAATAGATGGTTGATCCTAGGGCTTGGTATATGTGATACACATGAGAGTTTTATGGATATCTTGCTCTAATAGAAGATGTATTAATAAATTATGTGACATGTTATGTACATTGATAAGAGATTCATTTGTTTCCCTCTCTCAAAACAAAACTAACAGCATATATGTATATAGGTATGCACATATACATATATAATATATGTGTGTAAGATGAGTATCATATTATACATGCATAACAATTGATCAAAATTGAACCATTTAAATAATATACATATATATATATCATATGATTTTTGTTATATAAATAGTTTAGAACTAAATAGATCATATCTAATAGCTTATATCATCGTTATGAGATTCCATCATCCAATTCAAAAAATATATATGTATTATATGTGTGTATATGCACATGCACTCAATTAACCATCAAATTAGAGTGGAAACTAATAAAATGGAGAGGAGAGGGGAATAAAGAGTTAATGCATTAGTTTTTTTTTTTAAAAAAAAAAAGATATCAAACTCCCATATATAGCTTCTAAATATCAAGACTACTCTCCCTTCTTTAATTAGATGGAAGGATTTAGATAGGGGATCAAATTGCATTCTTTGCATAAAAGAAGGATATCTGCTCCTTCACACGCGTACACGACTGGATCATTCTCTATTTTGCTTTGAGACCTATGTGGTAGATGATTGGCTGAGTTTAAAATACTTTGAAACTTATGCAATGGATGATCCAATGGCGGACAAGTATGAAGGTACGGTGTCCTTTCTTTGCATGAAAAATATAACTGTCATCATTGAGGCAACCTTTCTCCTTGCCAAACATAAAAAAAAGAGAGAAAAAACTGCACAACATAAGGCAAAGGTGTGCAATGATGCCTCTAGACTTATACGTGGGGTTGGGGATTGCAACACATGTAACTTATCGAGTTCACAAAGTCCCACACGATGAATAAGAGAACTATTGAAAACTCATATTAACTAGATTTACTTGCCTTTAGATTTGCTTAAAAACATCAGAGGGTGGATTAGAATATTTTTACTTATTGTAAAAGAATTAAGTTGATTATTTTTCTTGTTTTCATGCCCGTAATTTGTTTTTTCCCATACATGATGATGAAGGAAAAGAAGTTCCCGTCCTTTCATTTCATTTAGATGACAACCATGAGAAGTTGAATTCAAGTACTTATACTTAATATAATAATAACTACTTATAACATAAAGGCTACAATTCAACCTCTCACTTATTTTTATACTCTAATCACCAGGTTAGCCTTTTTTCTGCAATGCTTCTGGCTATATATGGATAGTGCCATAAATAAAAGGAAGCCTAAAGATAAAAAGAAATGGCATAAAAAGGTTGAAGACATTGAATAGGACTTGAATGGATGGGATTATAGTTTGGTTTTTCAATGCTTTTTTTTTTAAAAAAGTACTTAGCTAAACCCATCAAATTATATAGTTAGCCAGGATAAGATAGAATTATGCATAAATTTGCGAAAAAAGAAGTGATGTATCCAAAGCTAGATAGTTCCTTAATTATATTAAAGATTTCAACAATGTCAATATTTTCCCCTCTTGATTATGTGCATATCATTAGTGCATGCATTACATTTGCATTAATCTTCTATAATAACTAATGCAAACCCACTGTTTAACTAATGCATTGCAGGAAGAGTAACATCCCATGTCTACAATATCGAATGGCTATTGAAAGATGGAAATCTTCAGTTATGTCATGTTAAATACAGTGGGCTTTTAGCTCATAGTTGTCATTTAGCTTTTGTCTCGTTTTAACTATTAATGGCCATTACATAAATGAGATGATAGGCGTTATGTCACTAGGGTTGCTTTCTCACATGCTCGCATGAACATCTTATGCCTCGAACAAGAGAGAGTTTACATTCAAAAAATTATATGGTGCATTTAAAAATTATATGATGTGTTTGGCGAGTATTTTGGAATCATTCCGATGATCTTAGATCACTGGTAATCCTAATTCCAAAATGATTTAATCTTCAATGATCAAAGATTACCATATTTCATATGCAATGGAGATCCAAGATTACCAACCATAAAATGCCAAAATTATCCATATTATATTTATATTATATAATTATAACATATATAATATAATATCATAGAATATAATATATTATATTATATCATATATTATAATAGATAATTTAATATTATATTAGCTAAATTATAATATAATATAAATAACATCATGTATAGTATATTACAAATAAATATTACTAATGCAATATGTTTTAATGTTATTATATTGACATTATATTTTATTATAGTATAATAATATAACAATATAACAATATGATAATATAATATATTAATTTTATATATCATATTATATATAAATCATTGCTATTATAATATATATATTACAAATAAGAAGTATTTAGGTCTATAAATTTTAATCCAAGATCATCAGGGGAATGATCTTGGATCACTGTCCTTGAGGCCGGTGCTAAGGGAGGTGATACATGAGGTGGGGGTAATCTTAGATCATCGCCGCATAGGATCATCCTAGTGCAATCAAATGGGGTGACCTCATCACCATTCCATAGATCATTACATATCAAGCGTTTCCATAAAGCATGTATACAATAGGCTTTTACACTATAATTATCGTTTAGCCATTAACATATTATGACAATTGACTACCATTATAGAAATGGGATGACAAGTGTTATTTTACATTATATATAAAACAAGGCTTTTGTTATGGTGTTCAATACAAAATTTTTATTTATTTTTATAATATTCTCTAAATGTTTGATTTACTTTTAGTGCATCAAATTGAGTGAATGGATAATCGATTCAATCGATAGTGTACATCGATTTTAATAAATGAATCCAACCCTACAAGGCTTCATCGACAAGGTAGTTTTGCTCTCAAAAAAAGGGAGATAAGTTTGACCAAATTGAATATAACTTTATGATAGACAAAGAGAAAGGGAGTTGGGTTGGCCGTTGCTGCTAGAGAAGAAAAGAAGCTCTTTCAGGTAGAAAAGGAAGGGGCCAAGATTAGGGCTCGATATTTCAAGGAGTTCTAAAATATCAATTAAATGGGACAATCAATTAATCTAATAAAATACTACAAATAGCCCTACTTTAAGGAATGAGTTAGATGACTTTGAAAATGAAGGAGTATAATGGCAAGCCTCATAAAGAAATAGAGTGTAGTTTCATTACTATCGAGGTTGTTAAACCTCCTTTTCTTTTGGTTATGCGCATTTTAGGCTCTGTTTAGATCTTTGGAGGAGAATGAAGAAGAGGATGAAGGAAAGAGAAAGGAAGGGGGAGGGGGAGTTAACCTCTCAATGTTTAAGGAAGAGGAAAGTAGGAAGAAAGATAATTTATATCCATCTTAAATAAAATGAAAGAAGAAAGGAGGAGAAGGTTGTGTTTATAAAATCATAAATATATATTTTATTATAAAAGGAATCTAAACTAATTTATAAGGATAAAATTAGAAAGATAAGGCAAAAACTATAAAGTATTCCTCTCTCTTTTTTTACCCCTAATTCAGAGATAAAGAAATTTAGGTCTCGTTTGGCAAACAGCTAATTGATTCCCGAAAAATGCTTCTACACAAGGAACACACTCTTTCTCACTCACAATATGAGATGACACTTACTATATAGTAATAAGAAAGTGAGTGCTTTGTGGTAAAACTCTTTTGGTTTGAAATTATGAACCAAACAAAAGGGGCTACAGTACTTTCTTGAGAAGTACATATTTCTATGGGAAAGTCAAGCGAGGGGAATGAGTAGCTCTTATTCTTCTTCCCTTCTTTTTCTCCTTCCCTCTTTTTCCTTCTCTTCTAAACAGAGGCTTTTGCTGCTCTTCTCTTTTTTCTATCCCCTCTTCCTCGTTCTCCTCCATCCAAATAGACTCTTATTATTAAAGGTATTGCATTTGCTCTACCATTATAATATTATGCATGAACTAGTCTAGGTTGATTACAATGCTACTATACTCTCATTATGCGAATAAATATCATGCTTGTAATGATGAGGTACATATTAAAGAAGCTATTTAGTTAATCACCATAATGATTTTTCTTGGTGATAGGAACACTAGTGATCCAATATTACCATAATTAATATGAGATGTTTCGATAATCAGGAATCACCAAAAATCATAATTTATTGTATTTGATATACTAAGAAAATAGAAGATCATTATACATGCAATACCATTAATATGCTTAAAAACTTATCTGCATAATACATTATAATATTATATTTTTATATATTATCATAATATAATACGTAAAATTATATATTATAATATAAGATTAATAGTGTTATCAATCTTACTATAAATATATGTTATAAATCGTAATATTATACTATAATAATAATAATAATAATTAATATTATACCAATATAAGATATTTAATAATATATTATATTTATCACATAATAAATATAATATTATATAATATTTATATATTTTAAATAATGTATTGTATTATATTATATTATAACATAAAGGGGAGAGATCAATAAATACCAATATTTTCGATTCTTTGGGTGGGATTAAAATAACTTCCTAATTTGTGAGTGATCTTGAACCTACAAATTATTGCTGAAATAAAAATATAAAATAGAATAATTTTATTATCATTCTAAAATCATCGATAATTTTATTACTATCGTATGATATTTCAAAGATTATCCTCTATCAAACACTATGAGACTAATGCTAGTGTGCAACAACATAGAATCCTTATTGAATGTTAGAAGTTTTTTTTTTTTTTTTTTTCACTTCATAAAATTTGCACATAATAAGTTTTCAGATCTTATATATGGTTCAGTTGGAAGCTTTGTTATGAAAAATTAACAACAATCATACGTCTGGAATGTCAAATCACTTGCCACTCGCGGAAGAATTCCCACCATTTTTACTTGCCAGTTGTAGAACGTCTCACCCCTTCTCCCTTCTGGTAACAACCATGGACCAGGCGCGGTTCGCTGTGTTTATTTACCATGTGGTTCTGATTTTCCAATAATCCCTTTTAATCCGAAACACTTAGGCTGTGTTTGATAGACATTATAGGATAGAATAAAAGGGGATAAGATAAGATAAAAATATAATACAATAATATGGTAAAAAAAATAAGATAATAAATCAGATAAAATAATTATATTTTTAATAATAATAATAATAATTATTGATAAAAATAATAATAAGAAAAAAAAATAAAATAATAGTCAAATAGAATAAAAAAAATATATAAATAAATTATTTTTTTTCAATGAAATTAGCCTTCCTTCCTTAGGATAAAATTTTAATAGAATAAATTATTTTTTCGAATAGAATTAATTTTTTTATGAAATAAATGTGAAAAATAATTTTATTTTATTTTTGTGGGAAATAAATGTGAAAAAAAATAAAAAAATTTTTACTGCCAAAAGCACCTGGGGGATGGTTGCGAAGAAAAATAAATGATTACATGCCTCTCTTTTTAAGTGGGGGTACTGTATGGTAAAACTGCAACTAACTTTCGTCCAACAAGCATCGGTACACCCGAGCTAACATTTTATTTCCTTTCCCATTAAAAAAAAATCATTCTATTTCTGGAATGTAGCACCTAACGGCCGTTTCATCCCTAAAAGGTGACGTTAAGACGCTAACATTTCTGGTAGGTTTTATGATGGGAGAGAAATCGACAAAATTTCTGCGACGTGGCTTCGTGAATTCCCCCCATGTTACCAAATAAAAAGGAGAAAGAAAAGAAAAAGAAAAAAAAAAAAAAAAAAAAAAGGGGAAAAGACTCGAAAATTCGAATCGGGCGAGGGCTCCCGCCTGTTACGAGCCAACCCTACCGCAGAAGCCTGCCAGTCCGACACGCCGGACTCGAACGCGAAAATTTAATTGCGTTAAACCCCGTCCGAAATTTCCGTTTTCCCGCCCATCCAAAACACAAGCGCCCCCATTTCAAAACCCACCGAGCCATCTCCGGTCTCCCCCTAATCCCCACTCTTCAAAACCCTAGCGACCCATGCTCACCTCATCTCGCCGCCTCCGCCATCGCCCGAGCTCGCGCTCCCCCGCCAATCTCTCCCTCTCCCTCTCTCTCCGCCCACCGAAATCCCCGGCTTCGATGAGCACGGCCGCAGCGGAGAAGCGCGTGCGCCGCATGAAATGGGTCGCGGAGCAGGAGGCGGGGGGCTCGGCTCCCATCAAGGCGTGCACCTCTAAGAGAAAGCGCGCCTCCTCCGGATCCTCACCGGAGACGCCTTTGCCGGAAGATGACAAGGAGGGAGTCGATGAGCAGCTGGAAAGTGTCGGACGGAGCCGATCGGCCCGAAAGAAGCCAAACTTGGCTTCGGGAAACGACGAGACGGTCGATGTTGATGACGGGGAGCAGGATGCAGGAGACATACGGAGCCGATCGTCCCAGAAGAGGGCGGTGCCGGTCAAGAAATCCAAGAAAAAGGGGGGTGACGACGATGTGGAGCACTGCTTTGTCGGCGAACCGGTCCCTGATGATGAAGCCAAGAAGCGATGGCCTGAAAGATACCAGAGGAAGGTATGTTCTGGGAAAAAAAAAAGCATCTTCTTTTTTCCCCCACTTCCCCATTTCTGTTTCCATCTAAGTCCTAGTTGCAATTAGAGTTCAGGCACTTCATAGGTTAGAGATACGATCTTTTTATGCTCGCTGATTTATATTGCTACCAATTTTAAACATTCTTTGTTAGAATGCTGGGAAGCGGGCATTCGCTTATGGGAGCAGTAAAAAGTAAGTTCTGAATAAATCTCTGATCATGCGAGTTGTATCTTTCCATTGATATTATTTTCCATTATTTGAGGATCTCATAAACTTTCTGTTGATTCAGGGGTGATGAAGAGGAGGAACTAAAAGCAAGGTGCCACTACTGGCAGGGAATGGTAGACAATGTTATTTACAACCTAAATGATGACGCATATATAAAAGTGAGTTTTGTTGCAGCAGTAGTTTTTTTGTTTGGTTGATTTTAGTTGACACTCCTTCCATCTATTTCACTAGTTTTATAGCAATTTACTCCAAACTTTTTCCATTTGTTGTGTTATCAGTTGCATATGATGCATTTTTCAAGATCAGTATCTCTAATATTTGATACTCAAATGGTCTCCCATTAACATTCCCATTGTGTCCGCCCTCTAATTTCTGGACTATGTCAATCTCCTTCAGATCCACCATTAATGTTTTCTTAAAATAACTCTGAGACACAAATTTAAAAATCCATTTACTGAGATACTGACAGAGAGTTGAATGCGACTGAGTGTTTTACTGAGATACTGACGAAGAGTTTAATGCGACTGAGTGTTTTCTTGGGCTTGAAATGAATCAATTTATGATCACACAGTCAAGGAAGTGTAGAAGTGTTAATCTTCTTGCTTGAATAATTTTTAAATTTTGACCTCATTGAATTCCTAATTGTTTATAATATACTATAATTATCCAATGAGCAAAACATGCTTATGTTGCAATTATGGCGGTTATTGCTAACAAAATCATGGGGAACTTGTTAACATTTTCCTCAATTGTTGCTGTCATGCATTGAGAATCAAAGACACTATCAATAATGTAATTGTTCCTTGGTTATAATCAGTTTTTCTGATGGGATTTCTCGCAGGATGTCAAGATAGGATATTATCCAAAAGTGTGGGGGTGTAACCGTCTTGCCATCATTTCAGTATCTTGATTGGCACATCCTAAGACATCCTCTATCCTAAGTGTCAGGATGGAGCGGGATAGCGATATGTTTCATTCCACAAGAAATTCTAGATGATCTTGTCTCTTAGGATTTAAAATCTTGATCGTAATTAAAGCACTATTGAAGTGTGGCATGTGTGATGCATGCATTTTTTTTTCAAAAAATAGATTGACAATAAGTGCAAGTGGTTGGTTTTTAATCTTGTTCCAAAGGTTAACCATGGTATGCTTCAACCTATTAAGATTTGGTGTGGGGAATTGAAAGCACGTGGAATGCATGTGAAGTGGGGAAACATGAGATGGAGGAGATGGAATGCACGAAAATGCAAACATCATGACACGCCTCTCACATGGGGAAACATGAGATGGAGGAGATGGAATGCATGAAATGCAAACATCATGACACGCCTCTCGTATGGGCACATTAGTGGAATTGACATTATATTCTAGAATAGATTTATGGGAAAATTTAAATTTTTAGCAGAAATAGGAACTTTCATCTATATAGCCAATTGACTTTGGCTTGATCCAAATTTGGTGGGTTTTAAATTCAAATAGGCAGGCCTCTCTCTCTCTCTCTCTCTCTATATATATATATATATATATATATATATATATATATATATATATATATATGTATTGAAGCCTTTGAGTATTAATTTCATATGAATTAATTTAGATATCATGACTCAGATCTGCATTAGATGAATTGTTATAAGACACCCCTAATTCATAGCTTATGATATGCGTATCAATGCAATGTACCAATTCCCAAATTACAATATGCATCACTAGTCTTTTAACAATTTACTCCAAACTATTCCAATTTGTTGTGTTGTGAGATGCATATGATATCTTTTTCAAGATCAGTACTCTAATATCTAATACTCAAATTTCATTAAAATCCTAATGTGCTCAACCTCTAATTTCTAGAAAAACTCAGTCTCCTTCAAATCTACCATTAATGTTTTCTTAAAATAAAACTATGCCATGATTTTGAAAGTCCATCGATTGAGATACTGATAGAGAGTTGAATGCGACATAGTGTTCATTCTTGGGCTTGAAATGAATGAATTTATGATTGCATTGTCAAGGAGTAGAAGCGTTGATCCTCTTGCTTGAACAATTGTGAAATTTTGATGCTATTGAATTAGTAATTGATTATAATATTTTTTATCTACCCAATCAGTAAATCATGTCTTATACTACTATATAGCAGTTATTGTTAATATCCAAGAGAACCTATTAACATTTTCCTTAATTATTGTTATCATGCATTGAGGATCAAGGACACAATCAATAATATAATTGCTCATTGGTTATAATCATGTTTTCAAATCCTAGTAGGGTATCTTGTGGAATGCCGTTATGTGGTATTATTTTAAGTCTGTGGACAAGATTATTCTACCATCATCTTAGCATATTAATTAACATGTCCTAAAACATTCTCCATCCCAAGTGTTGGAAAGAGGTAGGATAGTGGTGTGTCTCATTCAATGAGAAAATCAAGATGGCTTTGTGTCTTGACATTTGAAACATTGATTATAATTATGACCAAGATTTTAAATCTTATGGGATGCTATCATCTTGGTTTTTCCATGGAATGGGCTGCGCCGGTATCTCGGATTGTCTTAATGCTTAGGATGGTGAATATCCCAAGATATGCTGATTGGGATGTCAGAAATATATCAAGATAGTCCCTTCTCGATATTTGGGATGACAACTCGTCTTGATGTCCCATGCACATCCTATTGAAATTTGAAGTTATGATTGTAGCACGTTGAAATATGGCATGTGTGATGCATGTGTTTTTATATATGAAATAGATAAAATAATACGTGCAAGTGGAAGGGTTTGGATCTTTTTCTAAAGGTTAATGGTGATATACTTCAACTAATTGAGACGTTGTGTAGGAAATCGAAAGCATGTGGGGTGTGTGTGAAGTAGGGAACACGAGACGAAGGAGAGAACATGATTGGAAATCCAAGCATTGTGATTTGCCTCTTGCATGAGTATGTTATTGGAGTTGATGTTATATGCTAGAATAGATTTATGATAAGATTTTTAGCCTTTAGCAAAAATATCAACTTATGTAGCCGATCAACTTTAGCTTGATACAAATTTGATGCATGTTAAATTCAAATAGGTAGACTTCCTTTTTCTCTCTCTCTCTCTATGTGTGTGTAGTCTTGGCTATATTTGAATTTAGCGAAGCCTAGATCTGATTATCTTCTCCATCCTTGGATCCACATAGTTTACAGGTTCTGAAAATAGAAATAATGAAAAAGGTAGGGTGGCTTCTGGATCTGTATGGTTCCAAGGGTGGGGAAGATGATCGAATTCTGAATTTGAATATAGTCAAATCTATCTCTTTCTCTTTCTCTTTCTCTCTCTCTCTCTCTACACACACACACACAAACACATAAGTTTGAGTATTTCATCTGTACTAATCAATTTAGATAATGTCATTCATATTTATGTTCCATTAATTATTATCTTGCACACATGATTCATAAATTATGGCATGTGCATCAATGTAACGTAAGCATGGTTTGAGATTGTAGTTGGATGTTTCATGAAGTGTTGAGACAGATTATTATTTTAGTTATTGGGATGAAACTGTCTTGCCATTGTTTCAGTATCCCAGTTGGGATACCTTTTGTTCCAAGTGTTAAGATAGGGTAAAATGGTAGCGCGTTTCATTCTATGAAAAAATTGAGATGTAGATATTATGGCTCATATTTATATTCTATTTATTGTTATAAAGTACACAAGATTGATAGGTTGTCATCTCAAGTGTCGTGATAGAACTATCTCACCATCATTCCAATGTTCTAGTTGGGACACCTCTCCCAAGTGTTGGGATTTGTTGGGATGATAGTCCATCTTGTTACATGAAAAAATCGAGATGGCTCCATCCAATGGGATTTAAAACCTTCAATGTAAGAAAAGCTTTTATCAATCCATATGAATGCATGTAGTTAAAGCATGATATTAATAGAAAATAAGATACCTCCTTCCTAGAAGTGGAGAAATGCTATGGATTTCTCGTTATTTGCACACATAATTCTTTTGCCAGGTGGCAGGAGGGAATTTGTGTAATTTGTGAGATTTGTTGCCAAAAATGGCAGGTTAGGAAATTATGGAGTTGTCTGAATTCCCAATAAATTATGGAGTTGCCAAACCAGCAGAGTTGGGCCAAATGAACTATTCATGCATATGCAATAGTTGCCTTGTAGCGTTTTCCATAGATGTGTAACTACATGGCACGTGGTTAGAGAAAATAGCTACCTTACTGTGGCAAATACAACATGCCATTTATCATAATTTTGGATTTATGGCAGTTGATACAACACATAAATTATATGATTTTACTTCCCCCACCCTGCTTCCTTTTTTTGGTACCTTTTTTTATTACTTTAGATATTGTTTTTCCTTTTTCATTTTCGTGTACTACTTTTGATGGTGCTCTGCGCTCCATTCACTGGATTTTTCCATGTTGTTTGCATTTTTTCATTTTCCTCTAGGATCTGCTTATTTTGTGAACTTCTTTTGGTCAATGTATATTAGCATCAAATATAAATTTTTAGTGGGGTATCTGAATTGGACCCTTGTAATGGTGGTATTCTTTCGTTGCCAGATTCATGAACATGCAAATTGAATCTTTTCCCATATGTTGTTTTGTTCTCTTGTTTTCTTTTCTTTCAATTCAAATGTAGAATATATGATCGATCCAAAATTTTTGAGCTTTCCCCTTAGTTTATAGTGCACGCCTTGTTAAGAGAGGTGCAAGGGAAATAGTTTGGCACATGTTGTATGAACAACTTTATTTTATGGGCTGAGCTGTTGAAACAAAAGTTGATTAGTCCCAGTTGTTCACGTTGGTTTCATTATTACATTTCTTCCTACTAACTTGTGGCAACAAGTATTCAGGCTGGTGATGGGGAGCAAGATTACATTGGTCGAATTGTTGAATTTTTCGAAACAGCTGAAGGGCATTTATATTTTACAGCTCAATGGTTCTTCAGGGCTGAAGATACTGTAAGTAATATTGAAGTTACTAATTCCTTATTATTAAAAATTCATTATTAAAAGAAATCCTTCTAAACTGAGTAGAACGGAGGAAAAAAATCATCTACCCAACCCCAATTAGTTTAGGATTAAGGTTTTGTTATTGTTGTTGTGGTATTATAAGAAATCAACATGAATAATTTCATTTCATTTTTTGGTTTTAGGTTATCAAGGAGCTTTCTCATGATGCAAAAACAGTTCATGACCCTAGAAGAATTTTTCTATCGGAGGAGAAAAATGAAAATATATTGGACTGCATTGTATCCAAGATTAGAATTGTTCGAGTGGAACCAAATGTAACTATAAAGCAATCAATATCTTCTCCCTGCCATGACTTCATTTTTTGTTTGGCTTTTTAAGGTCAATATACTGAGTGGTATGTGACTTGAAACTGTCTTAGATTGATCTGAAGGCAAAGGAGGATGGCATCCCACCTTGTGATCTTTATTATGACATGTCTTATTCTTTGTCATATTCAACCTTTGGAAATTTACCCCTGGGTAATGTTTAATATACTTTTCCTTCTGTTATTTCTGATGTTGGCTTTCTTGTAGTTTGCTTTCTCATGCTGTTCTGCAATGTTGTTTCTAGAAAACTTGAGGGCTGGCAGTGAGACATCATCAACGATTTCTTCAGAGGATGCATCAAATACTTGCAAAGGCAAATGCCAATCTGACTCAGAGGCCTCATCCTCTGGTGAAAAGCGTGAACTGTCCCTTCTGGACCTATATTCTGGTTGTGGTGCCATGTCAACAGGTTTATGTCTAGGGGCAAATCTCTCTGGTTTAAAACTTGAAACAGTGAGTATATTTATTGTCTACGCATGTGTAAATATTTTGTGGTGTTCCACTATTGTGGTTATTATTCTGTCAGCTTATTTGTGTTAATCTCATGCAGCGATGGGCTGTTGACTTAAATCAGCATGCTTGTGAAAGTCTGAAATTAAATCATCCTCACACAGAGGTAATTCTAGGCTTGTGATCTTTTATTTTGTACCCATGCTTTATTTTAGCTTTTGAGTTCAGACAGGTCATTGCTGTTAGATCACTAAAATTTGACTTTGCTGTTGTTCTTATTTTCCTTTATTTGAATTCTCTTAGTGCCATATATCATATGTTATGCTACTTGTATGGAACATTTTTAGGTAAGAAATGAGAAGGCAGAAGAGTTTTTAGCTCTTCTGAGAGAATGGGAGAAGTTGTGCACAAAGTTCGAACTTGTTGGGATGGAGAACTCTTTTGCCCAAGAGCCTGAATCAAGCAGCTCGGACGATGAAGATGAGACTGATTGTTCCTCCAAAGTTCCTCAAGGCGAATTCGAAGTTGGAAAACTAGTTGGGATATGCTATGGCGATCCAAGCAACATAGGCAAAGTTGGATTGAACTTTAAGGTAATTAAGTGATGAAATTTTGTGGTGTCATTGCTTATTTTATATCACACCTATTCAAATTTGAATGTTTTTATTTATTGCTAATTTAACATAATAAAAAGTTTTCGCAGCATGAAAAATAGGTGGGGACATGATCTTTTGAAAAAATAGTTTCATTAACTGCAATGTGTGCCAAAATTAATTAATCCAACTTATATTTTGATTAGGTTCGATGGAAGGGCTATGGTCCAAGTGAGGACACATGGGAACCTATAGATGGTTTGAGGTACCAATGTTGCATATGGTATTATGTCTTTTGCTTTTCCTGGTGCATTTTGAATTTCTAAAATTATTTTGCTTCAGCAAGTGCCAAGAGCGAATTGAGGACTTTGTGAAGAATGGATATAAGAAAAATATCTTACCATTGCCTGTATGTATAGCTGTCTTTCTTTTGCTATAAATTTGTAATCAGACATCTTTTTTGTATGTCTTATTGATTCATTTGTGGTAATAATTTATTCATTTTCATTCTTTAATTCTCAGGGCAAGGTTGATGTCATATGTGGAGGTCCTCCTTGCCAAGGGATAAGTGGATTTAATCGGTTTAGAAATTACAAAGCTCCACTAGAAGACCCAAAAAATCAACAAATGGTTGTTTTCATGGATATTGTTAACTTTCTTAAACCAAAATATGTTCTTATGGAGAATGTGGTGGATATCCTCAAGTTTGCTCGAGGCTTTTTAGGAAGATATGCATTGAGTAGGCTAGTTGCAATGAATTACCAAGCCCGCTTGGGAATGATGGTTGCAGGTTGTTATGGGCTTCCACAGTTCCGGATGCGCGTTTTTCTGTGGGGTGCTCGTCCTACCGAGGTTTGTTTTCTTGTAATTCTTGTTTTTCCATGTAACTGGGGAGCTCATACCATTGTTGTTTCTGCTCTAGCAATTGATGTCTTATTGTGTTTGTTTGTTTGTATTTTGGTTTTTCAGATTCTGCCCCAGTTTCCGTTGCCTACGCATGATGTTGTTGTGCGTGGTGGTGCTCCTACTGAGTTTGAGGTATGACTAGCATCCTTATGTCTTCTTCATAATGAGTTTGAGGTATGATTGCAAATCAAATGCTTATTTCAACACGGTATAAAGTCTCATTAACATTTATTGTTCTTGTAGCAAAATATAGTTGCATATGATGAAAATCAACATCGGCAGCTCGAGCGGGCTTTATTACTTGGGGATGCCATATCTGACCTACCTCCGGTAAATAATGTGCCAATACATGTAGAGGTAGACTAGTATACAATTATGCACTTCTTCACTCAGATTTAATTAGGTCATAATTAGATGATGAGAATTCATCAATGATGATCTGAGTCATTTGATATAATCTACTTTTTATGAACTATTTAAATATAAAGAAAATATGATTTGGAGACCCTAGACAATGCATTTATTTCTTTGTTTTTCAATGTCCCATGTTACTCTATGTTTAGGTTGGCAATGATGAAACAAGGGATGAAATGCCATATGGACGTCCTCCAAGGACAGAATTTCAACGTTTTATCCGGCTTACAAGAGAAGGTGGGATAACTCGCAACCAAATGCAGAAATTGTTCTACTTTTGCTATTTAGTTTGTAATCATATGTTTATATATGTAAACTATGCATGTTCTTGTTTTTTTGTTAACTATGCTTTAGCTCTAATGTCTGGCATGCAATGCAGTGTTACAAATCTCTTATTGTCATTATAGTTGTAAATGTAACTTTGAGATAAAGCCATAGTAAGATGAGATGTATGAATTGTGTAGTTTTGGCTGCTGAAGGTATTTAGATTTTCATATTTTCCTCTGTTTATCCTGAAGAGACTAGCTATCTCAGAAGAAATTGTTTTAGTTATAACCTTCTTTGCATTTTGTCATTCCAACTATCCGCCTATAGGATAAACCTATATGGTAATAGAATTTGCATATTGCAGTTTAGGGCTTGTTTGGCATATCATCTGCATTTGCGTTTATGTTGTATTGTGTTGCATTTGAAATACTATATTGTATTCTGTTGGATAGTAGTATTTTGTTATTATCTTACATTCAGTCTGATGCAATTCTGATAAGTGTACTGAATTTTAAAAGAAAGAAATATCTAAATGAGCGAGAAAAAATAGGAAGAAATGGAAGAGCTCACGAGAATTTATTGCTTTCTTTGACCTGGAGAGTCGTCTGTTTAGAGTTTGAGAAGAAGTTGACTTTGAGATTTCATTAATTGAGGTAACTTAAACGCTATAACAGAATTACTTGAAAACTGAAGAATGGTATTGGATTTCCACTGAAAATTAAAGAGCATAAAAGAAAGTTTGATGAAATCAGAGCTAAAAGATTCTAAAAGCAAGTTTGAGGAAATTCATTAATTGCATAGCAATGGAACAATTTATATCCTGCTTTGTATCTAGCAGGATGCTGAGTTTTCTCGCTCTTAGCATCTTGCCTAGCAAGATGCAATTTCAGCATTGTAGTGGTGGGATTTTTGATCTCCAAATAAATAGGGTCGCCTTTGGATAGAGTCGCCCTGCAAACACGCCATGCAGACAGACTCAAATGGCCCTTCGGTAGTAATTCCTCTGTACGTTACTTTGTTTTCTGCATTGTATCATAGCTTGACGGTTTCCTCCTTTGTTATTTTGTAGCATGTGTCCTACAACTTTCAGAATTGTATTTTGGTATCATATGCAGAATTGGTCAATTCTACTTCTGGTACTGTTAAGCCTTCACAGAAGCCCCTTCTTTTTGATCACCGGTCCCTTCAGTTGAATGAAGATGATTACTTACGTGTTTGCCGGATTCCCAAAAGGAAGGTCAGTTTTCAGTTGGTCCCAGTCAAGTGTTGCAGCTGACAGGTCGTATGTTCTCCAAGATACTCCTTTGATGGAACTGTTTAATGGTTTGCTTTTCCATTGACAGGGTGCAAACTTTAGGGATTTGCCTGGGGTTATGGTTGGGCCTGACAATGTTGTGGAATGGGATCCTGAAATTGAGAGAGTATTATTACCCTCGGGAAAACCTTTGGTAAGTTTCTGGTTATCTTCCGTTGTGCTATGGTTCGAGTTTCTGCATTATTGTGTCTGAAGAATTTTCAATGCCAGGTCCCTGACTATGCTATGTCTTTTATAAAAGGGAAGTCGTTAAAGTAAGTTGTTCACCGTCTTTGATTCTCCTTTTTAGCATTGCAACTCACTTCTGAAATATGTTACAGACCTTTTGGGCGTCTATGGTGGGATGAAACTGTGCCTACAGTTGTTACAAGAGCTGAGCCTCACAATCAGGTACCTTGTATGAAAAATGTATGTTTGCTTTCTCACTTGAGAATTGCATATTTCTTACAGTTCGATTTTCAATAGGTTGTTCTACATCCAGAGCAGGATAGAGTACTTTCAATTCGGGAGAATGCAAGGCTCCAAGGTTTTCCTGATTTTTACAGACTATGTGGCCCAGTTAAAGAGCGGTAATTACTTTTCTATTTGATGTGTAATTTTCAACTTAACAGTACGCTTGGTCATGAGAGCTATTCCTTCCTTTTTGCTGTATCCAACTATCGTCAATCAGGTGTGTAACTTAATCAACCATGTAGCGTGCCTAGGCGGTGCCTGAGAGATCTTTATGGATCAGGGTCACCTTGATGTCTCGATAACCTTTGACGGTGTAGAGGCTTTTGGTTCAGACAGAAATAAGTTGATATTTTTGCGTCTAATTGCAGGCAAACTTGCTTTATGTTATTTCATTTAATGTAAATAGTGCGTATGAATTCATTCTTAATATGCTTCATGCATTCCAGCTAAATTTAACTCATTTAACTGTTTCAGCTACATACAAGTTGGAAATGCTGTAGCTGTGCCTGTTGCTCGAGCACTCGGATATGCTATGGGATTGGCATTTCAAGGCAAATTCAGCGAGCAGCCTGTCTTTGCTCTTCCTCCAAAGTTTCCTCGCTTGGATCAGTCCTCTTCAGAAAGAAGAGTGGAAGCTGATGAAGTTGTAGAATAAACTTGGATGGTGTGGTGTATACGCGATTGTTTCCAAAATACATTTCAGTCCATGGTAATAATTGTTTGCCATGCATTGTTTTAATTGTTTTGGTACATTCATATGGCACTGCAAGTAGACACGCTGTAGAGTGCCCTGTTGTATCCGGTTGACATTGTGCTATTATTCCATCTTGTTAATGCTGTACGATTACCACATCTTGTTGATCTTGTGCTATTGTTTCCAAACCATTTCAATGGAAATGTTAACGCCTGTGGTTCACACGCCAGAGCATATCTGCATGACCATTTCCTGGATGTGTTTTCTTGAAAATTTGAGTAAGTAAACAGGAGGGAAGCATTGGCTGACTAAAGCAGCATTTCACTAACCATCAGGCAGCATAAAGTCATCAACCGTCTTAAGCTCAGCTGGCATATGTACATGAAAGCAACCAGTCTATTTTAATCTCCACTGTTTTAGATATCAGTATACCAAAGTGATACAGAGAACAGTCTTATTTAGGAGCCGAAATACAGTCCAGTCTTCTTAAAATTTGAATCAATGAAAGTGGTTTGGTCCGAATTGTTTAGAATATTATTAAAGGAATTATGTGGAGTGAATATTTTCATATAGATTTAACAATTAAATGGTCACTGTTTGAACGTCCGGTGTTTGAAGTGTATAAATTATTTCTAAAATTCTTATTTAAAGATTTTGAAAATCTTATTTATTTTAAATTTTGAGAATAAAAAATTAACAGAGAAAGAAATGTTAATTTTGATTTTAAGATATTTTTGATTAAAAGATTACAATGGAACCTGAGCCCTCCCACTCGAAATGTAATTATATAAATTAATGGATGAAATCAAAGGAGAATATTTTCTTATTCACACTTTTGAATTTTCAGTCTCTAATATTGACTCTCCTCCTCTTAAAATTTTCAACAGTCAATATCAGCCCTCTGTCCTTTCTTAACCAGTTAGCATATGATAGCGACGTGCCCATGCCGACCAAATTTTGTTCTAAAATTTCTCTTGTACCATAATTTTTTCTTTAAGAAGCAAAGTGCAAAATCTTTATGAGAAGTTTGGTTCATGAAATCTTTCAAGATTCTCAGTAATCTTTTGATGGTAACGTTGCATTACTATATTTGGTTCCACATATTTAGACAAGCATTTTATAATTTGATTCTCATCAAAGATTAAATAATCTTAGATTGTTGGCAAATGAAAATCTTTATGTTAGTCTTTTTTTTTTCTTCTCAAAATTATCTCTTAAAACAAAACATTGCTTGTAAGAGAGGAAGAGTCCATATAATATAATATAATATAATATATTATATTAACATTTTAATTAATTTTTATTACATATTAATATAAATAAAAAAAATATTATGTTAAATTATATATAATAATTAATTATTTAGATATAATTATACTTATATATTTATTATTATAATAATTATCAATTATTTTAATTATATTTAAATATTATAAAATTAAAGTATTTTTTACTAATATATTAATAAGATTTAATATTTTATAATATAATATATAACACAATATTAAATTATCATATAATTACTATAATTTAATACTATTATTAAATTGTTATTATTATTGTAATAATATTACATTATTATTTTATATTGTATTTATTTTACATAATATAATATATTTTATATTATAAATATATTAATATTTTTTGTTAATATAACAAATATGTAGTCATTAATGTTAATATGAAAATATTATACATTAATTATTATGTTACATATAATATTATTAATATCATTAATAATAATATTTTGTAATATTAAACAATTACTACATTATTATTTTTATTTATAATATAATTTATATAACTTATTAATATTATTAAATTATTATTATAATATCACCTTACCATTTATATTGTATTTATTTGATAATATAATAAATAGTATATTATGAATATAATATATATAAAATATATTATAAATATATTAATATTTTTGTTAATACAATATATATAGTTATTATTATTATTATGATAATATTATGTATTAGTTATTATGCTATATATTATTATTAATATTATTAATAATAACATTTTTAAATTTTAATTATATTAAATAGTTATAATGATTGTTTATTTGTAATAATATTATGTATATTATATTTATAAATATTCAATTTTAATAACATGTTTTCAAATAATTATTTATATTAAAGCATAAAATTATATACTTTTTATATAATATATAATATATAATAATAACAATTTTATTATATATTTATAATATATTTTATTACTATATATTAATTATATATTTTACATAATATTATTAATAATAATTTGTATCATCCTATATAAAAATAACATAATTAATTATTATGTATTATATAATTATATAAAAATAGTAGTATAATCAATTATTATATATTTTATATAATATAGAATTATTATATTTAAAAATATTGCTATGCTTTAATTTCTTTTGAATTTGGAAAATAGGGGTATTTTTTAAATTTTTATATGCTTTTAATCCAAATTCTTGATAATCTTGCTCGCCAACCAAACATGTTAATACGAGATACTGAGCAATCTGCAATCCGATTACTAATGAATTAAATGTGAATATGTTATATATCCAGGCATTTAAATTTTATGAATCATATGTCTAATATCGTGATGCCATGATGAAATCTTACAATTCATGAATCGAACACCCCCTTACATTTTTCTACTCCAATGTTGGCAATGGGACTACCACTTGCCCCTCTTGCATTCTCTGTTTTTCTCTTGCCTTCTCTTCCTTAAACCTATTCTACTCCATCTATCCCCATTCCTAATGTCTCATAATGGTAGGAAGAATGGTGAACGAATTCCACTTTCTCTTGCCCATTTTCTTCTATTTAGCACTCTTCGTCTCTCCTTATCTTTCTTAAAATATTTCACTTTAGAGAGAATTGAATCCATCCTTAACATTATGAGACTTCTCTACCTTTTTCGATGAAGCCCTTTTTGTCCCTTAATTAAGCAATAAAGTCTCTCCACTGTATTGATAGCAATGTCGCAACTAGCAGTCTCACTGTCAAGTTGCATTCCTAGCACTTTCTCTTTACTTTCACCAAGCCCATCACATTAATTGTAAAATCCTAACTTTGTTGGCCTCCATTATGAATCTTATGAAGTCAAATTTATTTCAGTCTAACTTGGTCTTGCTGCACATGGTATCAAATGTTCACATTTAAGACATTTTTGTTTTTTTAGGTAGAGCAGTTTAATGAAGAAAGTATGTGAAAGCCTATTCTACTATGGATTTAGTCACATCTTATAGATATTGAATGTTAATATAGAATCAAAAAATTCAAATATTATCTAGGTAGTCTTCTTGCGATGTGTTGGATTATTGCTAATAGTATCAAAATGAATTAGACTCATGATTTATGATTTAAATTAAGAGATTCTATGGATGGGGTTATAGCATTGCTGATTGGATTTGAACGTTCATCTAGTCTTAACCAAGGGTAGTATATGAACGTTCATGCTCTCATCGTCCAATCCCATATTAGTTATACATCAAGTGGGCTTCTCTCTCTCTCTCTCTCTCTTCTTCGTTGCTATTGTGGTCAGCTACTTATCGGTTAAGAAATTAAGAATAACGTTCATCCGATGCAATCACAAGGCAAAGCATTCGTACGCCAGCCTCTTGTGGCAGTGTCTGAAGCTCCGAAACCAAACCATCGATCCTGGTTGAAGTCGATAGGATGCGAGAAACGAAAATTTTGGAAAGAGAATATAAGAATGTTAGAGAAGAGTGGAAGATTGGTGTTAAGTAATAATTGAACAGATTGATATATTTTTATTTTTATTTTTATTTTTTAAAAGAAAGAAAAGTCGATGCTGATGGTCAAAGGTCGAGAGGCGCAAGTCTTCTTTGCCGATTTTCGTATCAGTTTACACGTCGACTCCAAAGCCGCGGCGCTGGTACCGCCTGATGCCCTCGCCCGCGGTAATGGATGGCATCGGATCCCAAAATGGCAGTATCGTAATTTACCCAAGATCCTCCGCTCGCGCACCCAAATAAAATCCCCTACCACCAAACCCCCATCTTTCCAAGATAAGACCTTCCAAAGAGAGAGAGAGAGAGAGAGAGAGAGAGAGAGATGGGTGTGGTGATCTTGGACGGCTCTACGGTCCGGGCGTTCGTCGGCGATGAGGTCGCCTTCCAGAAGAGCGTTGACGAGCGGTTCGCCGCCCTGGACCTCAACGGCGACGGCGTCCTCTCCCGGGCGGAGCTTCGCCGGGCTCTGGAGACGTTCCGGCTCCTGGAGACTCACTTCGGGGTGGACGTGGTGACCCGGCCGGCCGAGGTCACCGCCCTCTACGACTCCATCTTCGAACAGTTCGACTGCGACCACAGCGGCACCGTCGACCGGGAGGAGTTCCGGCGGGAGATGCGGCGGATCATGCTCGCCATCGCCGACGGCCTCGGCTCGTCTCCGATCCAGATCGCCCTCGAAGATGACGGCCAGAACTTCCTCCAGAAGGCCGCCGACCTCGAGGCCGCCAAGATCGCCGGCGAGGCGAAGTGATGTTGGCTTGTGTTTTCTTACAATCACCGCGAAGCACCGGATCTTTTTGGAAATTATAATTACAACTACCATGTAGCCGGCGGGGGAGTACGTGTCCGAGTGTTTTGTATACAGGTGTAAGTAATGTTTATATTTATGCGGTGGGAGTGGGATTGGAGTCTTGTCCTCAGCCATCGCTTATCTCGCTTCGTCAACTAAACTGTGTGTATTTGGAGCTCTTGCGACTTTTATTATCTTCACATAAATAAAACAAACTTTAATATATTTCAAGTCTTTTATATTTAATGGGATTTAGATATAGATGAATAAAAAAGTTATTGGTTTATGCTTGGCAAACAAATTAGCATTGAAAGGACCATCCGATCAGCCATGGAATCTTGGTCATCACGGCCAGGTTACAAGGAATCTTGGCCATCACAAGGAATCATGTTTCGATCTCTCAAGAATAGGATAAAAGAATATTAGATCAAGAATTTATCAATAACTTTTCGTCAAGGTTACATACGTGTGGTTTCCACGTGGTTAGATTTCCGCTTAGTCAAGCCGGAAGAGTTGAATATTTTGAATTGTGAAATCTGTGAGGAGTTATTAACAACTGAAGGACGTTTTTAGTAGCTTTAAACAAAAAAAAAAATATTATAACTTCAGAATCAAAAATTAGAATATTTATATACGGCAAGGAGTAGCCTTAATATATTTAGAAGCAATCTCTGTCGCTTAGCATTCTTATCCTCTATTTTCTTTCTATCTTTTTTATTCTATACCATTTATGTTTCTATGTAAAGAGGAGTAAGAATTAAGTTAGTCTAATTATCTGATTGCAGTCGTTCATCTTATGCTTTACTGTGTTATAAATAATAAAAATAAAATTTGACACACCAAAATCTCTATCGCTGTTTGCACATCAACTGCAATAAAAATACTCGGAGGAAAGAAGGTACAGCGAGGTTGATGGTAGAGCTCAATCTATCCAAAAAGTTGAATCGAAGGAAAAGATTCTGTTGAATTTATTTAGAATCTTTATAAATGAAATCATTGGAAGAGAGCGCATGCCCCCAGTGCCGATGAGGAAGGAACTCCGCTTCCTCTGTCTCCCCTGTTTCCTTTTACTACTCCGCCGCCGGCCTCCCCTGTTCTTTCCCAAAACGTGCCACCCTACCACCGCCACCCTTGACGGCCCCGCCTCTCTAGACCAAGGGACCAAGGGATGATGTCCCTCCAACGCGCCAACAGCGGCGCCGCCTCTGGTGGTCTCACTGTCGAGCTGCATTCCCAAGTCTTCCTTACCAAATCATCCCCAAGACGAGCCAGGACGGTGATGAGAATTTTTCGCGAGACGAGTGCTTTTCCCAGCGCCGGTTGACACCACCGACATGCTCCTCCCCTCCTCTTCTCCGCGTCTATTGTCGTTAGCCGCTGCTAATCGAAGGATCTGCAGCACAAAGAGGAAACTTTTTAACAGAATCATCGAAACAGAGCGAAATGGCTACAAAAATGTAATTTTTCCGATTTCGAAACTGTTCATATGAATGTAGATATCCAAGCCCACGGCACCAGAACATGGTAGTATCCTCGCCCACGGTAACGGCGTCCTAAATTCCCTAAAATCTTTAATCGACCAGATAATCCCTGCACCAAAATAAAATCCCAACCACACCCTCTTCTTCTTCGAGAGAAGACGTTCTAGAGAGATATAGGAATTGTTGTCTTGGACGGCTCTAGAGTCCGGCGTCGATGGCCCAGCGTGGCAGCTCATGCATGCCGGGTATGCAAGGCACGAATCATCGCATGGTATGCAAGGCATTCATTATAGTATCATTAATGACAATGAATAATAACTACACGTTATAAATAATTTTTTTAAAAAATATTTTATCATATTATATAATTATGTAAATCTCATACTTAAATAAATTAGAAGTAAATATTATATAATAATATTTAAAATATTATTTTAATTTTAAATCACTGTAAATCTCATTTTATACTAATGTTTCATGTTCACTTAATAAAATATCTCAAAGATGTAACTTCCCTATACGTCCCAGTGGAGGAAGGGTGCCGAAGTTATTTAGCATATAATGCCATATCCTGTCACAGCACATTCCAACCAACAATGTGTGTTCTCCATATATTCTCCCTATGGAGATGGGTGCCGGAGTCATGTAACATATCATGTGTATCGTGATGACATGTAATAACATAATCACAAATAACATTTATATGTATAACTGCAAACATATATTAATTTACTTTTCATATTTTAGCAAATTTGATAATTTCGAATAATCATGTCCATAACTAATTACATATATAAAATATCAATTTAATTTACAAAAATTAGCAATAATCAAATCAAATAATCATTTGCATAAATATGGTACCATAAATATTATTTTTTAAATAATACTATAAATTTTAAATTTAGGATGTCAAACTGACTCCTATACTCAATCCAATCTAATCATGGGCCCAACTTGGAGCTTGAATTTGAATATCTCCAAATATAGAAGCTTAAATGGAGAAATAAAAATTCCCCGACAAACTAGAATTAGGGCTGATTCAAGCCCTATATTTTTTTTATTGGACCATGCCTAATTTGGAACCCAAAAATGAGGCCCAAAAGGGCTAACTGGACTGAGGGCCAGTCTTTTTTTTTTTTTTTTTCTCTGTTTCACCCATGCTTCACCTGAACTAGGGGTGGGCTGAGGATGGCTGGCAGCCTAGAGCCGCTGCCGGCCCTCTCCGGGGGTCGGCTGGCCGGCCGCAGTCGGCGGCCACCCCCATTTTTCTTTTTTTTTCTTCTTTTCTTCTCTTTCTTCTTCTTCTTTTTCCGCTTCCCTTCACCGCACCGCGCAGAGATGGTCGTTTCCGGTCCGACCGCACCCCACCCTGGGATGTAGCCCCTCGCACTCGGTGGGGCACGGCCGTAGCCCGGCTCGGCGAGCCGGCGGGCATGCCACCGGGCCCGAACCAACGCGGGAGCCGGTCCGTCTCCTGCGATAGGGGAGGGCCGTTCGGCCCTCTCCCTCGCCTTCCCCCTGTTGGTGGCACGGCCGGACCCACCGAACGCCGCCCTGGTGCCGGTGGGGGTCATCGGTCGGAGCCCGGGCCCGGCGAGCCAGCGGGCAACCCGTCAGGCCCGAACCAAAAGTCAGGGGAGGGCCAGCGGCCCTCCCCCTCTTTCCCTTTTTCGGCGGCATGGTCGGCCTCCTCTGGCCGGCCGGATCCCACCGGACGCCGTCCTGGCGCCGGTGGGGGTTGCCGCTCGGAGATTGGGCCCAGCGAGCCGACGGGCACGTTGTTGGGTCCGAATCAAGTGCGAGAGCCGGTTTGGCTCCTAAAAGGGAAGGCCCTCTTTCTACCACTCTCTTCGCTGGTGAGAGGTTACCTGATCGGTGGTGAGGCAGCGGAGACGAGTAGAACGACAACGACAACGAGGAAAAAAAGAAAAGAGATAGAGGGGACGATATTTTTTTTTTTTTTTTTTTTGTGTTTTTTTAGCGAGGGAAAGACTGACTGCATCCATTTACGTGTGCACAATGCCGCATGTTATATTAAAATATAATTTTTTATGACGGGGTTACACGTTCCGACTCCTAGACACCCACTTCGTGGTAGACGTGGTGACCCCGCCGGCGGAGGTCGCTGCTCTCTACGACTCCTTCAAGCGGTTCGACTGCGACCACAGCGGCACCGTCGACCGGGAGGAGTTCCGTTTTTAGCAAAATTACGCGTCCGAGCCGCATGCGTACGGGATTGGAGCCTTGTCCTCTTTACGTCTCAACCATCTCTATGCCACATGCTTGTGAATAAAAACAAACTTTTTATCTTTAGTTGGTCTACTTTTTAATTGAAATTTTAAAGGCGTCTCTCGAGATCATTGGATCTTAGCCAATGCTAAAATTTCTCTCTTTTGGATGAACACTTGTGTCACATTTCCAAAAGATTAATTATAGAAAGAATCAGAATAAAAGGAAGTATTTGAAATCATGTAGAATTTATTCAGTAATAAATTAAAAACTAATAAATAGAATGATAAAAGAATGAAATGCAGGAGTGGCCTAATTCCATCACTTTCCAAGGAAAAGCACTGATAGAAGAGTTTTACAAACCTTTTTTTTTTCCCTATTATAAAGTAAATGGACTAAACAAATCAAATGATATTTGCAAAAAAAGACATAATAATAAATCCAAATGTCACATGATAGAAAAACACGTATCGAATCTATCCTCCGAATCAGAGGAAGTAAAAAACCTTATGATGAATCATGTCAGATTCCTTCAAGGTTATATGTTATGCCAGGACGATCCATAATAATAATAATATTAGATGGGCATAGCACAATCAGACCTACCGATATGGCATGATCTATTTTACAACTTTACTGAGCCATCTCTTTTTCCTCAACTCTATTTAGAGAATATGATCAATTCTCTAAGGGCCTTTTCCCAAGTGTCTCAATTGTTATTTCTATTTTAGAAGTATTATGATATTCACCACCATCCAAGCATGTCAAGTAGAAATAAAGTGACAAGCTACTTTTATTGATATTTCTATGGAGCCAAGGAAAAGAAAGATGCTCATTGTAATAAAGGTTTGGTGTGGATACAGGTTAGATTAGGGCATATAATTCCTCATTTTGGCTAACAATAAAATGATATCTTTTTATTTGGTTCACCACAACCTTTTATTTGGTTTCTGAGGGGAAAGTACTTTTATAAATATGTATAAATTAAATCTATGAATATTTAGAGAACTAGGGCTTGTGCTAATGGCTACACTTACTGCATGATAATAAAAAGTTCTAACTTTAAATTTTAATAGCACATTTCCATGTATCTTGATTAGAGATGGCAATAAAGTAGGTTAATTTGTTTTTGTCTATCTCATCCCCTTTCCTACTTTACATATCCCTTCTATGCTCGACCCGCTCTATTGAGATAATAATTTTAGCCCTAATCCATAATCTCATAGAAAAATAAGGACCCTAGGCCTTGCCCCATTTCCTTTACGCTATTATTTTTATTAATAATTATCTTTATAAAAATACTTTAAAAATATTTATTTTTTAATTATTTAAAAATATAGATTTGGAGTAGGTTCAAAGTAGGAAGTATATATATCAAACCTACTCCAATTCCAACCAAAAGGTTTTTCGTTTTCGAATATATTTCAAACACGATAAAATCTTGAAGGTCTAGATAATTGACAACTCTAATATTGATTTAGATAATTAAAACTTAGTTGGTCTCTCTCCTCTTCGAAAAAAAAAAAGTTATAGGTATTTATAAAATTGATCCTAACCTTAGAAATCAAGAGAATCCACGTCTAAAACTAGTTTCTCAGTGGTTAATTTTTCTGTGAATTCTATCTATTGCTACATATAAAAATGCCTCATTTGGAGGTATGATAACAATTTGGTATGCCTCGATGATTTAACTGGTATGAGGCAGTGTAGCAGTATGGTTGGGACACGGGGCTACGCAGAGGGATGGCTTTGGGTCGGAGCTCTGCATGCGGCGGCTGGATATATCAATGAAAGCATCCAAATTCTAGCTAAGAGGATCCAACTTCAGCAAGGATTAAGGAATCTGGGAAACTGATAACAACTTCAAATAATATTTGGGAATCGATTCTATCAGAAAATATTTATTTACCCACTGCCATACTAAAGACTTGGATATAAGAATCTTCCACTCTAAATGAATGAGAGAGGAGAAGAAGAAGAAGAAAGAGAAAAGAAGCAAGCAAGCTTTATTGCAGATTATAAAGAGCCAGACTCTTATATTTGGCCCTTGGATATATGATTACAATATTTAGTACTTGCTAGCTCCACTCTTTCCTCCAAACACCATCGATGATTATCATCACCGCCGGCTAAGAAGCGGGAACCAACGGTCATGGAAGCAGGACCGGTGGGAGATCATGAAGACGAGGACCACCAGAAGCAGCCCGACGCCCCACGGCGAGCCACCAGCTCGGTGGAACGACTCCCTCTCTGGAAGCTGGATGAAGAAAGGCACCCATCTTCTGTCGTTGCTCGATAGCCAGTGGACGGCCAGCAGCAGCACGAGCGGCAGCAGCATGATGGTGAGCCTCAGCTGGTCGACCAAGCTCTCCAAGGCTGACTCATAGCTCATGTACCATGAGAAGCCAATGGAGATGAATACTATCAAAAGAAAGAGCCAGAGGTGGAGTGAAATGGGAGGGGCTTGTGTGTAACTATTATAATTGTAGGGACTCTGCTCATAATAGTATCTATTGGACATGAGCACTTTAATGCTATCAGGTGGAGGAGGGTGGTCTCTTTGTTCCCTGGAGGGTGGTGGAATGGTCATGAGAAGGTGTGTTTATATAGAGACATGCTTGTGCTTTACTTCAAGGGCTAAGTTGCATTTAGTCCAAAGCTTGGTTTTTATTTTAAAACAAATTCTGGTATGATTAGATGAGAATTGCAAAGGCACTTTGGAATCTTGAACCTGATAACTTCTCCCTTTCGAATTGTCGGCATCAATCACTTTAGGTGCATAATTGAGTTAAGCTTGATCAAACTTGGATCGAAATTTAGTAACCGATCTATAATTAGAGATCAAGCTTCGCTCTTTTATTGTTTGATCAAGTGTGAGTCTGCTTTCTCTTATGAGCTTGATGATCTTAAACCAATCCAAAATAAATTTGAACTCATATTAAGCTTGGTCCAATTTGAACTAAAGTTGTCTTCTTTCTCTTATGTGTCCACTTTTTTGTTTTCAAGATTCTAATGGCTAATAACTAGTAGCATAGTTTGTTTTGGCACTTGTTTGCTTTAAGAGCTTCAAGCGCAAATAAATTAAACGCATGCATGGTAATTTGAATTATAATGTTGTTGTACAAAAAAATATTGAAGTATAATGGTGTAAGAATCAGTTATTACATTGATATTTCCAATTCAATTTTATTCATCATGGATGTCTAGCTTACGCACCTAATTACTTCTAAAAAATATTTAATGCCTATTAGTCATTTGGAATTGGCCATCTTTCTCTCTCTCTCTCTCTCTCTCATATATCAAGGAAGGCTAATGAACCCTGCTTGGTTGGTCAAATTATGCTAGTTAATATTGCTCTTGGGATGATTGCTTTCAGACCCTTTTAAATTTCTTGTTGATGATGATACCAAAGTTTGAATTTTTGCGAGGACTTGACTCCTTGATTACATAAAAAAAAAAACAGATAGCATATATTTTAAATGTTAATTTAAAATGAAGCTTAAGGAGCATTTTGCAAAACTTGTTAGTAAAGAATAAAAGAGTAGCAGATTTAACTAAATAGATGCTTCAGAACAAACGAACTGATGAAAGACATTGGGGCTAGATTTTTGTCATCCTTTGGAAGAAGTAGTGTTAGTTTTTTTATGGCTTCGAGATTCCTTCCAAGTTGACAGTCCGTGGGCCATACTCTCTCTCTCTCTCTCTCTCTCTTTGCATGGTTGGGATTCAAGGTATGAAGGCGACCTACCAATGGCATCGTGCCACGTGCCACCGACCATGCCCTTGGATGAGGAATAAAGGAGGGAAAAAGCGTGGTGGAAAGAACTTGTAGCTGGTAAAGCGTTGAAGGGCTCGGTGGGAAAGTGTGGTGGTCCAAGTTGGATGCTCAATTTAGTGCATGTCTTAGTTACAAGCATTGCCTTCAAATAGGCTTGGATGGGTGACAGCTATGTATGACATCCAATAGGTCACAAGGTTTGAATAAATTGTAATGGATCCAAATTTGTTGGAAGGGTTTTCTCTGAACAACATTGCAGCAGATCCAGGAGAGGGTTCACCAATTGGAGGAGCCAAAATTCCTTGAAACTGGCTCTGGGTCAGCCTGGTTGCCTGACAGTGGCTATGTGTCAGAACTCTAGGTTGTTCTAGTAGCTTCAACAAAGTCTCGGTGAATTGATTCTAGATCGTTGAATGACATGCAAGTACATCCCCTGTTCAGCTCCAACGTGATGTATGGTGATGTGATTGGCAGGAATTAATTACATTATGGGGCAAACTTTCTGAGTTTCTTAATCTTAGTTGAATGTCTCCTTATAATCCAAGTTTTATTGAGCTCAGAAAGTCTTACGGGACAACAGTAGAGCTATTGAGGAGTCATTTGTCTGCAGGAAGCTCCTTCTCAAGATTGAAGTTGGAATTCGTGGCCCTAGCCTTTGGCTTGAATAGATTAACTTTTAGTATCTCTAAGAGTTAGACAATACAAAAAATAAAGAAAAAAAAAAAGTGTAAAAAAAATAAAGAAAATATGGTTTTTCACATAATAGATATAAAATAAAAGAAATTCAAGAATTTTTTTCAATGTTTATTTTCTGTTTGGATACTTCATAAAATTATCACTAGCTTTACTTAATGAAACAATTTTTGCTTCTTCAGATTCTTATTAATCTTATTTCTTTCATTATAACTTGTAAACTATTTGATTTTAATAAGTTTTGCTCATGGGAAGCTGCCTTCCCTCTCGATTTTCTTAAAAAAAAAAAAAAATCTGCAGAGCCTGCGAAATGTTCCTTGGAGATGGTGATTTTTCCATTGTGACTTTAATAACAGTCAGATATCATTCTGTGAAATTTTTGAATCTACTTTTCTTTTTTTTTTTTTTAATTATTATTTGGAGCCTAATGATTTTAGCCTCTCCTTACTGGAGAGTTCCGAGTTCACCGATTCTGGTATCCATTCCATTGCCATCCAAGAGCATCGGTGTGCCATGACCATCCGGAAACATGCACACCGATGTACGTTTAGCGAGATTTACAAATTTTCTTAAATATTAAGAAACGTGTGTGCGTGTGTATTTCTCTGCGTCCCTGTGTGTGAGAGATCTCAAAGCTTCGGGGCGAAATCTGAAGGTAGTATTATAAAAAATTTACATAGCTGAGGTATAATTCTTCTATTTCTTATCTTATTAACAGCTTGTGCCATGTCAGATACTGTCAGTAAACAACTCAATGGAAATATATATATATATATATATATATTTGGTCGACATTTTTTTGCTATCAAAAGAGGCTGTCCTAACCTTGAGCCAAGCCCAAGCTGCTAATTCTTCGGTCAATAAACATATTGGTTAAGCTCATGCATAACCCGACTTTAAATCTGGCTTGAGGCTTTCAAGCTGGAGATGTCTCCTCCTAGGGGATTAAGTTTGAAGAAACCTCCTACCAGGACGAATCCAAGATGTCATTTTGAAAGCCAAATTCCTTTCCAACTTGACGTCATACTCACAGTTAATACATGTTGTAGACGTCATACTCACAGTTAATACATGTAGGCACCACAAAGAAATCCCCGCATATAGAAGAAGTCTAGGAGCCAGTGGAGGAAAACAGCGCGTTGAGCACGTTGCTAAGAGAAAACCGCTGCCAGTTTTCATTCCACCCACAGATTTACGAGTGCAGAGCCATTAGTGCCAATCGGAGGCCACCCTTTCTGAGGGTTTACAGCCATATAAAGTTTGAGCGTGCGAATCATATGGTTAAGCCTTCGAGAGGTCCAACTAGCTGAGATCTGACACACCAGCGGGCCTCGAGCAACAAATTGCTTTCCTGCTAAGCTGAAAAATAATTACGAAACTAATCAACAGGTCGTTTTTTCGTTAGCTCTGGACGAATTTTTTAATAAAAAGTATTTGAACCCTGCTGCAGACGCTTGTTTTGCCCTTATTGCAAGGAAAAAGAGCCATGTTCTCCTGTAAATCATTTATTAGATTTTAATTAAAATAAACTTTTGATCCTCAAACTTTCACTCAAAATTCATTTGAACTCAGTTAACCCAATTTACTTTTTTATATTTTAAAAATATTACATTCCTCATCCAAGCCGTATTAGTTAAAATTGACAAAGCTTTTTCTTAATGACACAGCAGCTATCTAATCCATCTGTTGCATTTGTTGCATTCAGGGATGAAAAAATAAATTTTGAATAAAAATCTTGAGAGCCAAAAGCATATTTTCGCCTTAGATATTTTAAGGCAATAAATTTTGCCAACGAAAAAAAGTTAATGGCCACCATTTAAATCCGAAATCATTACACCAATATGAAGCTAAAAGAGAATGAAAAGGAATGAAAAGCAGAATAATAGCTATAATGATATTATTTTAGCCAAAAGTATTTGCATCATGAACCATGAATTATATTTCTTCAAAATGGGAGTTTATCAGCGAGAACTACTAAATACATCCAAAGCGATCGTCTGTTTACTTGAATTAAATTCACGCGCAACAACTAAAGATTGCATCCAATAGATCAATGATATTGTACCAGTGTCTGCTTTGATAGCATTCCTAGCCCTTGGCTTTTGCAGTTTTCCCTGCAAAATTTTATGCAGAGACGGGAGCAACAAACATGCAACAAAATAAATCGAAACAAAAAAACACGAGCTTTTGCATGCTGATGCGGTAGTCTGAAGCGATAAGTCTGGCTTTAGTCAGAAGGTCGACCTCTACTGCAATGTTTCTGCCCTTTTCAAGTTCCCACCTCCACCTGCTTCAAAGATGATAAGGCTCTCTGTGGTTTGTCATTGAAGCTTCGTAGAATCCCCTCCATCTAGTCCTCAACCTTTTTCTCCCTCATATCCTTCACATAACATTAAGCAAACGTGGGCGGAGATTACCAAGAACAAGCTTAGATTACAATCCATGAGGGTAACAAGGCCACCACATCAATATATACCATGGCTTATGCTGACAATATCACTTCATTCAATCAGTTAACTCGGGTAATCAAGATAAATGGCTCAACTAAGAAGCTTCCTGAGGCCTGAGAACAGGCCAAACAGTTGCCAATTGCTATAGAACTACTCATTTATGTATTTGTTTGTACATATTTATGCTATATAAATAACTATTATTTAGTATATGGAAGGCCAGACATAGCATTAGAAGACAGCTGACATCCATATCACAAAATGAGGTCCAGTTACCTAAGAGGGAGGGTATAGAGAGGTGCGCTTTCAGAAAGTTCATATTTTCACCTCACGGACATCACTTTGTCCAAATGGGGTGCCACACCCAGGACACTTACGATGACGAATCTCCAGGTTCCTCTGGATGCATGGATAGCAGAATAGGTGGAAGCATTTCGTAATTACAACCTGCAAACAAAAAATCAATCAACTAATTAAGACCAGTAAGAAAGAAATGGAACACTTCCCTGTCTAAAAATTGAAAACTCATTATATGTACTGTAACTTTCTTCCATCTTCACCATGTCTTTCAAAAGAAATATTGTTTACCATCCAAAGCAGCCATAATGATTGTCTGATATTTCACTTGACTGAAAACGGAATTTTGACGGGAATACATTTTTCTATAATTTGATGAGTGCATCAAAAAGATAACAGGATTTGCATAAAATAGAAAAGCACATCTAATAATACAAGATCGTTCACGTCTAAGGACAAGTATTCTCTCATATTACCTCTTTTGGACGATCGAAACATACACCGCATTTAAGAATTGCCTTGCATTCTTTGATTTCATCCTGAAGTTTCTGGATTGTAGTTTCTTCACTCTCGCAGCTCATCTCCATAACTTCACTTTTCACTTCCTCAAGCTCTTCCTCAAGCCTTTTCCTCTCATTTCTGGGTTTACAAGTAGTTGGGTTAAATATAGTTATGGCAAAGATGCATAAAGAGCAGAATGCAAGTTAATTATGAGCTTAAACCACATTAGATTAACTGAAACAGGCAAAGGCACCTTTCCCGCTCTAACCCCAACCTCAAGTCAGCAATCCTTTTCTGGTTTTGCTCATATTCCTTCTCAGAAGCATCATAAGTAGACCTGAGCCACATCAGCTCTTTCTCTGCATCAACTAACTCTACTTTAGCTCTGTCCAGATTGTTTGTGAGGTGCCTATTTTCCAGGGAAGCTTTACAAGCTTGGGCAACATATACTTTCATCTGTATGGTTTAGTCAGACAGCTGGATGACCAGAGAGTTAAATTTCAAGAAAAAGAGAGGTAAGCAAAAAACAGCACCTGCTCTTCACTACGAGCAACTTTCATTCTGTAAAATTCAAGAGAGCCATTAATTTGTTGGAGTTGCTTTGACTTTGCTTGCTTTTCACAGAGAAGAGAGCTGTAGGTCTGCTTCATTTTCACACTATCGGATACCAGCTGGCATACATCAAATTATAAAGCTAAGCCAGGGCATTGGTCAATTGCTTAAACATTGAACTTAAGCGGGAAAAAAAAAACTGAGAAAATGTCAATGCTCAATACTATATGCTAATTTCAAAGACAGAATGATGATCATCATTGAACAAAGTCTGACATCACTCTCAACTAGGGAGCAATATAAGTGCACACTAGCTCGCAACTAGAAAAGGCTGAAATCACTTCCACCAAAGGCTCCGTATCATCCTTTTTTTAGTTACAATTTGATCCTAACTCTTGCATCATGCCAACTCTTCACTCGGGCAAGTCTTATGGTATGATACAATAAAGAATAGATCAGTTACTAAAACTCAATGATGACAGCCTGACATCAGCGCATCAATCACAAAGGACAAAATTAGCTAATTATTAAATAGCCTGTACATTCAATGATACAGAGGTAGACCTTGGTGCAAGGTTGCTCAATTGTAACTTGAGTGTAATGGATTTGAAACATGAAAATAGCCTCTCTGCACAAAGCAGTAAAGGCTTTGTACATCTAGCCCTCTCTAAACCCTGCAGAAGTGGAAGCCTTGTGTAGTAGGCTACCTTTTACATTCTGAATAGTACATCAAAGTACAAAAGTCTTGAGCACAAAAACATTACTAAATGAGACTCACTCACGAAGTGATTGCTTTGGGCATTAACAAATCTAAACTAGCAACCAATCAAATGAGTTGAGAATTAGAACAAGCCACAAACCTTGATATTATAATCATCTCTATCAGCAACCTGTTGAAGCAAATGTTGGTTCTGTGTCTGCATATCTTCATATGCTTGACCGATTGTCTGCAAATTGTTTTTTTTTTAAAGCATTCATAACAACATGAAGCAACAGAATTGCAAAATGGAAAAAGTATTAAGATAACCTGACCTCAATTTCAGAAATATAAGCCTTTCCTTCTGCATCTTTTATTTTTATAGCCTCTTTAAGCTCCCAGACATCTCTGTAAAGATGATGTTAATCACTATGAAAGAGTTCAGAGCATATTGTCTTCTTATTTCACTGGAAACTGAATGATTATATGCAATAAAAACGCACAGCTGCCATTATCGTCAAAGAATCTTTTGAGTCCATTGAAATTTAGCCATACAAAAAAAAAAAAAAAAAAAAAAAAAAGGAACAACCTTTTCAACTTCTGAGCCTAGAAACCACAATTCAGCAAACCCATTAACCATTATCAAACATTTGAATTACTATATTCGGTACCATTAAAAAATCAACACTTCAGTAACTGATATAGCATAAAAATTCCAGGTTGGAAGAAAGTTGCAGTGGTTAAACCTCGATGGTGGTCAAGAGTACTTGCAGATAGGTTTCAAATAAGCTTAACAGTGACAAAGCCGTAAGTGGATAAAAGCAGACATCCAACCTTTCAGAAGCATCTAGTTTTGCCTGTAACTCTGCTATCTCAGCTTCAGCAGTAGAAAGCCTTTGCTGGCAAGCTGCCTCAGCCTCATTTGCTGCTTTCACTCGCAATTCAAGACTGTGTTCATCAAGAAGAGTTTTCAAGATTTCAGCTTGTGCACGAGCTCTGTGTTCTGATTCCTTGATTTCCATCATGGTTCTGTATGCAATCAGAAGGATTTGAATCAGTGATTCAAATCAGTTGAACCTATAATTCTATACAGTCAAAAACACTTCTTAAGTTTGAAACATTATCAATCTGTATACAAGCAGCAAATTTGAAATAAATATGTAGCACCACAAAAGCATAATATTTACAAGCACACAAATAAGAATATAAAGAAATATTAAATAAACATCAGAATAGTGTACTTAAGGCCACTTCTTCTGGAAAGTTCTGTGATATAGCCTTTTTCTTAAAAAGAAACAATAATGCATGCTCTCATGAAATAAAAGTCTCAGCTGATCCATTGGTTTTTGATATCAGCATACAGAGAGACAATACATATATAGATTATTACATTTTATTGGGTAATAGCCTGGTATTGAATCATGATAACATATTCAAATATATACTGCCTGGTGTGTGTGTGTATTTATACTTAATATCAAATTCTTATATTTATTTGTCTAGTAAATTCTTTATATTTTTTATCCAGGGAACAAAAGGACGAAACTATTCTTACATTAGAAGTAGCCCTTAATATGAAAAGTAGAGAATTCATAAAGTCGACCCAAAATATATGGCACAAGGCTGGATGGTTGTGGTCACAATTAATGATAATGGGTAGGGAGCAATGGATTACATAACTCAAATGGCTGCATTTAATGAATTTCAAGTAGCTTCAGGCAATAAAAGTTCCACAAATTTTATTTTTAAATTTAAAACACATCAGACAAGATGAGTATCATATAAATGCAATGCATGATAGTTTACAGTTGGTAACATTCCAAAATTGATTTTCACATTGCTTATTTCATCTATGAAACATTAATACACTATTCATATTTTTAAATACTACCACTGTTCAATCTGTAAAGCCAATTCCTACCATAAAAAGACTTGCAAATTAAGGTTCATTGCCAGTCCTGGATAATTTTGACTCCTAGGATTTTCCACCTCAACATATTCCTGGAATATACCCTGGTGTGACAACCATGTCAAGATTTTGAGCTCTGGAGAGTCTTTTACCAAATAAAATTCATATTTCATCATCTTCCTTGTGTTATTAACTGTGTATTCCTCTTTTTTTTTAAAAAAGAAAGCATACAAGATGATGCGTCTTCATCTCTACTATATTTGATCAGAACATCCAGGGTGTGTGTGAGGCCATGTATCTCACTTCTTTTAAGCCAATATTCTTGTTTTAATATGCGCACCCCTCTACACCAATTCTGATACATGACTAAGAGAAAGAAGTGCAAAACTGAAAAGGAGTACATTTATCAAATCTACTCCAAACGGTTATGACTGAAGGAATTACAGTCATCCATCAAATGCTCTATCCTTTTGAATAAACCATGTAAATAATGAAAGCACTACAATACATACTTATCATCAGCCTAACATAAAAGAACAGTGTTCTTTTGTATAGACACCTGATAAGCTCTCTTAATAGGCTGCAGTACCTCTTAATAGAACAGTGTTCTTTCCACGTGTATCCTTTGTAACTGTAGACATTTGCACATACCACACTAGAATCACATGATCCCAAGTTAAGCCACCATTAAGCTAGGAAGAATAAACTCAAAATATTCCAATTCCAAAGACACTAAGTGACTCTTTTAAACCTATAGAAGTCCTCGATTCCATTAATCCAGTCTTCCTTCAGTCAACCTCCCACGGCGCCCCTCCCTTTGTTCTCCCACTATTCAATCAAGATCCTCATCTCCTTCCTCCAATGTCATCTCCAGCTTCAAATTTCCTATGTCACTGCCCCATGAATAGAACATTTAAATTCCTCCCCTCCTTTTTGTCATCACCAGATCATCACCCTCTTCCATCAGTGGTGCCATCTTAGCCAAGACCCTTCTCCAAGACTAGCTTGCCCCAAACTATTCTATAGAACCAGACCAACTACCCCGTTGTGCAGCCACTTCCACTGCAAGAAATTTGTGTAGATGGTTGCCATGGTTGAACCCATCCTAACCTCTTCAATCAATTAGGTAACTCATTTGAGCTTGAGGTTTTACAAAAGAAAAAAATAAGAGACCAGCATGCCATCATGTTTTGGGTTATGTATTGACAACTTTACCAACCCATGTGCAGAAATATAAGGTTTGAAAAGCCATGCGAACTTATTTCTTGATTTTAAGATATTTGCCCTGATATACTATTTTTAAAAACACAAAGCACATGTTTTATAAATAATCCAAAATGGTTTATAGATATTATATGAATGCTTTGAAGAATTAAAGTTGTACTACCTCTGTCAATAATGATATTTCAGGTTTTTTTATTATCCTATTGTGCTATACTTCTATTTGCACTTTCTTTCATGAATGACATACAGCTCTAGATTTAAAGGATGCAGGATAGATTTTGGCATATGAATTCACTGCTATGAATGCCCTAAGAAAGAAGGATAGTACTCGAATATTTATTTAAATTGTTGTAAGACAAAGTAACATATATTAATTGCTATGGCTACAACATGAGTGTTAGTTTTATTGTCTACCTTCTTTTCTCTCCTTCACTTGCTGTACCTCATAACATATATAGTGGTAACTGATCCTAATTTGGACGAAAAGCTATTGTCTTAGGTGGAGGCATGGGTTAAAAGATTTTATCTGTTGCCTTTGATTTTGTCTATCAACCATGATATATTATCCATTTTGCCTTAATATTTTTATGTGCATTCATGTTCTCACACATGCACACACAAGCATTCGGGTAGAGGTACAAAAAGGGGAGCAAGGTTGAAGCACTGGTTTGTACCAATCCATATCCGACATACCATACCAATAAGGAACTAGTACTCAATAAGCTCCTTGGTATTGTAGCATACCGACATATGATAGTTGGTGTCACCTTTGCCAGTGCCAACACCAACTATCATACTGTGCATCAGTATGTCACATACTTGTTACCATGCCATGCAAATTCCTTGGTGGGTACCATGGGTGCTGGTACTGGCACTTCACCCTTGAGAGGGAGCTTGTTAACACATTAAGGATTTAATAGATCTTATATGATCCACTATATTAAAAATCACCTTGCTCAAACTGCAGAAATGAGGGTTCATCATCCGCCAAATGGTTGTAACCATTGGTTTTCAGTTGATGACATACCATTAGTCCATTAATCATGCATGCCAGACTGTGTGAAGCTATTTAAAAGATAACAAAGTGTATGGCTACAGGATTCAATGGCCTACACCACACTTTTCTTAAGGTCTGGGGTCTTGCTATTTGCTCTCCCACTGGTGATTGGAGTACATAATGAGAAATGCAGCTGTGCAAACCTTGAAAGCCATGCTCTGCCCTTTCTTGCTTCTACAAAAAAGGGATAAGGATCTTAAATTGCCAACCCCTCTCTATTTTTGTTATCCAAATTAATTAGTTGTATGCATGCATGACCCCTTGTAATTTACCTTTGAATTTATTACATGTTGTGCTTTTGAATATACCTGTCTAGTGCAGTCCACATTCAACAACTTTGGGCATACACTTTCCCTTTTCCCACTATCAAAAAATTTTTTTTGACCAATACCATGTTATCCTCAAATTCACTGAATATTATTGAATTTATGGTTCCCTCTGTCTTTTAGCCAAACATTAGCCTATCTTCTTCTGAATGTGACCCTTTGTAAAATGATACAGATAATGCTTTTGATAATCATTTTAACCTTATCTTTCACCGAAGCTCACTATATTCTTTCTAGATATCCTACCCCTCTTTGGCAATTACCAGCTGCAGCTTGTTCTTTTCCAATGCCTTAGATTAAAGCCCACATAGCCTCACTAAATGATGTACCTAATGTGATTATGTATATCTGCAGTATAGTTTTGCTGTTCACCCTTTTAGCCTCTTAGCTAATCAACATGTTCCTAAACTACTGTATGGTGATCTCTATGTTCTATATATTAACTTGTTGCTTGTTTTACCAACTACAAAAAATTAACCTCATCTTGGAAGATTTGATGAACCATTTTTAAACAGGAAAAGAATGTACATGATGCAGCGACTAGTAGCCATGGCCATGAAGGAATTAACTTAAATGACTTCTAAAAATATCTAAAAACATATGGTATGGACATCCAAAAATATATGAGGAATTCACAAATCCTACGAAGGAAAGAATCACAAGGATCACATAACTGGAAAGCTTGACCATTATTAGTAAGATATGATCCAACTTTTTATCAAATTGGTTGAAATAAAATTGTTGAACTTCTAACTATTAGCTAAAGACTATAGTGCTGTTTTCAATGTTTGAACTAGTAAGCATTGATCTTTCTGCATACATAATTGGATTCAAGTACTTGTGAAGCTGGCTATGGGAAGCAGGGAAGACATTCAATATAACAATAGCATGTCCAAAAGAGAGGATGGCAAGGAGTGAGAAGATAATGAGGTCCATGAATAAGAACAAGGCACAGGGTCAAACACCTACATACCTAGTGTCAAAACGTTCTTGTCCATACATATCCAAGAATATTTGCAACTCCTGTTTTTCCTTTTCCAATTTCTCAATCTGCAATTTCATTTACTTCAGGTGTAAAGAGCCAATAATATAAGACATTCTGTATTCCAAAGGCTATTCAGTTAGAAGAAGAACAAAGAGATACAATTAACATCAAGTGGATAGAAAACAACCAATAAAAAAACATGCTAAACAGGGCATACCTGTGCTTTATAGGATTTGATCTCAACCATTTGTTCTGCACATTTATCTGATAAGGTTTTGTGTTCGCTAATCTAGAAACATAGATTCTTTCATCAGGCAAGCAGTTATTGTGGGATAACAAGATGATCGTGATAGTAATTGAAAAATCAAAGCAAAATTTAAACAACCATTTGTAATTCATAATGCAATAGTAGCGTGAAAATAAAGAGGCAAAGGCATATCAACAATGCTGCCTAAACATTTAAATATAAGTATACCATGTCATTGAACCCATATAACTTACCAGGAATATGATAGAAAATAGGCAATGAGTACAACTTTCACAATGTCTGTGTCATACTTTCAGCAATGTTACCCAAACACTTGGCATGGGTGTGGTGTCCAAGTGTCCCCATGTGTACTTGACATGCATGCATATATATATATATATATATATATATATATATATGGAGTTGGGCTTGGCTAGCTACACTCGCTTGTAGCCAAGCTTAGATCCGGTTACCCTTTCCACCCTTGAGTCCATACATATCATGAATATATATAGAGAGAGTTGGGCTTGGCTACACGTGACTACACTCGCTTGTAACCAAACCTCAGATCCTCAGATCTGGTTGCTCTTTCTATCCTTAAATCCACACGAATCTTAAAGCTACCCCACCTTTTTTTCTTTGGAATCTGTGATTCATGTGGATCCAAGGATGGACAAGGTGATCGGATCTAGGCTTGGATACATATGAGTGTAGCCACGTTCAGCTCACATATATATGGTTCTGTGTCTATGTATATGCATATATATATATATATATATATGTATGCATGTGTGTTACATGTGTTTGTATGTTTCGATGCTTTTTCCAAAAAGAAAAAAAAAAAGAAGGGGTTACTTAAAGCAACCTAAGATGTGTTGAGAAACTTAAATTAATAATCAACCGTGATACATCTTAGATTAAAGTGTCCATGAAACCTTGATAATTTCATATTAAAAACAAGATACTTCACTACAAGTATCCTTACATGGTAGTCCAAAAAAGGTGCAAGTATCGGACACTTTTTTTTTGACATCAGCAGGACACTTCAAAGTAGAGCATCCATCCATGTTGTGTTGTGTGCACCTTGCTATAGTGTCTAAAAGTGTCAGCCCTCCTTGACAACTCAATAATGGAGAATCAATTAATATAGATTTCAGCATCAGCTATTTAAGGATCTACCTATAGATGTGACCATAATCAATCATTTGGTTACCATAGAGATATGATCTAAAATAAGAAGAAAAGAACAAGCTCTTGGAAATCTATGGTTACATGCACTCAAGTACATGTGTTGGCTATAGGTATACATCCAAATGATATAAGTCCAAGGTTTGCTGTACTAACCCGTACCAACTATACCATACTGTAACATACCAATAAGGTATTAGTACTCTATTGAGTTTCAATTTAATATGAACTAAACCGGTCTGAACCGACCTGAACCATTCGGTACCGATCTGAACCACTCGGTATCGATCTGAATTGTCTGATACCGACTCATACCAAATGGTACCAAATGGTTGAAAGTGAAAAAATGATACCCTATCTTGGTATAGGTGGTACCGTATCTATAACGCCTCAAGCCCATCTATTGGCACAATTAACCTGTTAGCGTTGGATCCATGTGGCCTTAAAAACTCAAGTAAAAATTAGTTGGTAGCCGATGAACTTGAGTTATAAGTTCTTCAAACTTTTGTTACCCATCTGATATGGGACTATTTTGCGGCATGACAATCTTTCCCTCTTTATCAAGCAACGTCTTCATCGTACGCTACAAAATCAGAATCTACCCCAAGCAAGATCGTTGGTATCGTTGGAGTGGCTCCACATTATGGCGAGACTCTCTACCACCGTTCTATGGATAGCCCTTTCCTTCACGTACCTGGATCTGCTGTGATACCATTTGTAATGCTCCAAGCCCACGTACTAGTCCAATTAACCTGTTAGTAGGCCAGGTCCGCATGGCCTTAAAAACTCAAGTGCAAGTTAATTAGTAGCAGATAAACTTGAGGATAAGCTCTTCAAACTTTTCTTTTCCATCCGATGTGCGACTTTTTTGAGTTATTACAATATTATACTGACTCGTACCATACCATACTGATAAAGTGCCAGCACGGATCTTAGTACCGATTTTGCTGACCTTGGATGGAACCTTTCAATATATAAGAAGTTATTCTTACAAAGACATACCCATACCAAGGTGTAGGTACTTGTAACAAAATTCGATGAATTCCTGCAATTGTGGGTTTCAAATATAGAACATATCATATAATAACTTTTAGCATTCATTTAATGGTTAAGCAAATGAAGTCAAAATACGAAGACGACATATGAATTGGGGTTTGTCCTAATGGTCAAACCTCTCTAATCAATAACTAGATGTTCTGAGTTTGGATACTGGGTAATACATCCTTAAGTACTTGGACCTAGGTAATTAAAGTGTGGCGGGTTTACCTCTCTTCTTCTCAAAATACATCAAGATTGTAGGATGAGCATGCATGGCTCATATTTGGATTATGTATAGACAAAATTGAGTCAACATAGAGAAGATACATAGTTGCGCTAGCACAAACATGTTCATGGTTAAACATGATGCTCTTGCACCCATAAGCTTATTTGGTGCAAGCCAAAATTTTAAGAGTGTGTAATGGACATGCCATGACTCATCTATCGTTAAGGTGTGGACAAACCCAACTGAAACTTCGTTACTAATCATCATTACCAAATGAACTACAAGATGAACCAATTTTGATCTATCCATATTCAAGGATTGACACGCATGTGATCATGGTTATGGTTATACAAGAGGCTCATGCACCTACAAGCTCGTTTGGTGCAAGAGCTATGCTCCCCATGTTACACCATGTTCCTTGGAGAACAAATGTTTAAGATATGAATGTTGCTAGCTGATGAAGGCAGTAGCTAAATCTATATCAAAGATGCAAAAGTGGCATAGTCCACGATACTAAAAGTCTGCAATATGTCTAAGCTCACATACAATACAATAAGGCATGCACACTTATGTGGAAATTTAACGTGGATAATACACAATTTGCAAAGGGGAAATGAGTGATGAGATTAGTAACCTTCAAAAGGAGGATCAATGATTACAAGTGTCATGACATGATGACATACATGTTAAAAGACCACGCTCATGAGACATCGAGTTGTCAACAATGTAAATGGCACTTTGATTGTTGCAAAAGTAAGGTAATAACATAAAAATAACCCTATATTGACCAGGACATATTTATGGCTGGAAGTGGCCCAAAGCCCATCAGGCTGACCTGACTTCAAGCCAGGTTTGGGCTTAACATTAGAGCCTAAAAAAATTTTAAGCCAGACTTGGGCCATTACTTGGATTGACCAAAGAAATCCATGCCTAAAGAAGGCTCAAAGCCTTGACCCTTAGATTCAAATCTGGCCCCAATGTAATCTCAAAATCTTAAAATATGGCTAACCTTTTAAATTTTATATTAAATTTTCTATTAATTGTGTGAGAATAGCTCTCCATATCATAACAAAGTTTCTAAAGTGATTAGATACAATTATTTTAAATGTTATTTATTTTTTTGCAAATATTTAAAAACTAAAACTTGACTCCGTTGGTTCAAATTTTGGGTCAAATGAATTGTTGTGGGTTGCTCAATTGAGTTTCAGGTTTGGGCTTGAGACTAATTTTTTTTAAAAAAAATTTCAGGCCCAACTTTGACTCGAAGCCCCAAAATAAAGTTTCACATCGGGCTCGGGTTAGGGAATGACCTAGCCTGGCCCGGCTCACTTCCAGCCCTAGACATATTGAAGCTTAACAAGAAGTGGAAGGAAATATCAAATTTACTAGACTTCTAGGAGAATCTCCAAGACTAACTAAGAAGCCAGATAAATTAAACATCCCAAATATAATCAACACAAATATATGCTCAAAGCTAAAAAGAAGAGAATGTTACTGTACATGTGATAGCTCTGCAAAAAGACAATGAAATATGGCCCACAGCAACACAAACCAATGCATGGGAATATCTGGATAAAAGCTTAACATGCATGACAATAGGAAAATTTGGCCATGAGACAGAAAGCATTCTTTGATACAATTAACATGTGAAGAATCAACTTGTAGTGATAATTTCAGTATCCACTTCATTGCACCTCAACACCAATTAGCATACCTTAAGATTTCTGAATCCACCATAATTAAAAACTTTAGCTGCATTGCTTATTGCACATAGCTAATCACTTAAAGCAGAACTCAACCAATGGGGAAATTTGTATTGACAGTTAGACTATATCAAAAAATTATTAAGTAACCCAGATTTAAGACTTCTTTGCATATAGATTAATCATGTATGGCAACAACTCATGCTAAAGTTGTAGCAAAGCTAGCTGATATTATGCTTTAATCTATAATTTCTTTTCAGGTTGTGTTCATAATAGCTGATGCAAATACCTTTATATTCTCTCTTTATATATGCTTAATTGGAAGCTTTTTATCTTGCTTTCCTAGATTTATTTAACTTCTTCAGGAGGTTTGTAAGTCCAGAAAATATTATTCTTCCCACATGTCTTCATCTTGCTGCACAGGTGTGAAAGTTAAAGTGTTCCAAACATGTTAACATTGTGGATGCCCTTTCTTTTCAGGCATGAAATCTAAACATCCTACCTATTGCCTCATCAAGAACTTTTACAATTATAATCATATGAAAAGATCATTCTGCAAGAACAAGTGAGTGATGGTAATCAAGGTCTCAAGTTGCAGAGAAAGTCATCTTAGATGGTTGGCAAGGAGAAGGTTGATTACATGGAAACAAACAACCATGTGACAAAAAGCAGAAGTGCATTGTAATGCAATGAAATTCTCCGAGGATGTCACAAAGATAATAAACCAAACGTTACTGATAGAAAGCACAAAGAGAATAGCAAAATATCCGTCAAAATTTAGAATAGGTTTGTTTATCTACAAGATCTGCTATAAATAAACTAACAACAGATCAATATGTATGCCAGGAAGCAAAGGAGGCATGGAAAAGAACCCAGGCATGGCTTGTATAACAAATTTAATGCTCAGGCACAGGCCCAGCTTCATGAGCCTATGGTATGGTTTCCATGAGCAACAAGCAATTAAACTTTAGATCTTATCCTGTTTGCCAACAAGCCTATCTGTCATTCATAGAATAAACCAAACCAATTCTAAAGTCTAGACAGAAATAAATATTCTTATGAATTCTTCAAACACATTTTCTTGAGAAAATATTGAAAGAAGACATACATCAGACAATAATTTAGAAATAGAAAGGAGAAAGAAACTAACAATTTACAGTACATATTACATTAAACAACTTTTTGCCACACATTTAGTGCTTAGAATCACTTCTAGTTAAATACTTCGATATCTCAATATTAGATGTTTATATGATTACAGATAAAAACATATATTCAAAAAGCACTAGTAGAGTAGTGAGAAGATTCTCTCACTAAAACATAAGACTAGAGCAGACACAGCAAGTATTAATAAATACCTTCCTATCTAATACAGCCCTCAAAGAATCTGCATCTTTACGTGATTTAAGTGCATCATGAACAGCAATTTTAGATCTATTTAGCTGGGTCTCCAACATTTCCATTTCTTTATATAGTGCTGATGCCATGACTTGAATCTCATCCTTGATATCTTTCCTCCCTTTGGAACAGGAGCAGATTCAGAAGCTATTTGAAGCTATGCACAAACTACTACCAAAAAAAAAATGGGGGTCGTTTATCACCTGAATCCTGCACAGCTTCTTCCAATTTAATTTCAAGATCATTTCTTTCAGCAATAATTTTCTGTATCTGAAGCTCCAGCTCCTCAATCTTGGCCTCATGAGTGCTAATAGAAATCTTTGCAGCATCAGCTGCCTCTGCTTTTGCATTCAATTCTTTCTCTCTTCGCAGTATATGATTCCTCTCTGCCTGACCTTAACTAGTTTCAATGAGAATCCAAGATCAACTAAACAACTTAAAAAAAGGTGAGAAATACAATGTTACCTGCAAGGATTCCATCAACCCCTTGTACTGTTCAAGTTCTGTATTAAGATGCTGGACTTTATCACTTAATAGAGAGTAAGGTTTTGATGTGACTATATATTTATCATCCTTCAGTTCGTTCTATATACATGAAGAAAGAAGTGAAATTTTAAGTCATAAACTTCATAAATAATAAAATTATCCAATAACAAGAATTTTGAGATAAAAGCAAATTAAAGTATTGCAAGAGATCCTTACTTGAAGATCGTCCATTTGCTTTGACATATTTAAGTTTTCCTCTCGGGCCTCCTGAAGTTCATAAAGACGGTTTGCTGCCAGTGTCTGCCATTCATTTGCAAAAGAAATCAAAAGGCAAAGGCTTCAATCACTCATAAAGATAACAAGTAACCTTTAAAAATTAATAATTTAAAGTATGTTTCTTTCCGAACCATACTTAAAGACTAAAGACATGTTCATGATACCTTAGCCTCCTCAACTGAATTTTTCAGCTCCCGCAAGCCCACAGTCCTATCTGCAGGTTTATCTGGTGAATTGCTTCCATTTACAGCATTGGCAATTGAAGCATTCATTACAGATGTTCCATGTTTCTGCATTTGTAGAATAACCAACTTGCGTCGACTTTCCTCAAGCTCAGCCATGCTTTCTTCCAACTCACCTTAATCACCCAGATGTTAACAAGATATATATTTAGCACAACAAAGAGAGAGGAACAACATTAAGCACAATGAATCTTCTACGTGCTATGCATATACATCCCCCGAGATGGGTAAGCAGCACAATCAACTTTACTTCCCTTCTCTGTTTTTGCACCCTCCTTGCGATGTGCAGCACACTAGCTGAAGGAGCCCCCATTAAATTTTCTATTTTTAGACATAATTTTGCAAGCCAACAAAATGAAAGGGGTGGGGAAAAAATCTCACCTAGGTGGCTTTCTTCTAAACCTTCCAAAACTGAGCTGTAAAGGCAAGGTTATAAACCTCTAACATTTCAGGACTAGGTGTTTAGCATAGTAGAAAATTTTTATATAAATTGAATATTTAGATGCTGTACCTTCTTCCATAGGAAATGAAACCCTTTAGTTTGCATCATTGTCAACAAATTGCGAAGTCACAGTCACAAATGTAAATTGATGGAATTGTCATGAAGATAGTATGCTAATAAACGGATATTAAATAAAACAGAAAACATAGAGGAAGAATATGTTTCAGTACCTGACAGATGTTTTATTTCAGATTGTTCCCTCGAATGACTCTCAAGATACTTGTTTATTTCATCTGTATACTGTTTGTGCTTCTGATGCAGAATGTCCATAGCCTGACGCATATTGTTGGATACGTCACCCATGTGATCATTAAGTTTCTGGACTTGCACGATAGCATCTACAAGAACATTGTAACCAAGACAACCATTGGTTCAATGCACATGCATATAGTCAGTAATGGTTTACTAGGAATCTGAATAATTAAGAGCATGCTTCAAGATTTTTGGACCTTCAGATGATAACTTCCCACGTAAAGCCATTGCTAAGCAATCATTTTTAGGCCGTCGAGCAGCAATAGACTCTTGGACATGTTTCATCAGATCCAGTGTGGCCGAATGGCGGCGAGCAAGGGCTTCTTGAACATATTTAATGGTTCCATTTCCTCCATTCTTTTCAACAGGGCCAACTCTTAAGAGCCTACAGAGAAATGTGTCCTTTGGAGGACATGATGCAAGTGCTTCTATAAAAAGAGAAGAAAGAAGCCATTTAACAATGGGCACCTTAAGTTTATAGAGCAAATGATCATCCTTGTGAAAAGTAATATTAGATAAAAATTAGTAAGCAAAGAATTTCAACAAGAACCTATGCACATATCTTGATGGTCCAATGCTTGTAAATAACGTAAATTGCCACCAGCTCGTACTCCAAGCAGGACTAAATCATCAACCAACTATAATTTTGACAAGAGTTGGAATTCCAATCAGAAAGCTTGTACCAGAAAAATAGAGAAGAAATAAAATGACATAAGTAAAACAGTTTCCAGATGACCTGATTCCACATTTTATTTACAGTAATCAAAGTCTTGTCATAAGAATTCTGTTCTTCTCTCAATTCTTTGAACTTTCCTTCTAACGTGTGCATTTCTGCTTTCTGGGCCTCTAGCTGTTGAACAAGTCTTTGATTCTGGTGATGTAGAACTGCAGCATCCACCTGTAAAAACAATGCTTTAACATAATTTGCATGACAAACTATAAACATTAAAAAGTTAAATTCACAATGCTTCAAGATATTTTGCATGACAAACTATAAACATTAAATAGTTAAATTAAGGACTACTATTAAAAATAAATTTGTAAAAGAGAAATACTAGTTGCTTGCCTGATATCAAGAATATATAGGTAGCCAAAGAGTATGATGAGATCTCCAAGGCAGAAAGAACATCCAAGCCTCCTTAGCACATAGGAATTACCAATCCCTCTAGGATATTTCTATTTTGCTAAAGCTGTTTATATCATGTGCCCAAGCCAACAAGGTGGTTAGAAGTGACTCTAGCAGAAAATGACAAAAATTACTTCCTCAGCAATTTCCTTGTCCTCCTATGGTTTTTTGATCACTCTTACCTCAATACCTACAATGCCAAAAGATATCAATTTCCAATTTTTAGCTCTTCTTTTCCAGCCGATTATTCCCCAACTTTCAAATACCCCTTAAGATGACCTTAGAAGAATACAAAAAATGCCACAATGCATCAAAGAGGTGAAATCAGAGCTCTCAAGAATAACAACAACAACAACAACAACAAAGCCTTAATCCCAAGCTAGTTGGGGTCGGCTATATGAATCCTTTTTCTCCATTCAATTCTTTTATGAGTCATATTTTTTGTAAGATGCAAAAATTCTAAGCCTTTTTTTATCACTTCCTCTCATAAAAATTTCGGTTTACCTCTACAGAGCTCCTAAGAAAGATGATCTAAATAACACATATAGGCAGAAGGCCACTCCAATTAATTGGCATCTAATAGGAAGGCCAATGTCACCTCTGCAACATCTGTAATCTAAAAGAAGGATTGTGTGTTCCAGCAAGCCATATGCAAGAACTAGACTTAAAGCTGAGAATTTAGACTAACTATATGAAATTTTAAAGAGACTTGAGAAAGAGCATGTATAATTGCTTTCTCCAAAATCAACAACCTTCAAAGTGAATAACTGCCATATCACAACCAAGTAAATGCCTGGTCATATCGATATAAAGAATATTGGCGTTTGTATTTATGAGAGCCAAGATCAGATGTAACTAACAGTTCTTTATAACCATACCACCTGTTAATTCAGAATCTAGTCTTAAGATCCTTAAATTCTAAACTTCAATCCCAGAAAAAAAAATTTCTAAATCACAATCATCAGCCCAAAGTCTGGAAACATTACTATCACCCTAAGAATTACATTTGATATTTTGGAGTTTATATCTAATTGCTGCTCATGCTCTCAATTCTTGTTGGCTTTGGCTACAAACTGCTGTTTCCTGCAACTTTGCATTGATAAAACCCAACGCATCCAGTTCATTCCTATTTCCTAAACAGTCAATGCTTATATGCAATGCCCACAAAGTGCAGATCTCCCATGAGGCAATACTCTATAAATGTTCAAAATATTACAACCATCAAAACTGCAACCCTGAAGCAAACAGTAGATCTGGGATGGGGATGGGGGAGTAAAGAGGGATAGCACTTTTCCGCTTCAAGTTGAACAAATATGATTGCATGAATAAAACGGTCCTAGTACTAGTTTTTAATCTATCAGTCCTAATCAAAAATCAGGGTACTCTTTCAAAAGCTTCTCGCTTGACAGACTATATGTCCTCTATTCCTACTATCACCAAAAGTTCTTGGAGAATATACAGAAAACCTGATAACCATGAATATTCATGTAAGAATTCACAAATCAACTGATTATGATCAGCCTTGCAAAATAAGATCAGTATTTTGAGTAAACTAGATGTTCCTCAAGAAATATAGTTAGGTACTTATATGTTGCATGTTTGCACATGTCACTAGGAGCCTCCATGACAATGATAAACAAGAGGTCTGGACTCAAGGATCCATGTCACGATACCACCAGTAGCACTGATGAGAGAACAAAACCTAGGATAGGTGAGGGACCTTGGTTCTCTCTAGAATGAATATTCAAGATTCATGTACTGAAGGTACAAACATATCTTGCCAATACCATACTGTTCCAAGAAGAAAACAATACCAGAGACAGCAGTGGAGCACTGATTCTCTCATGAACCAAGACGTTCTGTCTGTATGAGTTGTGTCCCGATGCTTGGGACATACCAAGACAGTAAGGATGGGCTGGGATTTCTTTAATTTTTCTTTCTTATTCTTGTTGTTAATGACTGCTTCATTCCGTCATGACTATCATCTCGTCCCAATTCCACACTGTCCCAAGAGCAAACAGAGACCGAGCCTGATACTAAGATTTAGATCCTTGACTCCGATGACCAATAGGAGCAGAATTTCTTTCTTATTCTAGTTGCTGCTCATGCTCTCAATTACAGACTTGGGGAAGCCTGACATCCTAAGATGCAATTTATTTATTTATTTTTAATTTTATGTTCTTTTTATTGTTATTGCTAATGACCATTTTGGTCCATCCTGATCAATGCCAATCCAAGAACCATACTCACTAGGGCCCATACCGATATGGGCCTCGACACTAGGACTTAAACCACATTATTCTAGCCCTCAATAGAACTCATCCATAACAGCATTAATTATTAGAATAGATACAAAAGCAGCAACAGCAGCAGCAGCTGCACTAGAGCCATTTTTAATCAACTTACTCCATCTGTATTAGAATGATTATTCTAAAATTTCAATGAGAAAAACACTCCATGTCAAATTATCACCAACATTTTCTAAACAAAACTGCTACAAATGAGCCTCAAAAACCAAGAACATGAAAACCAAAGAATGAGATACCATAACATGCTGGTCCATACCATAGAGCACATGCTATTCTAGTAAGGTATGGACACACAGTACACAGGTGCAGACCCTTACATGTGATCACCTATGCTGGTATGTCTGCACACAATTGAACAGACTGATACAAGCTGATATGGACCGAACTTTCTTGACATGAGTCTCTACACATGGTTGAGCTTGCGATCAACACAACTTAGCTCAATATTGCATGGCAAAATGTATAACCTGACAGCCCATGGCTTAGATGGGCATGGCAACAGTTTTACTCCTTCACAAAAAGTACAACATGCTTCATAGTGGAATTTCTTAATTTATTTGTTCATCACCAACTGGGAAGTGGCCAAATCATCACTAATTGTTTATTAATGAAAGCTTGAATCAATTCAGTATGGACAAATCAGAACCCAAGCAAGTGGAAACCAGAAAAGACTTTTGCTTTGACCTGAATCAGTTCAATCAGAACACTCCCTCAGTCCAACCAGTTATATTGTGTATAATATATATATATAAATGCTTAATTGATATGCACTGCAATAGGAGATGATATCATATCATGCAGTCATGCTGGAAAACAAGGATCCAAATACCGGCTCTCTTCTCTCTCAAATCCTAATGTTTCTAGAATACTTTAAAAATTTAAGTAGAATACTTAAAATCTATGTTCTAACTAAAAATTTTCTCCATAAAATCTATCTTTTAAAAATTTTCTCCCATGTCATGGACAGTGCTAGAATTCTGCTTTTCTTCCCCCAATAATAATTCCATAGATGTAACAAATTATACCATCTCACGAGAGGAAGCTTAGGGGGGAACCTTGAGTTTTATCCCTACCCACACTTGGTTCAAATTTTCTGGTGTTTTAAGCTACTGTTTTTCTTTCTTACCTTTCATCATATGAAAGAAGGTAGATTTACATCTATTTTGCCAAAACAAAAAGCAATAAAGAGTAAAGATAACCAACAGCAAAATACACAAGCACATGTAAAATATGAGAATATTCATGCAAATACATGTAGTAATGTCATTGTCATGGTAGTTTTCAATTTATAACATTTTCATCTATGTTTTAGATGTTAACAGATAAGATCTCACCAAAAATCACTATATACCTGCATAAATTATTATTGCAAAAAATAATAATATTGAACAGGCCAAATCCACAGACCTGCCAGATTCACAAAACCAAAAAGAAAAGATCCAGAATTCTAAAATTTTTCACATTTAACCAATAGTAGCGATATCAAGAAAGCTGCTCTACCTTTTTTTTTTTATAAAAAAAACTTACAAAAAACAAAAAAAGGATTTTTATTTTATTTTCATATATATCCTGATGAATTTCGAGAGTTGGTCTTAATTCCACACGATACATTTCACACCAAAGACATGGAATGAAGTAATAAAAACGTAATCAAACAAATAAAATTTGGGAATGCAACGGGTAGAGAAACTCCAACCTGTTCATTCTGGTCCCCGAGGCCGTGCCCTCTGGCGTCGTTCTCCCTCTTGCCCGACGCCATGATCACCAATCCTCCAAATTCACAAGATCAAATAAGGAAGGGAGGAACCGGGCAAGAAGAAAACGAGGGTTTCGGCGTCAGAAGCGATGAGAAAGGATAAGAAAGGCTAGGGTTCTGAGGGGCAATAGGGTTTAAGGAACGGGACACGTGAACGAAAAGGCGAACAAGGGGAAGGGAACTAGCGTTTTAAGGCATCAAGAGAGGAAATTAGGGTTTTAAGGAGGAAAAGAGGAGAGGAATCGGAGCTGCTCCTCGGAAAGCAAGCAGTAGGACTCCAACACGAGAAGGGGAAGGGGACATGATACGTTAGAAGAAGAGGACGAGGGCGAAAGCCCCGTGGCAGGGACGCCGCTCCCTCTTATAAAGGGGAACGGAAATGGCTTCCAGGGGAAACGTCGGCCAACTTTGGCATTTAAGTTACCGAATTGACATTATACGAGGAAAAGCGCGCGGTCACCCGCGTTGGATAAGATTTTATCCACTTTGCTCAAGGGTTATCCGCTAATGAAGAATGATATTCAAATTATATAGCCAAAAAAAAAAAAAAAAATTATTATTATATAAATATGGTGCAAATGAATTGAATTGTTCCATAGTTCAATCGGTTCTCGGTTAGATCCGATTCGATTCATATTTAAAAACCCATGAATTCAATTGAATCTAAAAATTAGATCCGATTTAAAGTCTAAATTAAAATTGAATTTTACAATTTTTTTTATTCAACCTGATTTATTCTAATCTATAAAGCTTAATAATATAAATTTTATTTTCTTTTACTCTAATTATCTTCATTGAATGAGCTTGAATTTAAGCTAATTCTTCTCTTTCATCTTCAACTCCTCCCATGTTCTTTCTCTAATTATATCTAAATTTTTATATTTTATTATTTATTTTGATGATTTCTTATTTATAATATCTTTAAGGATATTGATAAATATTTTAAATATAATAATTTATAAATTTAAGGATAATCACTCGCTTGGATAGAATTTAGAGTCTTTGAATAAAAATTTAAGTTTACATTGATTTTTTTTAATTTCTTTTAAATATTTAATTGATTTATATTTGATAATCAATTATTAGATTTTAGTAATAAAGCAATAGATAGATGTTTAAGTACAATATTTTGGGTTGGTCCTGAATAGATCTGAATGACATATTGGGTCTAAAATTCCTTCCATAAATCTAATTCGATCCGATACAATCAATAATTAGGACTTAAGTACAATATTTTGGGTTTCTTCTGAATAGGTTTGAATGACAAATTGGGTCTAAAATTCCTTTTATAAATCTAATTCGATCCGATATAATCAACAATTAGTTTGGATCTGGATCTAAAATTAAGATCTAAATATAAAACTATGTCAAATTAGAATCAAGCACGACCTGATCTAACTTGATCCATTTGCAACCCTAACCCTGCTTTCTTTCACATAGGTTACAAGCATCAAACATAGGCATCTTGCTTTCTCTCACATGAGATGGATAAGATTGTCATCACAAATTGCTATATCACAAAACCTCTTTATCATTTGGTCTCTTCTTTCATATTACCTTTTAGAAATGTAACTTGCTTTTAACATAATTGTTAGTATCTCCATCATAAGAATAAATAATTAATGAGCTTATTGCATACACAAAGGGAGTTTGACTTGGTTATCTTTGAGAAGGTCTCTACTCAAATCCAATTAAATCTAAATTAAACAATGAGACTCACACAATAATTCAATCTTTTAAATATGATCTACCATCTCTAAAATATTTTAATATTAAAAATTATGTATTTTAAAGACTTTAGCTCATGTATCAAGTGGTCAAAAATTAGATAGTTTAGATAACATGGGACAATATATATTATTTTGACTCCTTGATGCATAGGGTCACTGAATCATATAATTTTTAGTGTTTAAACATTTTAAGAGTAATAAATCATATCCAATTGTCCTCATTATTGATTTAGGATCCCATCATCTAATCTAGATATGAGCAGATCTAAGTGAAATTCATATGAATATGTAGTCAAATTAAACTTTCTCTTTATATATAGTATATTTACAAGCACACACAAAGCGATTAGCACGTTCTAATCAAATTTGTCTAACCAATCCTATAAAATCATTTCAAACTTAAAAACCTTTGGAATACTTGCCAAATCTCCTTGGATAAAGATCAAGTTATTTACCTTAACTTAGCCCCATGAAGCTTTTGTGTTGGATTTACAAATAAGATTAAGAATGAATTTAATAACTTACTTCTCGATAAATCTTTCCATACATTATACGGTGTGAAAATCAAGAAATTTTATTAAGTATAAGGTACATATATTATTTCCATTACAATTGTTGTCATTTAACTTTATTAACAACAAAATTTCATTTAAGGAATACAAGAAAACAAAATTCCTAACTACAGCTTTACTTATGACTTCCACATATCCAGTATCTAACTATTAGTAACAAAAAATGATAAATATAAAATAAATAAGCATAGATGCTAATCCATAATGGAATTGAAATGCTAAGGCATGGTTCAGTATTTTCTCCCCTTTTTTATTTTTAAATGTAAAAATATGAATTTTGATGCAAGAAAGATATTTGGTTCTTTTATTTTTAAAATTTATATTTTTATATTTTTAAAATTAATATTTAAATCATGAAATCAACTCCATTCTAACTCCATGAATTTTTTTTTCCTTTTTTCCTACTATTCTCAAATCTCCCTTCTTTATAGAACTATCGGCATTGACAACATCATATCAAGTCCTTTTCCTTGTTTGTCTTTCTATTTCTCTTTTAAATCCTACTCTACCCTCCTCCTTCTATCGTCCATGCTCTTCTCCTAGGCTTCTAGCCCTTCCCATGTGAACATTGTCTCTCTTTTATGATCTCAAATGTACACTACAATGATGGGGAAGTTTACTGGATGCTATCAGATGCTATGAATATATGGAAATTAAAATGTCAATAAGTGCTCTATTTCTTATGAAAACTTTGGCATCATGGAATCTTAACATTGTCTTTCATTGCTTATCCCTTCATTGTAGAAGGTGTGAGCAAGTGATGATCATCTCTTTTTCTACTGTGAGGGGTCTTCCAGATTTGGCATCATTTTCAACATGCAAGATTTTCTCAACAAGCTTGGGTTTTCCTCCTCTAGAGGCCTATGGATGCACAAACGAGGGCTGAAGAGATAATCTTTAGTTATGTATTATGATGGATTTGAAAAGTAAGGAATGAACATTATTTTCAGCAGAAGACCTTCAATCTAAGATGTATGGCTAGATATGCTTCTGTCTTGTCTAAACAGCTGAGTTGATGCAGTTAATCCAAACCTTTTAGCATAATGAAACTAGTTTTTGGGGCTCCTCTCCACATGTTGTTGTGGATTATCCAACATTTGTATTTTGGATACCCCATCAATTAGGTTTTTCAAAGGTTAATTTTGATGGGTCAATTCATTTGGAGTCTGCTCGAGTAGGGGTTGTTATTAGGAATTAGATGGGGAGAGTTGTATTTGCTTTAACAATTCCTTTGTCTCCTTTAGTATCTTTTGTTGAACTAACTACTACATGGTATGGACTAAAGGAAGTTAAGCAAAGGTTTCAAAGCTCAAAAAGTATTTTGAAGGATGGTTCAGCTATTGTGGCGTAATGGTTGCATGCACAAACACATTGCCACCATCTTTTTTGTGAGATTTGTAAGATATCTGCTGAACTATTTCATAATTTGAATGTATTCATATCTATAGAAAAGTGAACCAAGCATCACACTATTTAGCAAATAAGGTTGCCTAATACAAGGAACGAGGTAGGTAGTTCTCGGAGTTCTCACCATAGCTCATTCAACTTGCTTTGACAAATTTTAGAAAAGTTTCATTTTCGAGGCATTAACCTCAAAAAAAAAAAAAAACCCTAAAATAGCCATCAATCAAAGCCATCATACAAAATCCTAATCGATCTAAAACTCTATTTTTTAGTGAATAAGTTTCATAGAAAAGTTGTTAAATTTTTTCATTGACCAATTTATCCATATTTTATTGCTATAATAAAAGGAATTAAATAAGTAAATCAAATTTTTATAGGCATCATCTACCCATGAAACGAGGGAAAAGACTTACCTATCGGGAAGATGAGTAAATTAGTTCCTATCGGTTAAATAACATGCCTCTTTTTTTATCTATAAAATATCCTTGTTGCTTCTTACGATTCTCACTCATGGATATTGATAAGTGTAGCAGATTTTTTCTACTTCATCTTTTCTTTTGTTTTATTTTAATCTTGTTAAATTTTTCTCTTTTTTTCTCTCAACCCTCTTTTTTTTTTTCATCATATATTTTGGTCATGTAAACTAAAGAATGAAACAAGGAATATAGTCTCTACACCTCCGTGCATGGTATTAGGGATCGCCCTCCCCTCAATGTTTACCTTCATCAATTTTTTTATCTCATTATTTCTTTCTTTTCATATCTCGACTTTTATAGTTATGTTTGATAAAAAATAGAATTAAAAAGACAATCTTGACCCTCCCCCCTCCCTCACCTCCCCTCTGATTGCTCTCTAGTGCCACCTCCAAGAAGTGCATAGGGAGATACCACATCATCTCAAACTTTGCCTCTCATCCATCTCTGCTAAGATCGGGGATGAAACTACTGTTTTATGAAGTAATATAATACTATTATTTAGTTAATAAAAAATAACTATTAAAACTTATTTTTATTAAAAAAAAAAAAATTTTATATGTACTATATATTGAAAGTATAGTTTGGTATGAAAAAATTGAGCATTAATCATATAAGGAGTAATATATAATCAGTACAAAAATTAGGCCTACAAGCATAATGGTTATTAAGGAAATGACAGAATAATCCGAGCAACTTATCTAAGAAGGTTACAATGCAAAAGAATATAGGTAATAGATATTAAAAATATTTTTCAATATATAAAAGAATATGAGTAAATTATTTTTCTAAGTAAGTGTTGCTCTAATAATACTTACTTAGAAAAATATAGATTATTGAGTAATTTTAATGCCCCTAAAAGAATGGGTCCTAAGAAGAATCACTTGTGAAGAGGAGGAACTCAATATCACCTAGGAGGAAGGTCTCAAATGGCATCATCTTATTGAGTGGGAGTTCGATATAATCTTTAATTTTAGATTTTTAAATTTTATATATTAAATATATAATTTTTTATTTTGAAAAATAAGAAACAATTGTGACCATTAAACACGTTTCTATTATTAAAAATTTAGAAAAAAAAGGAAATAGAATTTATATTTTTTATTTTTTAAAAATAAAATCAACAACATGCCAAACATAGCATAAGTTAAGGTGTTAGAGGTTATATTACTAATATTTGCAAATAAAATTAGAATAATATAAAATATGTTGATAAATTGGATATTATAAAATTAAGATTAGAAATAGCCAAGCTCATAAAAGCTTCAATGGCCAAGTGGTAAAGGTCTGTTACTTTATTTGTCAAAGATTAGTAATTGACAAGCATCTCATTAACCTCACAGTTATGCAATTTCAGCCCAAAATTCACAAAACCCTACTACACGTCTTAACAATTGGGCTTCGTTAAATGCAAGTTTTCTTGTATTGAGCTCTTCTACGTGGATTATTTAAAATAATTAAGGCTTTGCTGTTCATAGTTGTTGGGCAACACATAGGCCAATAATTTTCTGAAACAAGCGACATAAAGTTAAAACTTTTTCTAAAAATTATAATAAAATTTCAAAAGGTATTAAAACACTCTAACAAAGGGTTCTTTACAGGATTCCTATATTATTTCAATACTTGAGATAGGACCAAAAAAAAGAAAAAAAAAAAAAAAAACCCATGTAATGACTAGTCAACATACTAAAACTTTTTAGATGCTAGCATCTCATATCCAATATTTTTCCAAAAAAGTAAAACTAATAAGGTAAAACTAATAAAAGTATAACCTAAATGGTGCGCTATCTTTCTATATTTGCTCACTCACCTCATCATATTGAAAGAAAATTTAAAAAAATTTAAATATGAAATTAAAAATATAAATCATTCAAAAAATCAGTGAAATTTATGCTGCAAATATTTGCAGCCATAAATAATTGTGAAATATTAGACATAGAATCTAGGATGAGATCATACATCTCTAGAAGTTGCATAATTTGATGTATGAAAATGTACATACTACACTTAGGGGTTGTTTGCAATCTTCCTAGTGGAATTACAGTATAACTGAAGTTATAATGTAATTGAATTGCATGTAATTGAATTTATTCTGTTTGGAAGGTTGTGGTTATAAATTTTGTAAATTGAAAGGAGTTGTTTTATTAAATGTAATAATAAGAGATGCAGTCACCTTGTAAATAGAACGACAAACTTAACTTCAATTTTTTTTAAGAAAAAGATATTTCTTCAACCAATTATATTAATTTACTTTTATGATTTTATATTAAAAGGTTCTTAGGATCATATGAATCTTAAATTTTTAATTTGCACAAAAAATTCTATAATTAAATATTAATCTAGCAATAGAAAATTGATATAATCAAAATTTTCATGACTTGCGAGAGAGAAAAAGGAAAGGAAGCATGGAAATAAAAATAAAAATGACATAAATGCATGATATACCTTAAAAAGGAAAAAAAAAGGTGAAATACTTCATTTGAACACAATTCACTATTTTCGTCTTAATCCTAGACTATCAGTGATGAATTGCACTACAACTACGGAGTCCCAAAAAGCTCCTAAGTGCTCTTACCTAGTTATCCTATTATTTCTTCTAATTGGAAGGATAAATGGAACAAGAAAATACTTTGTGTAGATTTTGAATGGTAGCATCATGTATCAAATATATTTGATGAAATCAATATTAAGCTAGACATGTGTTTGCAATGAAAGGGTGAACAAAATGATTCAGTAGTTTACCGAAAGCTAAGAAAAAAACATGATTCACCAGGGAATCTATCATAAACTAGCCAAGTCCACGCAGTCCTAGAGGAAGAATGATTTTCCTTCCCCACCAACTAGATTTGTGATTCTCATAATTCTCATGACAAGGAGAAGATTTGTTGCATAATATCTCAAGTGAGAGAACAAAACTACTAAGGTACACAGTGATTATAAATATCACAAGTTTATATATAGCTTTACAAGTATCATAAAAAATTACAATTTTCTTGAAAAAATCACAAGATACTTCATGTTGTTAATTATCAAGGGGCATGCCTAGGTGCAAAAACCTGCCAATGACAAGCAGCCCAGACAAATGATATCACAGCTAAAGATCATGATCCATTCACCATCTCTTTTATTGTAAACTGAACAAAAAACTAAAAAAATTCCAAAGCCTGATAAACAGTATCTCTCTTATCCTTTCATTTCCATGGACTTCAGCCCTTTCCTCCTATGGTTATCAACGAAGTTCACCAACTCTCAAGCATCTTTGATGATTTGAAGTTTTACCTCCTCCATCAACACCAAGGTCTCATGTTCGGTCATCCCATGGTACTTTTGACCATGAACAAGTACAATGTCATTGAGAAGACCAAAGCACCTGCCAAGAACCAGCAGAACTAAAGGTTGGCGTGCGGCTTAGCTCGATCAAGCAACTCATCTCTAAGATTCCAGACCACCTAGCGCTCATCTCCAAAGTTCATGAAGCAGCTTCCTAGAATGATCTCCAGGGTCCATAGCACAAAATCAATCACCGTAAATCGCACCCAGAAACATAATACTGATAGACTGCACGAAGCCAATGAAGAGGATTTGTAAATAACCGATGCCAATAAGCATGGTTGCAATAGAATGATTACAATTTGAAGGACTAGGTGCTGCAGCCCCTAGGCAACCATGTAGTTAGCCAAGCAGAGGTGGAACAGGAGAAGTTGTTGCTTGAAAGCTATGGCACTGAGGCACTCAGAAAGGATTGTGAACAAGATGTAGATGAGGAAGGTGAGAGAGATGGAAAAAATTCCCACAATGGGATGGTGCCATCAAGGTCCATGAGTTGGTAATGGTCAGGGTTAATGAAGAGTTCCACGGTGGTGTTCAAGTTGCCTACCATGCTGATGATGAGCTTTAGGTGTCTTAGGATTGCAGAGGCATACAATAGAGAGTTAGTGAAGCAGATGGAGTGGAGTGAGTTTGATCTTGTAGAAGAGGTGCCACAGGCTATGAGTGGGGGACGACAAGAGCAATGGTGAGGATAAGACTTAGCTGCCTTAGGATTAGGGAAGGGAACATTGGGGAGGAGGTGGAGGTGGCGTGGAGGGAGTGGAGCTCTACTATTAAAGCAGGAGAATCGAATTGGATGCATAGATTTACACATTTTCATTCTTCACGCCGTCTTCGCCATTGCTGAGCCCTTCTATCAGTGAAATGTAAGTACTATCATCTGGAGTAATGCCATTGCTCACCATCTCTTTAAGGAGATCCTCAGCATGATCACCTTCCCCATTTTTGCATAGCCCTTGTATGAGGGCGTTGTATGTAAGAAGTGTAGGATTGAATCCCTTGCTCAACATCTCATCCCTAACCTTAAAAGCATCTTTGACATCACCTCTCCTGCTATAACCACTAATCAGTGTATTATAACTGATTAGATCAGGTTTGATGCCACGGCTACTCATCTCATCAATTAACTCCCGACCCTCTTCAACTTTCCCCAACAAGCAAAGCCCTCTCATCAGTGTATTGTATGTAACTTCATCAGGAGCGATTCTCTTACTTTCCATCTCCTTCAAAAGCTCAAATGCCCGCTCTATGTTTCCATTTGCACAATGGCCATCAATCAAAGCATTATACATCACAAGATCTGGACACAGACCCTTTTCTATCACCTCTTTGAACATCCTATCTGCCTCAGTAACTCGACTCCGCTTGCAGAGAACATAAATTAAAGATGTATAGGTCACCATGGTTGGTCGAACCTGTTTACTTGACATTTCTTCAAAAAGATCAAATGCCTTCTTTACATTCCCCTCTTTGCAATACCCATTTATTAAAATGTTATATGTGATTGCGTCGGGCACCATTCCCTTTGTGTCCATCTCCTTAATCAATGCATTAGCTTCCTCATTCCTGCCCTCCATGAACAATGCATGCACAAGCAAATTATAAGTGCAAACGGTTGGCTCGATCCCTTTCTTCACCATCTCATCCCTATATGCAAATGCGACATCCAGCTTACCCTTGTTAGAGTACCCATCAATCAAAGCATTGTAATTGATGGCACTTGGAACCAAACCTCTCTCCAGCATTTCGTCAAACATCACCGAAGCATCTTCGACCCTCCCTTCTTTGCACATCCCCGATATGAGAGTGCCACAAGTGTATGCGTTAGGCTTGATACCCTTCTCCCTCATTACATCCAACATCTCAAGGCCCATTTGGACCTTTCCCCTTGAGCAATACCCGTGAATTATTGTATTGTACGTGACGACAGTCGGCCGAACACCTGAACTCTCCATGAACAGTATGAAAGCTTTCGCCTTTTTGAGTTTCCCTTCCTTACACAACACATTGATCATAATATTGAAGGTCACTACTGACGATGGGATCCTCATCCGAAACATTTCAGCATACAAAACCCAAGCCTTTTCCGTTTGGTGTGATTTCAAGAAAGCATTCAATAAACAGTTGCAAGATTCAATCTTTGGAAGAAACTTAGCATCTTTCATCAAATAAAACACGTCTAGGGCTTCCTGGATCTTTCCCGAATCGAGATAGGCCCTAAGGAGGAGATCGAGCACCAGTTGGGGATCGGACGGCTTCAGTTCTTCGCCGGCGGCCACCAGAGCGTTGAATAACATCTGGGAGGGGTCGGAGCGGCCGGTGGCGACAGCCTCTTTAAGGAGGTTGAGGGCGAGGTTCGGCGGCCGGAGGGAGGAGAGGAGGGAAGCGGCAGTGGAGAGGGAGCGGAGGTCGAGCCGGTGGAGGCCGATGCGATGGAGGAAAGGGAGGATGAGATCTGGGGAGCGGCGGAGGTTGAGGATGACGGCGGAGACGAGGGGAGGGGAGAGGATGGGGAGAAGGGGGTCGAGGGAGGTCCATTGGGAGCAGAGGACGAAGGAAGCGATGGAGTCCGCGCGGGGCTCGGGAACGGGGGAAGGGGGGTCAACGGCCGACGGTGGCGCGGAGGGGGGATCGACGGCGACGGAGTGCGCGTTGTGTGGCGGCCGGCGAGCAGCGGCAACGCACGCGAGGCCTCGCCGCCCCAAGCGGCTGCAGTTACTCATCTTCGGAAGGATAGGGCTTGCTGCCGAGGGTTTAAGCCGGGGTTGCTACTTAAGAACATCTAACCATGGAATTTAATGAAAAAGATTGATATTTGAATGAATTTTAAACCAATCAACTTCGGAGTTGATCTAATTTAAAGATAATTATATTTGAATGCAGTCAAATTTAAAATTTGATTATTTTCTTCATCCTTAATTATATAGATTTTAAAGTTATTTTATTTTTTTTTTATTTTTTTTTATATTTGAGACTCATGAACTATATGAATTCAAGAATAAAGAAAATGATTGGATTTAAGTTTGGCTTCATTCAAATATAACCAACTATAAGATATGATCACCTTTCTTATCCTTAAATCTATATGGATCTCAAAGCCATCTAACTTTTTTTTTTTATTTTTTTATTTTTAGATCTATAAATTGTATAAATTTAAAAATGGAGGAGATGATCAGATTTAAACTTGGCTATATTTAAATGTAGTGAAGTTTACCCTTCTCTCTCCTTGTATATATATATATATATATATATATATATATATATATATATATATATATATGTAATGTATATATCTATATATACACGTACATATATAGATTTTTTTTCATTTTTGGATCTACAAACTGTATGCATTTAAGAATGGGGGAGATGATCAGATTTAGACTTGGCTACATTTAAATGTAGTGAAGTTTATCCTTCTCTCTCCTTATACATATATATATATATATATATATATATATATATATATATATATATTTGTAATGTATATATCTATATATACACGTACATATGTAGACACACACGTGTGTGTGTATATATATATATATATATAGAGTTAGACTTGGCTTTTAAACTTAGACTTGGTCTCCTCTCTTATCCTTGGATCCACATAATTTACGGATTTGAAACATAAAAAAAGTTGGATTTGCTTCAGAATTAATGTAGATCCCAGAGTGAGGAAGGTAATCAGATTTTGGACTTGGCTATATTCGAATGTAGTAAAGTTTAACCTATATGTATATATATGTATGCATCCGTATATATATGTGTATATGTATAAATTGATCTTTCTAATAAGGGTACGCATTTACTTGATAAGTGTAAACAATCAATGAGCTCTTTATTTCGTCAAGTGGTAGTATTTTTTTTTGCTACATAAAAATATTAATTATAAGAAAGTCAAAATATATACATAGTAGATGATAAGATTAATTAAAAAGAAATCAAAAAAACATATTTTTTTAATCTTTTTTGGTAAGTTTTTTTTGCTATAAATAATCCTTAATTTCTCTTTTCTCTTCTATCCCGATGTAATTTTTTTCTCTCTTTCCAACCTAAATATAATAATTTTTTTCTCTCTTTCCAACCTAAATATGCAACCATTACCTCTTTTTTATTTTTTTAACTCTTTTTTGCTTTCTTTCGCTCCCTACATCTTTAATAAAAGGAGAATGATTGATTCCATGAATTACATATGTTACATGCTTATATAAAATAAAAATAATTAGTTATTCTGGTAGAGCAATATTATTTTTTATCATATAATAATATTAATTAAAAGAAAGTAAAAGACACATACGTTTTAACTTCTTTGAGAAGCCTTCTTCTCTTTGCACTATAAATAATTCCTAATTCCTTTCTTCTCTTAAATCCCAGCGTTCTCTTCCTTCAAATCTCATCATTTTCTTCCTTTTCTTTTTTTCTTCTATAATTCACTCTTATTTTTCTTCCTTGCTGGCATATATATATATATGGAGCTAGCATCATGCTTTCTTCTTCTTTATTTCCCTTTTTTTTTTCTTTTTCTTTTTCTTTTTCTCTCTGCAATGTACTCCCACTATTTATGTCATCGCTAATTTATCATCTTTCATGGGAAGGGACTGCAGTATTTCATGGCCCTAATCCATGATTTCCTACGCTATAAAAAAGTAGTAGTTTAATGCAATCCTATCGGCACATTCTATGAAGCTTCATTCTTTCTCATTCCAATAATTTGATTTGACGATGAAAAACTTTCTTCCAACCTTCCTTCTTCATTTTTTTTTCATCCAATTGCTAAGTTGGTATCTGAATTATTTGCTTGGAAAAATATTAGAGAAGAAGGTAAAACCAACCCGTGCAACGCGCACAGGAATGCCACTAGTTTATATGCATCAAACCATATGGTTGCGCTACGTTATTAATATTTAATGCATTGGCTAACATAAAAATGAAATTTAAGGTAACCGTTCAAGTTGCAGCCCATCTGATCACCATGGATTGCTGCAGCACAGCAATATGAAAAGCCTTCACCTCTCTTTACAACAACCAATTGCGATCACAACGGTTGACAATTTAAACCTTTTCTGTCATCTAAAGATGGCAAATAAAATGCAGTCTAAGATTTTTGATGTCATAATTGCATCCCCTTATAACCTGTTCCGAATGCACGAATAATAAAAAAAAAAAAAACTTTTAACGGATTCTTTACCTGCCAAATATTATTCGTTCGTTCGTTCGTCGTTCATTCGCCAGCAGATGAAATGCATAGGGAGCAGAAATGTGATGTTATTAGCACAAGCAACCACGATGCTATCCTCGTCGCCCAGGTGGGAGGAAAGGCAAGGACGGACACCAAGGAGCTGTTGCACCCGACGCACGGCTATTATACTTCCATCCTGTCCGCTTACAGGAGGGTCATTGTATTCATGAGATATTTTCCATCCAGACGCAAATTCTTCCGCAGAGGAAGAAGTGATCAGGAAAACGAAGTGCGAGGTATCAGCAAAAGACATGGCCTCCTGGATCCGTAGTAGAAAACCAAAATCCACATAAAATAAATTATTTCCACATAATAGAAATTTAGGCCTGTGAGAGAGTCAAGGGTCCCTCGCTCCCTCAAATTTCATCCTTGTACATCTCACACCATCCAACAGTACAGGCTACATAACAAGAAATAAACTTGGTGGTGGGCGATCTGCAACCCTTCAAAATATAGCTATCCTCCAATCACTTTTAAGTTGTTCATTAACAGTTGTTTTCCAAAGAATTCCCGGATCAACAAATTATTTGCACAATATTCAACCGCCATCAGCTCAATTGACAATGGTTACCGCAGCCACTCCGAAAAGCTTGCATGCGCACACCCACACAAACGTCAAACTTTTGGTAAAATTGGGGGTTATCATCCAAGAATATTTTAAACAAATTACTTCAAGGGCTTTTCACAAAATAACAGCATAGCTTCTAATAGTAACAGTGTTCATAACAAACACCAACAATTGTCTCATCAAAAACAAACACGATCAACACATTTCTATCAGAATCTGGTGATACCTATTGTATTCTGACGTGCTCCTGAAGCTGGGTGTAAAATCTGAGAAAAACCTAAGCACCGCTGCAACATGTTGTGGATTGTTGGTGGCAATCGCTGCTTCAAGAAACAAGGATGGCCGCACCGTGACTACCTGCATGTAATGTAATGTTATGTTACAAACATATTCTGTCCAATCCCAGAATCATTTCCAACATGCTGTGAGGAAACCACAAAGAATGAATAGGAATTCAAGTAGCTAGGTAAACACCAATGAATTGGAAAATATATATTATTCAAAGGCATCATATAGACATCTCTCTTTTCAAGAATTCCAAGTTTCACACACTCTTTAAGCACAACACTTAAAAATTCCAAGAATTCTGATTTAAAACAACTGTTTAAGCTGAAATCCTTTTTTGAAGGACTGTGTATTTTGTTTCATGGAAGAATATGTCAAAACTAATAAGTAGTTTGATGTTTTCTCATTCATTTTTGAATTAAACTTTTCTGCACAGATGCAAAGTGATAATTATGAATGGAAGAGTCCATGAAGGGATTTTTTGGGCCCATTTGTCAAATATTTGGCACGTAAGATATATGGCCAGACTAGGAAGGGTAGAATGTGAAACACCTAGGTGTCAGGATTTTTTTGCATAGCGTAAACAACTGTTAGGGAAGTACAGGTTATGTCCAATTAAGATATGAGGAGGCTTCAATAAGGAGACATGCACAAATCTAACATTAAAAGGTCTATAGAAACTTCCTATAACACCAAGGGTACCCCTCACAGTGGGAATGATGATAGCCAAGCGAGAGAACAAAAGGCCAGCCCCATACATTCAAGTCAAGGCTTGATGGTCGCATGTGTGGTTACAATTACTCATCAAGCAGCCGGGATATTGGGAAAACTGGAAGATATCTGCTTCTGATCACAGAAACTTGTTCTGCAGCCACATGTCTTTAAGAATTTAAATTGAATACTCCAAGCTGGTCAAAAACTGGCAAAGCAGTAAACTGGAACAACATAGTCCTGTTTAAGAAACTCAACATACAATTCTTGCATGACTCTTATTGTTTTACTTTTATGAATATTTTCACTGGTTTAATAAAGCATAACACTGACATGGAGGATGGAAATAAAAAGCAAAATACTGTTACACTACTAAATACTTTTGCTCATAACACATTACAATAAATCAGATAAAAACTAAAAGCTATCAAGATGAGAAAGATTTTATGCATGGCTAAATACCTTGTATTTTCTGGCATAGCGTAGAGCTTCAAGGTAATATCCATCTTGCAGTAGTGCGGTGACATAGTCATGATGCAGTGACAGCTGCCTAAGCATATCCAAACCCAGCTTTTGAATCGATAAATTTTGACGACCCAACTCTAAGAGTTGAAAAGCAACCTCTTTAGAGGGCTCTATGATCTGTGTGAGAAGTACATGTGAATAAGCAGATATTCTCCAGAACAGTATGATGGATGTGTAGCTGGGGAGAGGAAATAAGGAAAGTACGTTCCTTGATTTAATGAATGCATACATAAAGGCTTATACTTAAGTCATAAACAGATAATGCCTCAAACTTCAAGGAATGATAATTATAAAATTAGCAGATATTTCGCAGCATGGATTCACATATTTAAACCACAGCTAATTGTCTTCTTTTTTTTAAAAAAAAAGTAAAATAAAATCTCCAGCATTGTCTTAAATATAAAATGTGGGACAAGCACCACATTTTGTTAAGACTTGCAAAATATGAAAAATTGTGATAAATTTCTTAACAGAATTCTACTGAATCTCACTTCAGAACATTGTAAGCCATCTATTGTAGAATAACATTCTTGGGACTTGAAAGTAGAATCCCTTCACACGGTGATCAATGTCCAAGAAATCTGAAAATTAAATCAATAAATCACCTTGTTTCTTATAAAAAGTGCAAGTTCAGCATAACGATTGCTGTGGGCTAGCAGTTGGACCATCATCACATAAAGATTAGGATGAACTTTCCGCTTTTCCTTTGAAACACTGCAAGTTGAAGATAATGATTAGAACATTTAAAGTGACAATCAGTGTGCAACAAATCAGAGATCTTGTTAGCTGCACTGTATACAGCTCAAACCCAAACCCATCCTAATAAAAGATTTTGTAGCAAAACAGATAAAAAGCCATAATTTAGAGCAGTTGGAAATTCTCATGGAGCTGCTTTTCTTATTTATACAATTAATTTTTCTTTATGCATTCAAATTACATTCTATTCTAGTCTAAAGAGGAAAAATTCAATCAAAGCATGCAAAATGAATGGTTTACCTCCGTAAGAACTCTACAATAATTGCAACCAAGTAGCCTGGGTCACCTCCCATTTCATCTTCAACAAGTGCAAAGACAAAGTGGTACATTTCATCTGGTGAAATTGCTACACTAGTGAATTGAGATCCCTGCTGATTAGAAACACAAGGATCGGACAGACTGCTGCTTTGTTCAAGTCCTGATTGCAATGATGATTGTTCAAAACGAGCACCTGAAGTCTGTTCACCTGTGCTTTTCCTAGTCTCGTCTCTAGCATCTGAAGCATGCAACTCACCTGATGAAGACTGAGCAAGAGACATCTGTCCAAAATTTTTCCCCACTGCTTCAATATTTGCATCACTCTCAGCATCAGAAACTGAATGAAATGATGTTTTACGAGATGTAGATTGTACTTGTTCATTCTCTGTTCTAGTTGAAGACTCTTCTCTGATGGATTTTCCATGATTCAATATTCTAGTTGTAGGTTGTTCAGACAACACCGAGTTGACTACATGCTGGCTCCCTGAATGTTCAGTTTTTTCTGGGCTTACCCTCTCTCCTCCCAAAAGAGAACTTCCCATTTTAACTATGTGGGAATAAGAAGTGACAAGTACATCTATTGCCCTTGAAACCATTGATATTGGTCTTCTTTCCAGGATAATGGTGCGCATTATGGCCAGGCACAACTTCTTAATCTGAGAGGGGAAGCCAAATTGCATGGTATTAGAAACAGGTGGCCTCAGCAAATATAATTGCTTGCATATTAACAAGGCAGGTAAATTGCAAACCAGAATTGTGCTTAATGGCCACAAAAATGATTCTTACCATGCCTGGTTCAGACCTTCTACGCTGCAAAAAGTCTAGAACTGAAGGAATATCTGAGCTACTAGCAGCAATTGCCTGAGCGACAAGAATATTATAATAAATACTTCTAACTTCAAAATGGAAAAATCAAAATAATAACCAGTAATAACTTGCCTCTAGATCCAAACAGACTTTCCACAACAGACCATTATCAACATCACAAATAAGGTCAGGAACAAGAAAAGTCCAACTCTCTCCATAGATCATTCCTCCATATGCAGCTGTTAGGTTATCCTCCACTTGCATTGTTTGCCTGCTATTGCTGGAAATGGCCCTCAATAGGAGGGGAAGTGGAGCAGATATTGGAGCCAAAGAATCTAGAAATATGTCATAGAGTATGACAACTTTTGCATCCACCTGATGAACCAAAAGCACATTATCAACCACACTAACTGCAATTCTGCTCGAGTAAATTGGTAGGGTCCCCTGAAATGACAGATGCATGTATCAGGAATAAGATGAGATATACAATTATGAATATCATCAAAATAAATATTTTCTGAAAGCAACGCTGATGACAATGATAATGGCACAAAATCATCAATATAGATGGGTCATCAAGTTGAAGTTGCAAGAGCTGGAAAATTAAGAGTATTTTTATGTGACCATCACATACACGTCTGTGAGACTGTGACCTTACTAATATGTAGTGAACCAAGGGGAAATTAACTCCATTATTATAAGCATCAAAAGCTAATCAATCACAAGAAAAATTATAAGCACAAAGGGTGTTATCTGGGGTGACATGAGAAGTACAGTAAAGAGGTTATGATGATATGTAGAAACAGATACATATCCAAGTTGACTTATTACAGCTAAAATTCCACTGGTCTTACCAAGCCAGAATGTACTCAAGACTGTTGTAGATAAAAATCTCTCTAATAATGATAGATGTATCAATCTGATGAGTCACTCTCCATCATTGCCTGCTAAGTTACCCCCACAAATAATCTAAAATGTGCTTTCTCAGGGTCAAAAAAAATCACTTGTTTAATGCTGTCTTCACCCTAAAATTTACCATCAATTATTTGGGCAAGCCATGACCTCAATAATCTATTTTAGTAGCAGCTAATTTTATTAGTTCTTGGTTTTGCATCACCTTATCTTAAAATTAGACCATGTGTTCTTGGTTTCACATCCTGAAATATGCGGACCAACACCTTATCTTCTAGCTACATAGGTGTGGGCATGGGCTGGGCAGCTTGTGGGCCGGCTCGAGCCCGTCTTGAAAATTTGAGGTCCTGAATTAAGATTTTAAGCTCATAGGGCTGGGACGGGTTTGGATTTTTAGGCCTGTTCAAATTTTGGACCGGACTTGGGCATAAAAAAAATAGCCCCAACCTGGCCCGAAAATTTATATACATACATACATAATTAAAGGAGTTCAGTGGGATTCAAAAGCAGGTTCTTGCAATAAAAAGCCTATCCTTCAACCATCCCACCAATAGATGATGTCGTTTTATAATTAATACATACATACAAGTGCAGGCTGGTCGGGTCGGGCTCGAGCCCTAAGAAATTTCCACCGGGCTGACCATACTTAGCTCGAGTTCCGGCCCGGCCAAGCCTGGCTCGATGCCTCAGGTTGCAATTTTTATCCTCGACCTAGCCCGGCCCATGCCCACCCCTTGAGCTATACAGTGCCTAATAAATTTCATAACATGATATTTTACAATTTTATACATCATCCTTGCTCATACAAATTGAAATCACAGTTTGTTCCCAAGCTATTTGGTATTTTGTCCTCTGTTTTAAGTTTCATTATATAGGTTATGAGTTAACAAATCCATCCAACATTATGTGCTACTTTTACATTTCTAAGAGTCTTCCATTCCTACAAAGAACCTTTCAATTCTGCAATCCTATTATTATTATATAACTATTTTACACGATATGCCCATTGGTTCACCAGTGGTCCTATTTCGCATAAGTGCATATCTATTATTGGTAGCTACCTCTAGAGATCTGCCAATTAAGATATGTTGAAGATACTGTTTTCTCCAAAAAATATTTCACCAAAAGCATACCATTCTTGCCACTAAATTCATTTGTTCTCTTTTCCTACTCTCTTTACTGGATATTTCTCATAGTTGAGCCTGACTTGTAGTATAAGTCCCTGAATGTTGCTCTCCTTCTTAGTTCAGAGTTCGATATTCTTCCTAGATTTGGCCATGTTATTCCACAAAGCAAACCACTTTGTTCCTTCATTGCATTTCATACAAGTAATACACCACCAAATTTCCCTATAATTTATTGGTTCTAAGCCCCATCTATACAGAAATCACTTGTTTACCATTGTTCATCCTTACAAATATGGCCACAGAAATCAGTGAGCCAAATAATTAAAAATGAAAAAATATTTTTCTTATGACAAACCAAATAAACAACTTATGTTGTAGCTTCCACTATGGCTATTGAATCTTTTCATTGAGGCATACCTGTTGAACAACTGCATCACGGTAGAACCTATACAAGTTAAGTAGCATGCCAGCTCTATCAAGTTGAAGGCAATATATCCTACCATAGCTGTAAATATTGATAGCACCTTTATCAGAACACTTGAAAAACTATGCCTTAAAGAATTCTCACAATTTCATGACTTTTAAAGCTTAAACAGTTAACAACAAGCTTACATAGTAACAATATGAATATCATCTGCAGCTAGAACAGGTTTGTGATTTGCCTCAGCTTTAGCCATGGTCATCTCAAATCTAGGCAAACGAATGATCCCTCCAGATGAAAACTGAAGAAAAAAGAAACAAAAGAAAATATTGAGAGTGAAAGAAGACAAATGAAAACAATAAATGTAGAACAGAAAAATTAAGAAAAAGAGCACATATTTCTCCAATATATTTGGCACATCAAGTATAATGCATGGGTCCTGAATTCAACATTTGAACATTTAATGTTGTCAGGGAGTATCCAGCAAGCTCAGTAAATTATTGGCAGATTAGGACAAACTACAAACTAACCGAGTAAAGTCTATATTCAGAAAAGCCTCAAAAATAAGCTCTAGTATATTTTAAAATTGTAGGATTATCAAGCCAAAAAATGATTTTATCATCATGTTTCCTTTGCGGGAGATGATAATAAAGAAAATACTGGAAACAAACTGCTGAAGTCATACAAATGCATAGAAATCAGAAAGTGACAGCGTGAAATGTTGCAGACAAAACCAATACCTTTGCTTCAATTGCAAACAAGTCTGTGACCTTAGCAGAAAGATCAAAAGCAAAATATGTATTTAGAAAAGGTCTATTTCACTTTTCTGGCAGCCTTATATGGATAAAAGGGCTGAAGTTCAAATCATCTTGGCACTTTTCTCCTCTAAAATATGATATTTTCCATATGCATGTCAAATCACAAAATTCTCTTGGAGGCATACATGTAGGTAGATGTGAACCCATACATGAAAAATAGTTATAGTTCACATATATAAAATTTGTTAGTTATTACATATATCAATGTGCTTATGTACATTTACCACCTTAGAAAAGTAAAAACAGCCAAAATGCACCATCTTTAAAGAAAGGGACATCTTAGTTATCCAAATAAAAAATTAAGTGTTCTCCACATGCAAAGCTAGAAAAAACAATGCAGTCCTGCCCAAGAAGGATCACAGTGGAAGATTATGTTAAAAAAAAAAAAAAATCCAAAAGAAATTGGTATTGAGACCAAAGTATTTGATACTGCTAAGAAAGAGCTTCCAAGCACATTTATCTATGTTGAGTTTAAAATGAAAACGTCAACCTGATCAATGAATTATTGGTATGAAACTAAGCTCCTACAAGATGCATAGAATAATAATGATAACAAACTTCATTTTTGTGTACAGCTTGTGTGAAGCCTACACTCTAAAAAGAAAAAAAAAAGATTTTTCTTTTTTTTTTTTAAGAAAAGAAGATGCCCAATCTAAATGTTAAGACTGTCAAGACATTAAGTATGAAAGTGAGTTTCTAAAGCTAATAACTTGAGATCATTTTGTTTCAATATAAAGAAAGGCATTAATTTAACTCCTAAATTCTAAATAGAAAACAAGAAGGTATAGTCTAAAACTTTATAAGTAAATGTTGACGAATAATTTGAGTTTATTCCATGCAAAAATAAATAAATATGATGCTTAAAAAAGTGTCTACCTTTCTTTTCTGATCAGACACCACAAAAACAACGATAAGGAAGCAGCTAAGTAGCTTCCTACTCTTTGCCAACCAATGGGCAAGTTTGCTTAGGACCCAAGAGCCAGGGCAGCCATTATAATGTGAATTGATCTCCTAGCATGCACTGGGGCAGCTCGGATATGTCTAGGCATCCCAAATGTTGCATTTAGATTGTATTTTAAGACAGGTAGGGGTATTAGACATGCTAGCGGGTTAAATTACAATCCCCTGTTTTTCTATTAGACATGTTAAGTTCTTAGATTATGATCCCCTTTATTTCTTATTGGAGCCCAAACATCCTGATCAGAACTTATAAGCTTTATTAATTCTTGATTAATTGTTTAATTCAAATGATGCCTGATTAATAATCCTTTACTAAAGCAGCTACTGTTTTGTTGCTTGAATTATAAAACTTATTTTTTTTATCAATTAATATTATTGCATAATTTGTGTGGAAAATTGTAATTTTACTAGTTAATACTTCTGATAAATCAGGTTCTCAAACATAAGTAACAGTGTTTTCTTCCATTTTCCCTTCAACTTCTTCTCAATCATTTCTAAATTTCCAGTTATCTTGGTATGTATATACACACATAAATACACATATGTGCAACCGTTGTGTGTGTCTCTGTATGTGTATATATGATTTTTTTTAAGCGATTATTATCCACCTAAATGACTGCAGAAGCACTAGGTGTGGTCCACTGGCCACCAGCTACCGCAACTGACTTTTAAAATACCAACCATATCATTAAGGTGGAGCCAAAATGAGTTAATCTCCACAAATTATAGTCATGCTAGGCCTCCTGAAAGCCTAGCTGACTTTTTTTCAGACCGAAGAAAACTTAGATGACTTTAAAACCTACATGATTGAAATGATTACTATTAAAAGATAAATATATTGTGAAGTTTCAGTGACAAATCAAATCAAAATAAGAAATGATCGAACTAATTGTAACTCTGGTTTATAACTAGTTTTCCAACACAATACCAGCTCTCACCTATTGAAGAAAATGAGACTAATATAATCATCTTAAAAGGATGATTTAAAGTGTTTTCACATGTAACCTTTTAGCTCTAAATTTAGGTTATATGAAATATGAGGTAACTAGTTACTTTTTCAAAATACATAATAATGTAAGGGTTAAACAACAAAAGACCAATCAAATATAGCTCTTTTAGCTTTTAATACAATTATGCCATATCCCATTTCTTACAATAATTTAGCATGAGTGAGCAGAAATTGCTAATGCATAGTGGTCACTGAACCTTCAAAAGAGATACATACATATTTCCATGTATGTTAGTGTACTTATACATATATGCATACAGAGAACAAAAGAAATGATATTGCTTGCTCGAACCAATTTTGGCAGTCACCTGGTATCCAGAGAAGATGGTGCACTGCATTCCAGAAGCAAGAAGAACCAACCGGCTTTCATGTGTGTATGCATACCAGCTGACATTGAATCTTTTAGACTCCACTAAACGAAGGGTGTTTAACTCAGGTTCATAGGAAAGCAAGTCAATACCACTGCAATTGAACTTTAAGGAAATTAGGATCACGAATGCTTTAATCCAATATGCATAACAAGAAAAACATGAAATAAAAAATTATGGGACTTAAAGATTTAACCATTTGCATTTAAACTCAAAGCCTTCTAGAATACAAATACACAAGAACGAGGCCTTTTAGAACATCAGAAAATCAAAACTATCAAGATGCAGATAAACAGTTCTTCAAGCTATACTCTATTTTTATCTTCCAACTTAGCTAACTATGGTTTCTCATATCATTTAACATGACATAACTTTCCTTCTGATGGGTCTACTTGCTGGGAAGTGCCAGTTTTCCATACATTTTCATTTAAAAGTACAAAATATAAGAACACCTTGGTTATAGAAGAATGTGGCCTGAATGTATTCCAGAAAAAATTGTCCAAGCATGGAATACCAGGCATTTCAACAAGAAAGTCATTGCTAAAATTTCCTCAATTTTTCTAACTGTTTCTGCACTAAATTCTCAGATTCCTGCTTTCTTTTCAAACAGCATAAGCTATTACACATCTTTGCATCTTGTTCACACTATTGCCCACTCAGTAGATGATACTATTCCTCCCACAAGTCTTAGAGTCAAGTACAATGGCAATATCCGCCAATCCAATAAAGACATAAAAACTGTACCATGACAAATTGACTGCTAGCATGTAGTGGCATGGTTACTTTCTCGAATGAACTAACATCTTTGAGGTTTGTGCCTTGAGGAAAGGCAAGCAAATGACAGTTCTAAGGCATTTGTCTCAGGCTCATCATCTCAAACTTATGATTTTGATAGTGAAAAAGATGTTTCACAGTAATGTTTATGGAAGACAAGTGGTCAATGCCACAAGATTTGTGTTTTTTCATTTTATGACCAAGGACTGGAGTCCCACATATTATGCTATGTGAGCCAGGTAAAATGTGGTACATATAGCATGGCAATTTAAACTGGCACTTGGCTGACATTAGTACTGGATAGACAACTATGGAAACAGATTAACAAACAGCAAACAAAGATATGCTTTTCTATTCAATTTCTTTCAAACTTTGACTAGTTTAATTGTTTTCAAGTAACAATAGTGGTGAACAGAAATGATTTGAACAAACAAATGGATTTTGTAACTGATTCGTTAGAATTCCACAATCATAAATTACCCCAGACATAGGTGCTAAATTCTTATTTAACATGTTCATTGCATAGTTTAATAATCGTACAAATCAACAACACCAACTATATTTGCATGTTAACAACTAGTGGATGTTCTAAAGTATTGTTGGCACAGAATGATGGTCAAATACCTAAATACACAGGAACCATTTATTTATGTCCTCTAAACCGATACAGAATCATAATTTTGCTACATTTCCTTGGTGTGTAGATTGGCTATTTAGATCCTTGACAAAAGTGTATGCAGGCACATGCACACGCGCATAGAGAGAGAGAGAGAGAGAGAGAGAGAGAGAGAGAGTTCTAGACTGATCAAACAGAAATATGGGTTTTAAAAAGAGAAAGCAGAGTAGATGCATGTAATGTTAGGACATGTGACATGCACTGTGCACAACTGGTAAACGCTAGTACATGCCGATATGCAGTTATATGGACCAGTATGAACAGTACAGAGGTATGCAACACTTTATTGCGCCCATAACATACCAATGCAAAAAGTATGATATAGTATGACAGTTTAATCCTTGTTTAAACTAAAAATATTAAAAATAACTTAAAACAAAAGTTCCAAAAATCAAGCAGAAACAGGGAGGAGGAGGGGGAAAAAGGTAAAAACATTCCTAAGCTCAGTATCATGAGGAATGAGTTCAATCCAGGGCTGCTGGGCCAGTTTGCCCAGAAATCAGTCCCTAAGGGGTGGTGGGCACCCATTGCTGGCTGTTATGATATTAGTAGGTACCAGTAAGCCCAATGTTGGAATCTTTGACTTAAAATTTAATCAGTTGCTAAAGTGATGATCACATTCTTATAAAAGAATATCAACTTCTCATTTCCTTTCCTGCATCTGAATACTCTCAACTCTAAGTTTGACAGAGCTAGCCGTAGTCAAGAATATGGATATTGATATCATCAAGAAACAGAATAAAAGGAACATTTTTGTTCAGCAAGGGGCATAGGTGCTATAGGTTAAACTACAAATGCTAAAATGACCAGCATAAATTCGAGTAAAGTCAAAATCATATACAATCGTAACACATCACAGAAATGTGGAGAAAATGAGAGGGAAAGTCTTCTTTAAGGAAAAGGGAAAAAAAAGGGGCAGAGATTAGTACAACATGATAATTAAACAGTACATTCATATTTCAAGTTAAGACAAAGAAAATGCTGTTAGTAATGCAGCCACAAGTCAAGAAAACTGAAAGTCAAAATAATAATAGTGCTTGTACATCATAAAAGCATCAGTTCCATAAGTTAATATGAAATTCTACAAGTTGGAAACAATTTTTTTTTCAAAAAAAAAAAGAAGTTATCATATGAATAGAAAAACTTGCCTGCAATAGAAAAAAAAATCAAAACAGAAGTTAACCACAAGGTTGATTATAAGAAATGAATGAAACATACATAGACATATGAATAAGAACCCTGAATATACAAGTTTCATGGTCAATATAACTTCAAAGAAAAGTTGCAGTGTCATTTGTTTTCATGTAAGTTTGACCCACCAATTGTCACACACCAGGAATCTGGGGAACATACCTTGTCTTTATGAATATGATGTCACAAGATGGACAGTCTGTCCAGAAAAAGCCAAGAATACTTTCAGAATCCTGCCTGCATCTTCGACTAAAGGTCTCACCAGTTTCCCTATTTTTAAACTGAATCTCATGATTCGATCGCTGGATCCCAATGACCCTTTTATCCAGAGAATATCGAATGGATAAAACAGGCCCTTCACTGATAGAATCAGAATTTGGTGGATCAAGCTGAGTAGATGACCCAATGTTCCAAGATAAAACCTGCAAAAGTAGACCCTCTCAAGACAACTGATTCCATCTCAATCTGGAAAGTGCATCTAAAAAGCCTACAAAAAATAATGATATAACTCATACTACCTGATCGGATGTTGGGGCAAGAATTAACCTGTTCCCATCATCATAATAGAGTCCTTGTGTTTCAGGAATGCTACATCGTAGGGGTGGATGCTGAATATAGACATGAGAGAGAGCCCCTGAACCATACAAACCTACTCGAGGTTCATCACTAGATACTTTCCCTAACATGTTTTTTCCTGGTCTTTAGCTTCCGTTATGCAACCTGACTGTCTAGCATATGCGCCTTTAGTAATCAATAGTAAGGAAAAATGCTGCAGCCAATGGTAGGACAGAAAAAGAAAACTACATGTTAATAAATAATTAAGATTTGTGAACCTTCAGAAGTCAAGGTAATTATATACTTTGTCATACATTTTCACCAAATCTGCGTGCTGATTCCAGATCTCTTATTTTGATGACAGAACTTCACACAGTTTGCTATAATCCTTTACAAACCTTACACCTTGTTTCTAACCTTTAACAGCAAAAGAGACAGTTCTTGTTACTAGAATAATGATCAAGATAATAAAAGATAAGAGCATCATCGTCTGGGAAATATTACATATGTTTGCATATGTATGAATAAGAGTACCATGTTCTGCATGCATGATTTTAGTGCAAGAAATTCCTTTAAACACATGTCATGTTCAATCTCCGGGACCTTCCGTGCAATGCATTCCCCATATTCTTTTGCCTGAAATCATATGAAATAATAGAAAACAAAAAAGAAAGAGAGAAAAAAATTAATCCACTACATTTCCAATTTCCATGTTAAGATCAGTATTACTGTACAAACCGGTTGTGTACTCTTTTACTTACACTTAACCATCAACATGCTGAAAGAGAACACAGATAATCATAAAAATATTCCAAATAAATTTTAACAATACAATTTAAGAAGACACTTAAAGTTTTTCAATGATGATTCCAGGTCTATATCAGGAGGAGTTCTTTTTCAATTTGTCAATTTTGGATTTCAAACTGGCACAATATCTTTTCAAATAAGTAATCATGATTTATTATTATTATTACTGACAGCATGGGCATTTTTCAATAGAAATGATAAATTAGCATGTTCACTATGATATCACAGCATGCTACCTGTATACCCTTTTCTTCCAGTTGATTGTTCACTTCACTGGAGTCAGAAGAGAGATTAATGATGGCATATATATAAAAAATAAAATACTAAAACTAAGATTATCTGACATTCTTCTCTCAGCTACTAGTACTAGATGATTTTGCAAATTTCTGTTTGGATATCATTTCAAACGTTCACTTTATCCCTTCTTGTTTTGATGTTTGATAAACACAAAGAGGGTGGCAAAATGCAATACAGGTATACAGTAGAAACTTAAAGCAAAAGAAAATTATAGGTATAACTTAAGAAAAAAACTAATAGCAATGAATTTAACAGTATATCTTCAAAACACCCAAGACCAAGGTGGCTAAGCATCACATAGCACTAGCAAAAAGTTGCAAGACAAACAATCAGTTATTAGCAATCCTGCATAATGAATTAGACATCCTTCTCATTATATATTGGTTTTCAGTGGGCTTGTTTTGGTTCAAGACATGAAATAAAAATATGGTCATCTGCATTGCTTACTCAAGACTGTCCAAACAGCAAACAACATCAAATTTTTTATAACGAGCAATCTTCTTCTTGGGGTGCCTAAACAGCTTTAGGATATTTCTCTCACCCCATGCCTCCATTAATGCCTCTGAATGAGTTTTTAACCAAGGATTTGTCTTACTTTTCATATAGAGTTGAATCAAGTCAAAGTTATACTATCGATTGTCTTTTACATTTTCATACTACATGTAGCATGTACTCTCTAAAGTACAGTAACCAGATAAGTATACTCTAGCTACTATAGGGTTTTTAGGATTATTTTATTTTATATGCATTTAGTTGCTTCAACTCCCTGAATTTTATAAAAGACCCCTTACTTGTTCCAGCACCTAGATCCACACCTACACCTGCTTCCATTTCAGGCCACTTGGTAAAACTTTACCTGTCATGGTATCATACCTGAGATAAAACCATTTACTGCTATGTATATGACATAAGCGATTATGATAATGTGCCACTGTAAGCAAAATTGAATTGATGGCACACAATGGGCTATCATTGACAATCACAATTAGGCTACGGCCCTTGAAAGATCAAATATACAACAACCTTCAAAATAAAGAGAGAGAGAGAGAGAGAGAGAGAGAGAGAGAGAGAGAGAGAGAGAGAGAGAGAGAGAGAATCCATTTGCAAAAGGGAAAACTACATATTATTTAGGAATAAATAAAAGTTCCGTTAGGCCTACTTAGATAAAAGCAATGTAAGTGAGTGAACTGCAAGAGAGATCCATGCCTAACAATAAGATATCAATCAAAGTCAGCGGCCATTACTTCAAGTAAACATTTCCCTGGATTTTGTAAGCTGCAAGAAAGCTAACAAGCATATCGAAATTGTGCAGATATTCAGTTAAAAGGAAAAAAAAAAAAAAAAAGTTTGGTTTGTGCTTCACTAAGTGAACATACTCCTTGCAAATAGAATATCATCGGCCAAGAAATGAACATGAAATGCACCTAAGAAATCAAAAAGACAAACATGAATAACCAAGGCCTAATTCAAAGATAACCACATAGCCATCACACATCCAACTTAGTATCAAGCCACAGAACCCTTCAACTAAGGAATACCACCCATTTATGTGACAAAAATAGATAAAGATCAGTGAGTATGGACCTGCGAAACACAATTCACCAGTACAAGCTTCAAGAAAGAGGCATTCTTTCGATCTTTCATTTAAAGAATCTCTGAAAAAGAGAGAAAAAACCGCATGATATTCTGCACGAAATCCATAGACGAACGTACTCATCAAGAAAGCCAAAACAACAGCACATAAAGCTACGAAAAAGAACTCATTCCAAGTACGAAATTGCAGCTAGGGTTATAGCCAAAGGATTCAAATCCTAATTCTGAGATCATTTCACAAGGCGATTCAGAACTAGCGTTTCGATCAGATGATCTGTAATCGAAAAGAACAATTCTACGGATCCTATAGCAATACGAGGAGACAGAGAATCGGGAAACAAGGAAAAGATTAGGGTTTCTGCAACTTCAAATGGTAAAAAGGAGGAGTTTAGGGATCAAGAGCTCACCTTTGGATCGCATGAAATTGAGGGAAAATTAGAAATTTCTGCCCTAAATTATTTGGATTATATCGAGGCGTGGATGCCACCGTTGAGAGGCCGTCGACCGGGAGCTTAACCTACCGGTCCAGGCTTGAAGGGAAACGCTAGGTAGCTGAAGGGGAAACGCATAAAATTATTTGACCTAACATCGGCAACGCCGTTGCCGACATGAGCATTTATGGCCCTCATACGATTCCTTCATTTTGGCACCAACTTGAAAGAATACTGGTCCTGCACGGGGCATATATAGATATTGATGTGATAATATTTATTTATAAATAAATTAAATTAAATTTTATTAAGCAATCATGGTGAGAGTTTTCTAGGGAGGGAAGTGGGAAAGAGAGGTGTACTGATAATAATTACTTCTTTCACACATGACCATAATTGTTGCCATAAGAATTCTAATAGGCTCTTTGAAAAAAAAAAAAAAAACAAATAGATCATTAAATTAAGACATTCACTATTTATTATAATATATATATATATATATATATATATATATATATAATGATCATCTTTTTTATTTTTAAATTCATCCAGCCTATGCATTTTATATTAAAATTAGTATCATTGTTTGTTATATGGAGTTAACAATAAAAGGTTTCTGCATTTCTTATCGAGATTAATATTCTTAAATCAGTAGTTTTGATTGGTTTTACCATAAGATAGAAGGTTGGAAGGATTTTGAAAGAACTGCAATATTATGAAATTTATCAAAATTTTAGAGACTAAGATATGCAAACATGAATTGATATAAAAACATCGTAGAGTAACCGCTACTTTAAGACATTGCATCTAGTATTCAATAATTTAAAAGGATATGTTGGCGTTAGGTTGGCCAATATGCCAAGATAAATAATTATGACAAGAAGGCTTAAATCATCTTTATATCACTTAAGCATCCAGTACCAACATTAATCACTATCTCGACAAAGATGGGAAACCTTACTTGTATATGGGTTTGGATAGCAATAATTGCCTTATAAAGGTCCTCAACTAATTTTCATAGAAAAAGATACTAAATTATAGGTCAATTTCAACAATAATTGATAGCCTTAAACCTTAATATAAAATATTTGAAAGTTAAGCTTATCTTGAATGTGACTCAGTCTACTAATATAGAGTAAACCATCATTTCTTTATACATATTCTTAGCTGAAAACATTTTAGAACATTTCTATCTAATAGAATATTTATCTCTATGTTTTGCAGAAGCAAATAGTTGTGAAATGTGAAAAAAAGCCAGTAAGTTTTCACCTTTATCTTATACTAAGTCAAAAATAATTGACTTCATTATGACAAATCTTAGAGTGCATTTGGTTTCTAAGAATAGTTTTATTTTTTATTTTTATTTTTACAAAAAAATACTTATAAAAATATATTTGATGAATAAAAATAAAATTAATTTTTTAAAAAATAAAACTTCAAAATGAGAGAAAACTAAAAATAGTTTAAAGATATTTTCACTATTTTTCATCGAAGGAAAGAACGTAAAAAATAAAGAATCTGATTTGTATCACTTTTATTTTCTATTTTTTATTTTTAAAATAGAAACATGAAATTTATCGAAAAAAATATATTTAGTTACTCTATTTTTACTTTTTATTTTTTATTTTTTTTTATGGAACCCAAGACAACTTTTTAGAAAGTAATATAATATATATTTATAAATATTAATATATTATAATTATATAATATTAATTATTATAATAATATAATATTAACATGTTATATATTATAATACTAATAATAATATTATTAATTATTTATTAATGTAGTAATATTAATAATATATTATTATTAGTATTATAATATATGACATGTTAATAATAAATTATTATAATAAATAATAATATAATATTAATAATATTACATTAATAATAATTAACATTATATTATTATTTATATTAATTATATCAACATTAACTACGTATTATTTATATTTATTATATATAAAAAATATGTAATTTATATGTAATACATTATAATAATATATGTTGTATAATATATATTACATATAATATTATAATATTATAATATTATATGTTTTCTTTAATTTATTAGTTTTCTTTTAAAAATATTGTTTGTAATGATAATAAAAAATAAAAATTAATTTTTATTTTCATTTTTCAAATGTATTTTTTAGATATTAGAAAATAAAAATGAAAATTATTTTTAGAAAATAAAAATAAAAATTGTTCTCTAAAATCAAATGCTAAACGCTGCCTTAAATTCTCATATTTGGTTATTCCAAGCCCTTTACCATTCACCTTTATTACTAATCATTGTTCACCGATTATGATGTCGCAAAGAACATCATTACATGTTCCTTTAATAAATTTTAGCTAGATAATTTATTATACTATGTTCTTTAGATGGGCAAGCTTCGGATGGCCATTAGATTGAATAAAGTCATTAGTTGTCGACTGTTTATCATGTGGAGTTGATATCAAGAAGTTTGCGCTTAAGAATAAAAAGTTTATTTATTTTATATTACGATTAATATCCTTAGTTTTGGTTGGTCTTTACCATAAAATTCGGATGCAAAACTCTCCCAAGGCCAAGAAACCGCATCAATCTTTGCAGGTCCTGCAAGGCTTGGAAGTCCGCGGCCGAGGCATTCCCTCCGATCCCCAGGCGAAGCGGAGGCGGTGCCCCGTCCACCGGGCGATCCACGGCGCAAGGCGGCGAGGCCTTGGGACTCGCGTCAGCTTCATTGGAGCAGGAGTAGAAAGATTTAAGAATTACGAGTCTCTATGGTTCTGTTCTCTCTCTCTCTCTCTCTCTCTCTGTTTCTTTTTAGTTCTTTCTATCATTAGCGAGTGTAGGTGGCAAACAGGAGTGGTAATTCGAAGAGAAGTTGGGAATGGTTTGAGCTGAGTTTCGAAGAGTGAAATCTTTTCTCTAGTGATCTTTTGATGCGTTAGAATTCCTCTTCTATTCCTCTTTCTATCGATCATTCGTTGAACTGCATGTTTCTCATTAATGAATAGCTGTTCTTGCGTCTTGGTATCTTTCTTGGCCTTGGTAGAATAACAAAACTTCATGCATGAATGGAGCTCAATATTTTCTTTTCTTATTCTTTATTTGTGATTAAGAATTGGATCCCAAGGCTGATCAACCCTGTTTGGTCTTTTGTGGGCTAAGAGGTTGACTCTTAGTGCAATGATAAGACTGTTGCATCCAGGCTTGGACGCCATTAGTTTGGAATATTAAATTAAGCACAGGAACTGAGACGTCCTTTAGATAGACCTGGAAAACCTTAATCACAAACCTTTTAAAATTCGCCCATTAGAAAGGATGTAAACCTAACATGTTACATGCATCGCAACGATCAACTTGAGATCAAGTATTATTATAAAGCAGCTAAATTCCAAATCTTTTTAGTTTCTTTATAACAAAGATCAGAGAGAAACAGAGCAAGTAAACTCGTAGCTTTGTTAACGGAGGTAAAGAGAGGGATAAGAACAGGGCTGATTGTAAAATATAATTTAAAAAAAAAGCGTCCGTTTATCTTCTCCAATAGCAGTCAAAACTCAAACAAAGGTGAAACATACCCCTTTGTTGGGCAAGTGACAGACAGGATGGATGGTTGAGATAAAAATTCTCTTAGTAAATGAGGGAGAAGAGATGGTAGACCATTGCATGGGCAGCGGAGTTGGGTGCCCTCCAACAGAATTGCTCCGTAGGCAACCTTCTGAGGAAGAACAGAACCAACTGTTGCTAAGTAGACTAAGCAGAGCATCAAGAGAATAAGCTAAAGTATGTTCATTAGATGAACCGATGGAGATTTCAGTGAAGAAGATGAAGTGAGGAAGAGGTATGAAGCCTCTTTTTATGCACTCACCGAGCCCTAGAAAAGGATCACCAAACGCGGAACAGTGATGGAAACGCGATAGACAATCTGCTACTGGAGATCTTTAGCTCGCACAGAATGGACTTCCTTAATTCGGCCATCCTACAAAGCTGTCAGAGTCGAGCTGTAAAAATGTTATGTTTATAACTCGAGCTCATTATAGGACCATATGATTTTGGTTTACTAATAGATTAATTGAATCAACTCATGAATTTGAAGTGTTATAAATGATTGATCCAAATATACAAAAGTTAACCATAAGCTATATGGAAGACTGAAAGTTAATATGCAAAAGTTGACCATGGCATGGAGTAAATTCTGAATGTTAATTAAATTTTTATTTAAGTTTTTAGAATTATATAACTTTGACTTGCTAACAGATCAAAGTTCACTGCAACATCGAAGTAGACTTTTGGCTGCCAACTAACTTTCACTTCTATTAAGCTATCGAATAGATTCTGATAATCAATTAAACGAATCATAAAATTTGGAACCTTATTATCCAACGGATCAGAGCGTTTCTGTATGCGCTAAATGAATCATAACACGTGGCACCTTAATATCCGGAAAAAGGTTTACATGATCACGTGCTGTTCGAGAACCGTAGCAACATGGTGGAGAAAAACAGAAGCAAACTTTGAAAAGGAGGAGAAGAAAGGAGAAGAAAGAGGAATGAAGTTTTCCCAAGCTTGGAAATGAGAGGACTGGTTGGTATTTATTAATATAATTGCCCATGTGACACAGGTTAAAAACTTAAGCTTTTGGTTTTATAGATGAAGCCGAAGCTGGGAGACCTTCCATTAGAACTCGCTTTTATATGTAGATATAGATTAGAAGCCCTTGTAGCTTGTAATTGGCCACAAGCTTTAGCAATTATGATAAAAATCTACAGTTGTTAATATGTTTAAATTCCACATTTAGTAAAACTATTAAAAATAAAGCTTTTGAAAGAAGCTTTTTGATGGTAGAACTTTTGAAACTAAAATCTTCAAAAAAAACTATTTATTATTTGATAATTATACTTAAAATATTAAAGTACTATAAAATATTAAATTGAAAAAAATACTTTTATAATAAAAATAATGAAAGACATTGTATAAGTCTTTCAACTACTGATCTATTAAAATTTATTATTATAAATTATTTTAATAATATTATATTATAATACTACTATATTATAATAATATTAAAAAATATCATATTATAGCTTTATAATATAATATAAGAAAATATATTAATATTTTAATATAATAATAATTATAATGTAAATTTATTATAACATATTAGTTTACTATTATTTAATAATTATATTATAATATATTATCAAAATTATCATCATCATTATATTATATAATATCACAATATTGTGATATATTATTATAGTAATATAATAAAATTATAGAATTATATAGTATAATAATATTATATTTGTATACTATATTATAGTATTTTATAATATTATTATATTATCTTATTTTACACTACACATATGTTATAAGTACAATAATATTTTTATTTAATTATAATAATTATATTTTATTTATAATATGCTAAAATATTATTATAATATGTAAAATAATATAATATATTATATTATTATGGTAATTTTATAAAATTATAGTATTATATAATATTATTATACTATCTTATTTTACACCACATAATATATTATAATTATAATGATATTTTTATATAATTATAATAATTATATTTTATTTATAATATATAATAATAATATTATTATAATATTTAATTATCTTTTGTTATACTATTGTAGCCATATTATATTATTATATTATTATAATATTAAATATTATTATTCTTTTGGTTCGAATCCATGGCCAATGAAAATAGCTTACCGACATTTATTAAATAGAGCTTTTCTAGATAGAGCTTTTAACAGCTTTTGATGGAGCCAAAAAATACTTTCAAAAATTTTATCAAATACTATAAAATCATTTGAAAATGCTTTTAGATCCTTCAAAAGCTCAGCCTAACGAGGCTTTAGTGTTGATATCTAAAAGTAATTTTTATGTACCAATCGATAAGATTGATCTTTATTCGAGCAATAGATCACCTTCTAGAGGGGGAGAGTTGTAAGGAGATTTGGAGTTTTTTTTTTTCTAAAGAAAATTCTTCAATGCTCATGCCAACTCAAAGAAGAAACAGCTGATTTAGAGCCCCTCTACTCTAGATTTGAGAATCAGCGTCTAGAATCCTTTTACTTGTAAAACTTAGGACTGCCTTTATAGATATATGAGAGAGTCCTTTGAAGAATTAATAGCTTATGAGTGGATGGATTTGATGAGCTTTATCTCCGGATGATGTGGCTACTGTGGTTGAATCCATTTCAAATGAGGTTGTAAGCTCCAACTTAAACTAGTCTGCATCTTAAATAGAAAGAGTTCTAAGTAGTAGGGCTATTTTGATGAATCTTCGGTTGGGACTTCTTAATGTGGCATAATTTGACCATCACAGTGTATCACCTTTAGGCACGCTATATGTCATCATCAGGTAAATTGGCTTAATTAAACCACATCACCTAGTTTCAACTTTTTTGTCTGCCTCTGTTGCAGCACAGTCTAGATTTGAAGACCTTGGTTTGAGATGATGTTAAAATGAAGCTTTTAGAACCCATGAAGCATTGTTGCTGCAATGCTACAAAATGACATCTAGCAAGGCCTTGACTCTTATGGGCTTTAAAGGATGAACACCAGTAAGGCTTGACCATCAGTCTAAACTCGTGCATAGGCTTCATCATGGCTTTTACGTGCATGGGTTAATCCTTCACTTGATTAGCTTAAAGCATGACTGCTTATAAGTTGGTGGGGCTTAATAGGGCATTGTTGGCCCAATTTACTCTATGATATAAGCTTAGAAAAGAGAGACTTTGAGGCCCATTCTTAGTTGCTGACCTTGATTGATGAGATTATTATTTGGTGACCTCTTTTCCCCCTCTTTGACTAGCAGGATTGATTCAAGGCTTTCATATCTTTCATGACATAATATGCCTCCCACAATACCAACACATCTGATTTGGAAAATCCTATTAAATCACCTCCATGAGATCCAAACCCATTCCATTGAAGAGCGGAGGATGGCAACTGCCGCATGCCAAACCTGAGGCAATAATTTATTACTTTTGAAAAAATTACTCGAGATATATTTGTAAAAATAAAGCTTTAATTCTAAATTAATTGGTGCCAGCGATTTTGATCAGCATGTTTGGCTGCCCTTTAACGGGCACCTGAAGTCACTTCAAGAATGCAGGAAATTTCAGGTACTTAAGGAAGTCACTGAAGTGGCTGATGTGCGTTTAAAGAATTGGTTTAAGGTGTCATTTCTCACATTTTTGAGCCTAGTACCCCTCTTGATGGGAACTCACTTCACATCAGGACAACCAAATGCCTGAATGATTTCTCGTATGCCTGAAATGACTTTTGGTGCCCAGTTTATGAAACCAAACAGGCATTCAAAGCAGTAAGAAGTGACTTCATCTGGTTGGGAAGTTGCTTTAGCATTCACATCCATCCTCTTGCAGCAATTAAACTCACCTTAACATGGAGAAAAGACCTACTATCTCTTTCTATTCATCAACAGGTAAAATGCTTGCTGAGGACTAATTCTCACAAATAACTCGTATGCTGAAAACAACTAGTGACCAATTTACAATGTTTATAAGATCATCAATGGATTTATAAACACAAGCATTGAGGATAATTTTAATAATATCATTCATTTAGAAATCAGAACCAAAGAGATGAGGGGATAAGATAGACAATACTTCAATTTGGAGAGATGTTTCTAGTGACTCCTTGAAGGACTACGAGCAACAAAAAAAACACTGATGAAACTCTAAAAAACAAAGGAGTTTTAGCTGTGTATACACCAATGAGTAACCTTCTGAGGTGGTCTAGAATACTTCTGGAGAGACATGGCAGGCGAGATATCAAACTAATATATTCCGGATTTGAAGCTCCACTGAATTGCAGGAGATTGCTGTAGTTCGAGAATCCAGATGTATAAATATGAGTGAAGTGGTTTGAATGGCATCAAAAATAGATGGAGTGGAAGATTGTCATCTTATTTGTCTTTGGCCATTAACTTGACATGTCACCAGGAAAGACCAACTCTCATTGTGCATCTCATGCTTTAATCTATATGCTGAAATGCCAATTGAAAATCTGAAGAATTTTGATTATTATTCTTGGTTTCGATATATTCTGCATCTTGATTAATTTATAATGGCCAAAATAGCTAACAAATAGCTATCTAGCTATCCAATTAACTTTCATTTCATGAATTGTCATCAGGTACTGTGCTAGTTCTTGTATATTGGCTTCTTTTATCTCAGTCATTGTAAACTGATATATCCTTAGATACTGGCTTTTAGACCCTATGCAATGTGAACACATTGGCCGAGATTTCTTAAACTAAATCTTACAGTTAAAGGAGAAAATTCTTGGAAATGACATCCCTGAGGAGTCCATTGAGAAGATTTTGATGTCCTAGTTATATATTTTAAGGATAATTTGACCAGTTAACTTTGATAAATATATTATCGATCTTTTTACTATTGATTTAAGTTTTTGGGGTTAATTAGCTATGCAACATCATATTAGAATGAATGTTTAATGAAGGTTGTAATTTTGAATCATCCCAGCTTTTATTCTTCGATCCTAGGTTTTTCTTTTTCTTTCTTTTTTTTTTTTTTTTGCCTACTCATAGATTTTTGTTGCTAGGAAAAGATATGAATATGAATTTCATGACATGAAATGTGAACATTATCATACATAAATCTTTTTGAAAAGTTAAAAAAAAATTCTGTAATAAAAAATTCTTTCAAACTTTACTAGAATTTTTGTTGCAAGGGAAAAACATGAATACAAATTTCATCTCATGGAATGAAAATCAGATCATTCATTTCATTACATCACATAACAAATTCATGGATTGCAAATATTAACAGACAACTCTTGTTGAAAAATATTTTGAGAAAGTTGAATGCCTGTTCAATATTATTTTGTCTCAAAACAAGCACTTTTATCTTGACTTATTTACTCTGTCTCTATTAGATTAAGCTTTTGAAGTTAATTGGTTACTCAATACGAATTGCCTTATGCTTGCAGGCCTTTAAATCTCATAGAAATTATTCACAATTATTAGAATCAAAAAATCATAGTTATGGTCTTGTTTAATTAGCCAGGGTGAAACTTAATGTTGGATTGTTAAATTCTCCAAAAGCAAAAGCAAATTTAATAAACTTCATTAAAACTTCGCTTTCTTCTTTATTATTCTTTTTCCTCTCCCATCTTTATCTCTCTTTTCAAGATAAATTGGTGTGGAAATCCACGTTTTCAAACTTCATAGCTGCAAATATCCACAATGACCAAGCTAAGGTGAACCCAAATGCTGAGCTACCCAAAGGCCCAATGTCCCTGAGAAGTCACAGAAGTGACAGCTTAAAAAAAAAAAAAAAAAAAGCATAATTACACAATGAGAAATAAAACAAAAGACAATCTACTGTACTTTTTAATATTAAATCTTAAGAACCATGCTAAATCTCAACCGTTCATTAAAATGGCTTGCAACTGATTAATCGATGGAAAATGCACAATGCTGCAACCATACTAAACCTAATTTATTTTAATCTTAAAGTTTGCTAAAACTAATGCACTAGCCATTCTCGAGGAGAAGCATGATAGAATCCGTCCTAAAATGATGTAAAGGTTTATGGCCTAAATTGTTTGGGCCCATCAATATCTAAGGAGCACCCAACCCGACCACCCAATCTACATGGTACTGCCTTTTGGATGCCCCCTGGTCCCAAATATCAAACTGAATGATGTTTTCTTCAGTACTCCAATTTCCAGACTGGTGCATTTGGCTTTGCTAGCTGTCTAAAGCCAGGCAAGCTATTGATGGTCAGTAACATGCTAAAAACTCTCCACCTCTAGCGAAGCCTTTTACTGCTGGCCCTTTCATGACTTGGGCCATCAAGTGAATGGCCTGGATGAAGATGTTGTCAGGGGTCATGCTGGTGGTCCAGCAGATTGCTTGTGGTCCTTGCTGCTAGATTTAAATTCATTTAAACTTTATAGAGCTTGCCAAAAATCAAGGAGATTGATAAAAGAGAGTCAAATCAATCATGTGATCTTGCAAGATTATATTATCCAAAACAGTTGCTCCACTTTCTAAGCAAAAAGCAACAGAATCCCAAGTGTTTGCTAATGTCCACCGGCCATTGCTGCTCATAATGCTGAGAAGATGAGGCTAAGAATTTCTTCCTAATTCTTTGACCGAAGTAACATGAATTAAAGCCACACCATTCAACCATGAAACTGGAACCATCTCATGCACTCATAGTTGCCACTGTGGGGCTATCCATTATGTAGGGCTAGCAAGGAGTTAGTTGATCACTTATTCATCAGAAGCTTCTTTTGGCAAGAGATTTGAGATTCCATGGTTGAATATCTTGAAATGAATAAACTACTTTCAAGCATTATTAAACTTTGATCTAAGTGGCAGAACAGAAAAGTATTGGCCAACAAGAAAAAAATTTGAGATTATTTGAGCACACCATCTATGTAGTATATATAGAATGAAAAAAACTTGAGAACATCTTTCTTTAAAAAAATTTCTTCTTCAACTTCAGTTCTTTACTAAATGATTGTTATTTTGACTTTGTGCAGTAATCTTTATCCTGAGAGGTGGTTGGAATCCTATAAAAACTTTTGCAATTTACTTCTTTTCTTTATTCTCTCTTCTTCGCAAATGCTTCTAATTTTAATAAACTTCTTCATTAGAGAAATTCCCATCTCCCACTATCCTCTCATATGGTGGAATATTCAAAATTATGTGCGTGAATAATGAAATAATTTAAAGAAGTTGCTTGAGACTTATAGAGAAATGATGCGTCCTTTTTTGGTTTACAGGGTTTTTAACAAGCAGTAGACTCTCAAAGACTTCCCATCGTTTTATTTTCCTCATATCTTTCATGTGTTGAGTAAACAAAGCACATTCTTACTCCAAATGTCATTTAATACATGTGTAACTTCTCCAAAGGTCATCACCACCGTGTTTTTTAATTCAACCGAAATCTCCAGTGTTGATGTAAGCACGCCAACTTTGTCTACCCATGAATGTGAAATGAAATTTTGATGGATGATGAAAGATCATAACTAGCATCCATTTATATGATAATTATATTGGTCGTCTGTTTCAACGATCCAATGTAGTGCCCAAGGAAATCCTAAATTGTGGCTGCCGTAGGTTCATCGTGTCATCATCGTATCCTATAGCATGGCATTGATTTGGTTTCTGGGGGCACTAATAAATGATGCGGTTCGAGCTGAGCCATCAGATGGTGGCCCATGAAAGCATCACCTTGCTTCCGTTTGAAGTAGTCTGATAACTAAATGCTTGCTGGGGGATGACAATGGGAAGAGTGGAATGGTCTAAAAGGGATGATGAATGAGGTTCAACATCAGCCAGCAGTAGCAAGTTTTTATTGTCCAGCAGAAATATGTGACTTTTATTCCCAAGTGGTTCATTTCCTTCCTTGTGCCATTCATATAAATATGAAATAAAAAGGCTGCTTTGGCTCATGTACCAAAACATGGAGGCCATTTTATATAGGTGGCTCTATTATAAGACTTCCACAACTAGGCATGCATGGGATTGTACTTTGTCTTTGCTTCATACCAATGGCATCTTGCTTTGGAAACTCCAATGCTTCTCCCACAACTAGTGCCCATCAGGGGCCCTACTCAACAGTGCAAGAAACGGTAGAAAACTACTACTCGTGAGGAATACAATGCTACCATGCATCAGAGTGAGTGAGTGAGAGAGAGAGAGAGAGAGAGAGAGAGAGATTAGGAACAGAAGAATTTTTGGTTGGGACCACTTCTAGTGATGCCAAAGGGTGGTTTAAGGAGGGAAGCAACATGGCCTACCAAGAGCATGGACTGCACCTTACTTTCTTCATTACGTGGGGGCTACTCCAACAGCCTCAAGAGGCATTTGGAGAAGCGTTTCCGAGCCATGAAGTTACCAAGAAAGGAAGAGGTACTGACCATGTGGACCGATGGGCTTCCACAATGAAATCGTTTGGACTACCATTTTTATGATCATTTAATCACAAACTCTCCTCTCTAGCTCGAGAGTACAGGTTGGAACTTGTTAGATAAATAAAGCACGCTTGCATGTTGTTTTTTTTCCCCTCCCCCCACCTCTCATCAAAGAATACAGCAGTGGCAGGGCTTAATGGTACGAAGGGCGTACAAATACTGCGAGTCCTTTCAGTATGATGCATCATGTCGACTTTGATGATAAAAGAAAGGGGACCATATGTTATGGGTTGAATTATTGTTGGAGCGTTGTTAATGTGAATCTCTCATACTGTCACCCACCAAACTCTGGGGCTGTAGAAATCAATCGCTTAAATTTGATGCCAAGGTCACGAGACGTGGAAGGACGGGCATCCTTTCGATTCCTAGTCTGGTACATGTCAATGTTGCAACGCATTGAATGGCTTATGCTTTCTCCCACTTAATAAGCAGTGGAAATATATAGTGGGATGAAATGGACGTCTGATGGCGAAGGATTCACCCAGAACACATTATGTTCAGCAAGCAAAAATGGTGGGATCACAGTAGACTTTGACAAGTACAAGAGTCTTTGCTGATCATAGACTGCTTCTAATTAATGGTGGAACGATGAGACGTGGGAGGATGTCATCCATATGTCAGTTCTTTCTATGCACATTCCAACATCGCTGTGGCAAACAGTTAATCATGCTTATCTTTATCTTTACTTTAGTTAGCAGATCATATTAATCGATCGAAGCTTTTCACAAAAGAAGTTGAAGAATGGTTAGCAGAATGATGGGGATTGACAGCAAATGAGTTATTCAACGGAAAGGAAATATTTAACTTAAAAGTATAACAGGTTTTTAGTTGGAGGTATATAACTATGGTAGTAGCAGAATGAATGGTAAAGATATTTGGACAGCTTTACATGAAAAGAAGCATGCAGTCAAGTGGAGACACAACATCGTTTTGAAGTACATAGAGCTATTAGTTATCAGATATGGAGGAACTTGTCAGACCTCACTCAATAAATAAAAAAATAAATAAATAAAAAATCAACTAAAAGGCATTATTTAGATTTTTTTTTTTTTCACCTTTTATAAGTAACTATAACTTATTCTTAGTGCATAGCAGATGTAAGATTCAATATATATCCACGTACCCTTCTCCATTTGCCAAGTTAACAAAGGTTAAAATGCAAAACTAATCGCAAGCACCATAAGTCTCTTTATAATATCTTTTAATCCATATAGGCCATGGATCCGATCCATTCTGATAATATTTGCAATAATTTAAAATTTCATCTAAGAATGCCAAATAGAAGGTATTATTTAAATTTTTTAGTTTTGCATAAATATTGAGAGCTTAATTGATAGTAAAGCTCAAAATTTCGTCCTTGACGCATTCATGACATATCAAAGTTCCCATGTTCACAATCTCTGTTGCTTCTTTAACTGGCACAGGCATAATCAGACGTCACAAAATCAAAATTTATGTAGAAAATTTCAATTAATGATCAAAGAGGACCCAGAAAAAATTAGTCGGGATGGTTAATGATTTTAGACTTGTTTCCTTGAAGAACCCCATGGAACTCAAATTGCAGCCAGACCTACGAAACTGAGAATGCAACAGATTGACTAATCTCTCTTAAGATTTAGTCTCACATCATCAAGTCCTGTCCAGTCCTTCCAAGCATGTAAATTTTGGGAAAAATCCTGCTTTTAGAATGAAATTATCCCTATGCAAATACTAAATATATAAGGAGAAAAGCGTTCATTTCTTCCAGCTGATCACACACCTAGTTACAGAACCTCCAGCTAGCACAAGATATCAATTTAGAGTTTCACTTTTACCCCTATGAAGTGCTGTGAGATGCCAACGAACATAATTTCCATTGGGCCAGTCAATGAGAATATGTTTTACTATAAGATGTTCTTGTGGTCCTATTTCTCATACCAATGACATAATCCTTCTGGGTCATTCAAGAAAGCCATCAATTCTTATAGGACAGCACCCCCGTGCCATGGTCACCAAGGCAATGCGTTTGTCCAGACATGCTTCACTCCTCTCCTGTGAAATGGCTCCTCTGTTCTGAATGGGCACTGTCTTTGGCACAAGGGTGGTTCTAAGTTCAACTCCGATAATCAGCACTTATTGAAGTTTTATGTAGGGCTGGACATGGGTTGAGTACAGATTGGATCATCCAGGGTCTGAATTCAAACCTAGTATGACTGCTGGACTTAAAATGACAACTCAGAAAATCTGATTTCTCAAAAAAAAGGGAAAAAAAATTGAAGAATTGAATTTTGGAAATTGCTCTTGGTTCAGATCCGGATTAATCATCCACTAATATGTGTATCATTAAACCATTTTACTATTAACCCAAACTCTGTATTCCCAACCCACATACATGTGCCATAATTTTTCTTCTTTCCCCCTCCATATGGACTTCAAAGAGGAAGAATTCTAGACTCTCAGATTTTGAACATGCTAGGCTCAACTGTTGCTAGATATCTGCTGCAGCAAATGGAGACAAAGAACAGCAAAATTTTTCTCAAAAAAAATCTTGAATCATTACTATATTCTCTCCCATACTCTGAAGATTTCGTAGATTTCCTAATACAAGGAAATTTTGATGTCTTACAAGAACCTTAGGGCATGTTTAGTTATGAAAAATAATTTTTTATTCTCCATCTCTAGTTTTTATCTCTATTTTCAATTTTTTTCTTCCATAGCAAATTAAAAACACAGATTCATTTGTTGAAAATAAAAAATAAAAAAAAAATTTTAATTTTAAAAAAATTAAAAAAGATGGATCATGAAGGGTGATTAATAGTGGAGGTATGACGGTGGATGTTGGAACTTTGTTTTCTATTTTTATTCTCCATAAAAAATATTTTTCAAAAAATACACTCAACTTTTCACAACTAAACATGCCTTTAACTTTTTTGTAAAAATATCTCATTGTAATTAGATCCTCTTAGCTCATTTTCCTCCTTATCCTAATGAAATAGGGGGAGTTCCTCATATTTCTTTTTGCTTAGAAAAAGAAATATGTTGTTAAGACTTTCCATAGCATGTCACAGGAAGTTCCATAGCATATTACATTCAATGATCACCATATTTGAATTCCTTCCTGGATTAATGACATATTTTTAAATGTATGTATGTATATATACTATATTATGTATGTAAATGTGGAAAAATTTATCAAAACACATTGTACGGTTGTCTGATTTTCCATTGAAGCCGACCTTATAAAATTCACCCTATCCACTCTTGATGATGGAATGTTTAGTGGAAGGTGACAAAGCAACTTCTATGAGTAATGTGATTCATGTTTAAATAATAATGTGATGGCGAGTGAGACATTCATACAAGTGGTCCCTTGATTGGGCTACGCAAAACTGTTTTGCAAGAGCAGTACCTGACCCTGCTAGGTTCTACAATTGAATTCCAGGACTGGTCCAACAACGAATCCATGCTCAACATATATTAATCAAGCCAATCTACAGGATAAGAAAAAGGGTATGAACCTAGTGTATTACTTATTAGATATCATCCAAGGTATGTACTAGGTTTTGATTTAGAGTTCTAGATATATTTTATCAAGAGTTGGACTGTCACAAGGTGCAATCTAATCACTACTCACATCATACATTACCTTTCATGAGCTTAAAAATGCATACGGATCCACTGGCAAGAGGTCAAATACAACAGGAGAGACAAATCAACCATGATAGGGGCAGTTCCTAGCTGTCTAAATCCAAATATATTTATAGATAAATAAGGAGGGACCAATCATATTCCAAGCTCCAAGATGGCCCCACAATCACCCCTGTGCATTCATGGCACATGTGAAACGAACCCCCACATCCCCCTCTTTTCCTTGGCCTCTCAAAAGACTTCACAATAACTCTCTCTTTTAGGTGACCTCAGCTTTGAGATGCGCTCTCTAGTGGTCCTAAGTTCAGATCTCTCACCCGACAGCACTATGATACCAAGCCTTGAGAACACCACCAAAGCCTTTAAAGAGCCAGAACCATCCGTATTGACATTGATGTGGGTGTTTACATGTAGAAGGCCATCCTCCTCAGAGTGTGATATATTAGAAATCTTACTGTAGATCTCACATAATCTGGGTCCCACACCTGAGCTCCCATGGGGGATCCCTCTTCCTATTACTTCCAATTATACTATCATGGGTGGTATGTGATGTGGACCGGACCAAACGCACAGATTTGGTGAAGAGTAGTGGTTCCTACTTACAGATCATATGAAGAAAAAAATTTGAATATTTTTTTAAAAGAAGAAGAAAAAAAAAAACAATGGCCAAACAAGGATCGTATAAATGAAACCAATATGAATGAACTGAATTCACTATGTATACAGTATAGTTTAAGTTTATCAAATATATGACATCAAGACTCATATTATATAACAAATAATGATGGATGAACTACCCATGTATAACATTTAAGGGGAACTTTGAACATAGAAATTATTCCTCCCCAAAAGTACAAGGGTGCACTTGCTAGACTACAACGTTGTTTGTTATATATGACTAATTATGCACTAATTAAGCTCACGTGTTTAAAGCAATCGTGTACCATAGCAACTCATGAGTCGTGCTTTATATATCAAGCCTTATCCTGCCAGTCTGGCTTGGGGGACAAACCAAGTACACGACTAGTCCTACATGCAAAAAAAAAAAAAAAGGACTTTGGGCCAAGAAGGACGACGTGGTGACCCTGTTGAACCCGAGCCATGGCAGGCAGGCTAAGGAGGTTGGATTCGGCTGCAACCCACAAGAAGGCAAAAGGGCTTGGAGAGGGGCACTGAGCCCCAGGGTAGGGGCCTGGGTCCCGAAGATGGTCCCGAAGTGAGGCTTTAATGGGTAAAAGAGGGACTTGAGTGAAAGTTTGCATGAATGTGAGGTGGTGGTGGTTGTAGTAGTTGTTGCTGCTGCTGCTGCTGTTGTTAGGGTTTGGGGTGGGATGTGGGTGCTAGGTATTTTCTCTCTTGTGGTGGGGCATAAGAGGGACATAGAAGTACCTTTCATTAATAGGCCTCCCAAGGGAGCAAGTGTTGGTGCAGTGGGCTGAGCCTCACAGTCTTGTGTCCATGTCACAAGCCCAAGGAGGTAGATGGGGGAAGTTGGGAGAGAGGGACAGTGACTGGTCCTTGGAGGTGAAGAGATAGAATAATGAGGGAGGATGTGTACAGTTATGAGGGGGAATAATTGCAAAATGGGTCAGGCATGCATGAATAAAGCAATCCACTCTGCAGAGGAAAAAAAAAAAAAAAAAACTAGAGAGAGAGAGAGACTAAACTATGGACACATATGTATTATAGTAAAAAGAAATTATATGTGGTTTGTAGGGCTTTGTAGTTTTCTACGAGAGGTCCCATGTCTTAATCATTAAATTACTATTTCAGCCAAAACCTGTGGAATGCCACAGAAACCTGAATATATACCCAGAAGCCTAAAAATACTGGAAGCCCTAAAAGGGGAAGGGGGCAACCTCTCACACACAAATCTTACACCAACCTTACTGTAAGGGACTAACAAAGCTTTTTCCTTGGCTGATGAGAGGTTAAAAGGGAAGACTTTCGGATGGTGAGGTAGAAATAAGGTTTATATATATATATATAAAATTTTATTCCCCTTCTTCCTCTTCTTTTTTCCAACTGAACATGACAATGAGGTCCTTTTAGGTTAGCACAACTGTAATTGTCAAGTGTGAAGTTCAGAGATAAAACATCTATAACAACTCAAGAGAGCTGCATGAAACACCTGCCCACTGGTCCAAATCAACCAACTACCATCTAATTTCCATCTAAATCAAGAATCTCTGCATGTCATGCAAATCTGGGTTGTGGGGGCACCTTTGAGAGGTCTACATAGATATGGTACCACTGTGCATCCCATGAACCTCAGAAGGAAGAGAATCCTATCCAAATCCATCCCATGTATTTTGATTTGGTATACTGCTAACTCATGTGCATATTTTCATTGCAAGGTGAAGCTGATATTTGAAATCCAGCTAGGATATTCAAACTTTGAAATATGTGGATCAGAAGAAACGGTAAATAGGTAAAAACTATGCCAAAACTTGTCAGATAGGTTTCATCATTTTTTTAAATGATAAGTTGAGATTTTTTAAAAAAAAATTTAAATTTTGAATTTTCTCAGAGAGTTGAGTTAGGTTGAGTATCAAATATAAGATGTCGATCAAATTTTGATGGGGTTAATGAATGAAATAACAGTGTAAATAAGACTTGTTTGACCGTTCTGAGAAAAACGTTTGTCAGTGCTTTTGACATGGCATTGTATGAGGGCTCAGTAAGAATGTAGACAAACTGAGAAAGATAAAAGGAAAGGAGGTTACATGTCATACTGAGGTAATGAAACAAAAATAAAAGGGTAGAAACCTAAAGTCCCATGTACATCTCCCCTCATTCTAATCACCAAACGCATCCCCAGGACCACTTCCACACCCATCTCTGCAGCTCCAGATATAAAGAAGCCAACAGCTATAAAGTGGCTCCACAGCAACCAGTACCAGATAGAGTGTCACACAATAAGAGAGAGAGAGAGAGAGAGAGAGAGAGAGAGAGAGACCCACCAACAGAGCTGGTCACATACTTATCTTCCATCTTGACTGATGGTTACACTTGCATGAAAGCCAGAGATATAAAGAAGAGAAGAAAAAGAAGAGATGGACAGAGGAAGGGTGAGATGGTGAGGTGATGATGTTGTTGGGGTGGTACTTGGTTGTTATTTGAGAAGCCAAAAGCCTCCTTCACCACCACAAGCAGCAGCAGCAGCAGCCATTGTCAGTGCTCTTACATATGGGGTCAGCTCCAATTGTCCACCCTCTTCCCCCTCCCTAGCCCCCACCTCTTTCAAACCAGCAAGAAAATATTATTTTTTGTTTTTTCTCAGAAACCAGTATCTATAGTCTCAAATCCAACATCCAAAGCATATCAACTAACAAACAGAATTTCCCTTCCCTTCCTCTCCATCTCCTACCGTGAGGCCTACTAACAAAAACGTACAGCAATAGATTTCATATCCAAAACATGGCAAGGAATAGAGTAGAGTAGAAGAGAGAAAAAGAGAAAGGGTCTCTTCTTCCCCTACTCTCTTTTCTGCTCCTCTTCTTTCCCTCCATCTCCTACTTCATGCCTAGAAACAAAAGGTTTTCTCTAAGAGTCTCCACATGAAACGTATCAAGTGAGAGAGAGAGAGAGAGAGAGGAGGAGAACAGGAAGAGGATTCTCTCTTCCCCCGCCCACTCTCCTTCTACCAATCTTTGTCTTCCTTCCCTTTCTCTCTATATCCTACTTCAAGTCTTGTGAGCTGGGCTTGGCTGACCAAAGCTACTATAGTGGGCATCATCAGTGAGAGAGATGAGCGAGCGAGAGACCCGCGACTTCATGAGCGTCGACGCTTTCTCCCAGCTCCCATTTATCCGCCCGGCGCCCACTCGCGAGAAGCCCTCCTCCGCCTCCTCCTCCTCCGCCATCCGCCTGTTTGGCATCGAGGTCCCCCATGAGCCGGACAGTGAAGAAGACCCATCCAAAGATCCCAACACCACCACCAACCCCATCAGCAGCAGCAGCAGCAACGGTAACGGCAGCAACGGCGAGAGCGGTCGCAAGTTTGAGTGCCACTACTGCTGCCGCCACTTCCCGACATCACAGGCCCTCGGCGGGCACCAGAATGCCCACAAGCGGGAGCGACAGCATGCCAAGAGAGCCCAATTCCAGTCGGCCATGGCGGCCCACCACCAGTCCACCGCCGAGGGCCACATGTACGGCTTCCTCAACTACCACCGCCTTGGCTCGGTGCCGCCCGCCGCCCGCTTTGGCTTCGACCCCCCGGCCACCCACCACTATCCCTCATGGAGTAGCCCCAGCACCACCAGTAGCAGCGTCGGCACCCGGTTCTACGGCGGGCTCGGATCGGCGAGCCAGCCTATCAATGGAAGCCCGCTGCCGGGCCTCTGGAGGGTTCCCACAGTGGTGCATGGCAGTGCCGGCGTCGGACTAGTCCACCGGGACCGAGCAGCACCATTGCCCTTGTTCGGAGGGGATGAGTCCAGAGCGATGGGAGGTGGTGGAGGTAGTTTTGGGTTCAGTACTAATATTGGTTCCTTTTCTTCCTCTTCTTCTACACCTCCACAGAGCTACGAATCTGGTGTGAAAGAGAATGTGAGTTTGGATTTGCACCTGTGATTCATGGAGAATTACGGGGAATTTTTAATCAAATTTTGTTGTTTTTATTTGCTCTATCTTGGGCTGGTTGTCTCTTCTTTGTTGATTACTTCAAAGAATTAATGGCCTCTTATTTATCAAACTTGCTAGGGAATTCTTTGGTTTTGAAAATAAAAAAAAAGAAAAAAATCAAAAAGAAAAGCGTCTACCCACAGTTTTAGATCATAAATTATTTTGAACCGATATTTGGTTATGTGAGGTTAATATTTATGCATGATTCACATACATCATTTTATGTTTATCTTTTAGAGCTGCCAAATGGCATCTATCTTTGGATTTGGAGAATTTTTTTTTTTTTTTTTTTTTTTTTTTTTTTTTTTTTTTTTTTTTTTGAAGAAGAAGAAGAAGAAGAAGAGGAGGAGGAGGAGGAGGAGGAGGAGGAAGAACTTCTGATCTGGAAATTTTCAGGCAGTTACCACAGTTAGAATCTACATTCCCATCGTACTTTTTTGTTGGCACTACAATTATTATAATTTTGAATCTTTTTGCTCTTGAAGTACTCGTGATCACTTTTTTGTCTAATTTCTATGCTCATACATTGCATTTGATCCAACCATAACCATATGAATAGTTCTTCGATTTTTGTTGTTTGTACTATAGATCTTCAAAGCTGTTTCTACTGTTCCACTGTTCAATGGTCTTACTGATTTTCAAAAGTTGGGAATTCTAGATTCCTAGTATTGCCATTTTTCATGAAAATGGGATTTTTTTTTTTTAGTTTATACGTTGGCGTTATTCATAAATATCTCTGACTTCTCATTATATTGGGATAACAGTGTTGAGTTTGAGGAGCTTCAAGCAGTAATGGCATTCTTAACTAAGATGAGATCTTGCAATTCAACAGAAACTGATACCAGGAAAGATGTGGTTCAAGAACTAATAATCTCATTTAATTTTTTGCTAGATTATCTTGTTATGACCTAAATATGAAATCTATAGGATTGATGGGCTGAGATACTTCTATGTGGATATCATGAGTATTCTGCTGATGTAAAAGATTTTTTTATGGTCTAACAACTGACATAGAATCTATTCAGACACATCACACATTCTTTATTGGTTAAAGATGTGCCTAACAGAGGACAAAAGGTGGTTATATACAATGATTAGAAGGGTGGGTTCACTGGATTCAAGAATAATTGGTGTACTTTTGGCTGTGGTTACAGGAGTCTGAGGCAGATGATGCATCTTTAGAATATGACTAACAGCATTACTTATTTAGATGGGAATAACTATATATATACACATATAGATACGCTGAGTAAAGGATTCTTAAACAAGATGTTCTAGACGTGGACTGAAACTAAAAATCCATTATATTTTATATAGGTTAAGCAGCTTCTTGTTTTAAGAAATAGCATGTGAATGCAGTCCAAGGTTTGAGAGCATTTTTCAAATCATCAATAAAATCTTTGATAATTGATTCATATGGTATATTTCCTACCCAATTTTGGGATTATTTCACTATACAGTAGCGTATAAATTTCCTGTGAAAAGATTGTGACGAAATTACAATGTAGTAAAGCCGAGCATCTTCCTCATAACTGTGGTCAATGCATTTTAATTTCTTTTCTTCCATATGTTTCTACATCATCCTTAGCACCAAAAGGAAAAGATTGGAGTTGTACCCAAGTGACCAATGACAACATCCACCATGCTTTTAACCTTCTCATCAGTCACTCAACCAGTCACTTATTTTCAAGCATATTGTTGTGCACATTTAATTTCTTGATTTATTTTGCCATTGTTCTTTATTACAAACTCTAAACCATTTATGTGGCTGTTTTTTCCCCAGGAAAACCATTTATGGTCAAATAAAAGTCTGACCGTTTAGCACTAAATTAATCTATAAAAGAATCCAATGGTAAATCTATCAAGTGCGATGTGGTGGATTCGCCTCGGTTGTTTTACCTCATGTAGGTGGTGTAAAGTGGCATGGAGTACAGATGGGCAGCCCTACAAACTTTAAGCTTGTGTAACATATGGCAGAAAAATGCAAGCTCTCATCTGGCAAGGTGGGTCATGTGTCTCAAAGAGTCCAGCCAAATACCAAGCTGCCAATCTGTTCCCATAGGAACCTATTTATATCCTCAAATAGATACGCATCATATAACGATTGACGAACATTTCTCTTAATAAAATGCTGGAAGAGAGTGAGGGAGTGTCCTTTTATAAAAAAGAGAGAGATCTCACCAGTCCTAACTCCATTCTCCATGTGCAATGCACATGCTAGCCTTGTTTTTAGCACTGAACGAAAGACTATCAAGGACAAGATAGTGCCTTGGACTCTATAGGAGCGGAGAGTAGTCAAGGAACACAATAATTGTTAACTAGGATGAAGGAAATCTGAACACTTATGGTCGATATTAGTTGATGTCTTTTTCAAGAATATTATGAGAAACGTCACCTCCGCCAAAAGATTAAAAAAAAAAAAAAGCCCAACCTGACATGGCTCCTCCCTTGCAGCCTAACGAAATCTAATTGGCTAATTGTCAGGTTGGGTACCTGGTCCCTGCTGCAGTGGTCACCTTTGGATGAGTTGCTTGGCTTGCAAAAGTCCCATTAGCTGAGGCCATAAATAGCTGATTATTAGGATGTGCGCTTGTGTGTGTGTGTGTGTGCGCGTGAGAGAGAGAGAGAGAGAGAGAGAGAGAGAGAGAGAGAGAGAGAGAGAGAGAGAGAGAGAGAGAGAGAGAGATCTTACTAAAACTAACAAATTGTGTGTGTGTGTGTGTGTGTGTGTGTGTGTGTGAGAGAGAGAGAGAGAGAGAGAGAGAGAGAGAGAGAGAGAGAGATCTCACTAAAACTAACAAATTGTGAATTGGTCCAAATTAAGTTGAGGTCTTTTTTTTTTTTTTTTTTGGTGAAAAAAGATGAGCAAAATACTAGCTATATATAAAGACTCTTCAGAATATTTTTGTATTGTTTATCTTATATATCTTGAGAGATTCAAAACATTTTATTGTTAACTACATATCAAGATAAATTCTTAGCTTGGAATTTAATTTCCAATGCACCATCTTATAAAGTGGTTGTGACCTGCTTTTATTGAGCATGATTTGATTGCCCCATCTAGTTTTGTCTCGTTTATGTAATAATGGGACTTAGATACAGTGGTGTAACCCACCATGCTTGTGACTTAGCATCTTTGGCAAGCCTAGATATTGCATCCATGTTCTGGTACAGGTTGGGTTTCTGCTTATATATGGCCCATCAAAACTTTTAGTAGCCCCTTAGTAGCTATTCATGAGGTCTACTGAAAAATCTTTTTATTTTCCTAAAGCTGATCCTTCTAAGAAAAATTTAAGTACTATAATGTATAATAAATGATATGATGAAGTCGGGCTTACACTAGTTACAAGAAATAAGTAATTTTATTTTCAATTAAAATTTGTACACTATATAAATTTATTATTTGATTAAATACGATATTTTTTAATTGATTATCTTTTACTTATTAACATGATTTAAGTAAAAGAAAGTAGTATGATTAATTTTTGCCTTTCTTAAGAGAAAATTATAGTATAATTCAGCTAAAAAGAAAAAATTTTTACCTTCACCACTGCCATTATATCATCCTTGTAGAAGCGAAGGGAAGCACAATTCTTGCAAAAAGACTTAGAGTAAATGAATGTGTAAAATTACCAAAAAAAATACTTTTTATTTGCAAGAAAAAATTTGAGATTATAAGCAGAAAAAAAATCCAATAAGAATGCCACGGTGCAAAAATGCAAGGCTCATTATCTGTATTGATAGTTAAGATATTTTACTTGATTTGATAGTACCAAAGACATAAATGATATGTAACACTAATGTCTTTTCTCTTCTATCTTTGACCTATTTATATATACACATAATGATATAAGATAATTACTTAAATATATTTTTAATATATTTATATTATATATATTATTGTCTAATAAAGGTTTTTCTTGATATTTATATAAATTTATCAAGCAAAGAATAATATAAAATATAAATATGAAACTTTTGAATAAAGATTTGAAAGGAAAAGTTAGGCAGGTTGTCAAAGGGGGAGAGATAAGAACGAGTTTATTATAAAAAGAAAGTTTAGTAAGGGATCTAAGTTTAAGAACATCTTGGGAACGTTCCGATCATTTAAATCTTCAAACCCGTATAAGTATTTAGTGAAGAAAATGAATACAAAAATAAGAAATAACCTTACCATTATTAAACAAATAAATGATAGCTTAGAAGAGCCATTGTTAAATTTTCTAGGGAGCAAAGGACTGGACTGAAAAATATCCGCCGTGATCACCATCGAACGGTAAATAACAGCTTGGCGGGTCTATGATTGGAGGCGAAACCCAGCCCATCACACGCGAACAAGTTTCACGCGTGGAAGCTCCGCGTGGGCTAAGCGATGAATGTCACGTGTCCATTCCTGATTTGATGGATGTGAATTACGTAGGTAAGCCGGGCAGCGCGGGGACCGACGTACGGACGGTACTTGATTAAAGCTGGCCACGTGTACGGCGACGGAATGACGTAGGTCACTGTTCAGAGTTTACCCTCAGACGCGGAAAAATAAAATACTACGCCAACCGCAGACAGAGCGGTGCTTTTAGACGAGAAGTCAGGCCTGGCTTAACGAAAGCATAAATAAAGCTGCTCTTCTACTGTTGTTTTGCCATTTGGGTTGCTCACAGAAAAAAAATGGTTCAAATTTTTTTTTTTTTTTTTTAATGTTTAGCTAGAGTCCATTATCAGGCAATTACACTGGTGTTCTGACCTTGGGATTAGACTATAGCCATCATTAGTATATCTCAAACCTTGTTATCCAGTGCAAAACCAATAAGTTTTGATGATAAACTGAACCACTTGAAACCGATCATAAAGTAACTCCAAGATTCTCAACTGGAAAGAGGTCTAAACTACTGACTTTTATTACCATCAGTGTACTTGCATTCATGTTACTAGATATTGGGCTGTCATTTCCCAACACAAAATCTGTCATAAGTTACATGTTTTTATATCCAACAGGCTCACATTATTAGCTGTGTCAGGTTCAGTTTGGTCGTTCTGGCTCAAGCTGCTCATCTCTCTCTCTCTCTCTCTACATAACAAAAGGTCATCCTTAGCCTTGTCCGATCTAGTTCCAGGGCTATAGCCTAAGCTGAAGTGAAAACACTAAGGATTGGGCTAGGGTCATGGCGTGTCAGGCTGAGAATGGAATAGGATGAGCCATCCCACATTAATACATGAAAGCAGAAGTTTCAGTTGAGCATAAATTCAGACCAGGCTGCAGCCTAAGCCTCATCACTTGCAAGTCAGAGCTATCCCATATTAATACATGAAAGCAGAAGTTTCAGTTGAGCATAAATTCAGACCAGGCTCAGCCTAAGCCTCATCAGATCCATTATTCTTTTTATTGCTATGATAAGTCCTCCTGTGGAAGAGTAGCCGTCGCACCCAGGAGGTCAGATGGAAGGCGTAATTGTAGAGGAAGTGGGAGGAAAAAAAAGCTTACACTGGATAGAAGAATTAGCGAGCAGTAGGCTACGTTCAGTGGAATGCTAGAGACCTAATTACCACACCGGAGAAGACGACGAGAAAGGGGGATGAACTCTTGACCGCGTTGCAGCTGGAATCTATAGCCTGTAGATTTTGGCATGAGTGAACTAGGCAAGTTACATGGCCATCCATCAGAACAAATAAATAGATTACGTAGATATAAACTATGCTAAGGGGTTGTTCCAACTCAAATTATATAACCAGTTGAACTGCTCTTTGGACTAGAATGAGTTAGGATTATCTTATGGTAGGTTGACCTGAATCAAAATGGTTGCAAGGGGTATTGCATCGACTTGAGTAGGTTGCCCCCCAACACCTCTTCCCCCCCCCCCCCCCCCACAACCAACAACACTGCCACAAATTCCTGCCATCTCTAGAGGCCCACGACTGCCTCCTCCACATCTAACTTCACCACAACAAGCCTCTCCTCCTGCTCCTTCCTTCCAAGCTTCTTCCATGTCTTGACTCTCGAGTCGCTTCTTACTACCACCCTTCATATTGCTACCACCTTTCACCTCCTTCGCCTTGAACTTCATGGTAATGACTTTCTCATCGATCTCTTACACCATCTCATTGACCACTACATCCTCACTTACCCCTACCCACTTTTCATCTTTATCTAAATCTCCCATCCGAACCCCTTCCTTGTGGCCACTCTTAACTATATTATCGCCATTCTCCTTCACTTCTCCTCCTCCTTTATTGTTGATCACCCCCTCGATCTTTATGCTGCCACACATCGCCTCTAAAATCTCATCTTGCTTCTCTCCTTCACCTTCTCCACCTTCTTTTAAGGCCAATATTCCTGTCCCACTCCCTCCCTATGGGAGATCAGATCTATACGGTGGCTTAACTGTTAAAATTTAAATCCTTATTGTTATCGTTATTATACGATAAGTATTTTATTAATAAGTCCGGTAGTTTGTTGAATTAAAAATCAAATGTGATTAGTTGTGAGTGGGTAACGTATTGTTGAATAGATAAGTATGATTTCAAAATGAAAATGAGAATTCTGGATGTTCCATTTCTTTTGTGTTTCTTCTTAAGAAAAAATTCTGACTGAAACTACAGTCATCAAACTGGTATTAGAGCATCGTCGACGATTCTCCGCCGAGTTCCTACCACTTAAATCTCTTCCTTTTTATAGCAACGCAGTGCTCCCCTTCCGCGTTTGACCGGAACATCGAAACGGATCAAAAAAAAAGAAAAAGAAGATATGGACGTAATGCAGATGGTATCTAAGAAGAAGATTCTGTTCCGTGCGTAGGTGACGAACCTGATTTCCAGATATTGATCTTAAAAAAAAAAAAAAAAAAATCCAGAGAAAGATACATCCAAGCAGTCTTTCCACGCTCTCAAGGTGTTCAACGAAAGGCTTAAGTGAGGATATATCTCAGCAGTCTTCCCACGCTCGACGAAAGGCTTGAGTGAAGATACCTTCAAGCAGTCTCAAGTTTTGGAGATGACGAGTTCAAGCAATCAATTTGTAAGTACTCAACAATCACAAGTTCCCATTTTTGATGGAGAAAACTATGATTTCTGGTTTATGAAGATGAAAACAATTTTTTTATCATATGATCTTTGGGAGTATGTGGAAGATGGGTATGATGAACAGAATGATACAGTTGCTTTGAGTAATGCCCAAAAAACAATAATTGAAGGATCAAAGGAAGAAAGAAGCAAAGGCTCTAGCTTTGATTCAACAAGGAGTTGTCGATAAAATTTTTCTAAGAATTATTAATGCAACAAGATCAAAAGAGGCTTGGGATATTCTTCAAAAGGAGTATAGAGGCACTTTCAAGGTAAAAACAGTAAAGCTTCAAACTCTGCGAAGAGATTTTGAAAATTTAAAGATAAAAGAAATAGAGTTGTTGAAGGATTATTTCACTAAAGTCATGGAGGTTGTGAATCAAACGAAGATATATGGGGATACCATTTCTGATCAAAGAATTATTAAAAAAATTCTTATAAGCTTGCATGAAAAATATGACCCCATTATTGCTGTTATTGAAGAAACTAAAGATCTTGAATCTTTGAGTGTTGAAGAGTTGATGGGATTCATTAAAGCATTTGAGCAAAGGTTGAATAGGTGTTCTGAAAAATCAATTGAGGGTGCTTTTCAATCCAAGCTCAATGTTAATTTAAGACCTCACGATAAAGACTCTAAAGAAGAATCTTCAAGAGGTAGAAGACATACAAGAGAAAGAGGTAGAAGCAACTCAAGAGGAAGAGAAAGAAGCAACTTTAAAAGGAAAATTAATGAAGAGTTCACTCAACAAAAATATGGAATCTGTCAAAGAAGAAGTCATATAGAGAAAGATTGTTGGTTTCGAGGAAAGCCTCAATGTCACAATTGCAAAAAGTTTGGTCATGTCCAAAAAGATTATTACTTGAAAAAAAATCAGCAAGCAAATTTTACTAAAGAAAAAGGAGGTGAAGCCAATATATTCTATGCTTGTCAAGTAGCTACGGAGCGAAAGAATGATGTTTGGTTTCTTGATAGTGAGTGTAGCAATCATATGACCAGCAATGAAAGAATTTTTATGGAGATTGATTCAACTTCCAATTCTCAAGTGAAGATGGGTAATGGTACCTTAGTACAAGCAAAAGAAAAAAGTATAATTGCCATAGAAACAAAGAAGGGAACAAGATATATCCGCGATGTGCTACTAGTTCCAGAACTGGAGCAAAACTTGTTAAGTGTTGGACAACTTATAGATCATGGATACTCGGTTTACTTTGAAGAAGACTCTTGCAAAATTTTTGATAAAAAAAATCAAGCTGTAGCAAAGATCAAGATTGAGAAAAATAGAAGTTTTCCTCTCACTTTCTCTTACAAGAATAATATAGCTTTGAAGATGGATATGATTAGTGACTCATGGTTATGGCATAGAAGACTTGGGCATTTGAATTTTCAAAGCTTAAAGAATCTTCAGCAGAAGAACATAGTGTATGGGCTACCATCTATACAAGAATTAAAAGAAGTTTGTGAAGGTTGTGCACTTGGGAAGCAACACCGAGAAGCATTTCCAAAAGAGAAGGCATGGAGAGCTAAAGCATCATTGAAGCTTGTTCACACAGATGTATGTGGTCTTATGTCAACACCATCTCATGGAGGTAACAAATACTTTCTAACTTTTATTGATGACTTCTCTAGAATGACATGGGTATATTTTATGAGACAAAAATCAGATGTGTTCAGTATCTTTAAAAAATTTTGTTGAGAGGTAAAGTGGACATTTGATTAAAGTGTTAAGAAGTGATAGAGGTAGTGAGTATAACTTAAATGAATTTAATAATTTTTGTGTAGATATTGGCTTGAATAGACAGCTAACGGTTGGATACACTCCACAACAAAATGGAGTAGCTGAAAGAAAGAATAGAACCATTGTCGAGATGTCAAAAGCAATGCTTTATGAGAAGGGGCTGCCTTTGTCTTTTTGGGGTGAAGTAGTTTTTACTGCAGTTTATTTGTTGAATAGATGCCCAACAAAAGCAGTGATTAATCAAACTCCAATTGAAGCTTGGAGTGGAAAGAAGCCATCAGTGAATCACTTAAAGGTTTTTGGATGTATTTGTTTTGCTCATGCTCCAAACAATGTTAAAAACAAGCTTGATGACACTAGTGAGAAATGCATTTTTGTGGGTTATAGCTCAAAATCAAAGGGCTATAGACTTTTCAGCTTGAAGAAAAATAAGTTGATTATTAGTAGAGATATTATTTTTAATGAGAAGGATACGTGGGATTGGAAAGAGAAGAAAGTCCAAGGTCAGGCCATTATTTTCAATGAAACACCAGAAATTCAAGAATACGAAGATAATGTTCATGAAGATGCACCACAAATGTCTCCACAAATATGTCCAAGTTCATCATCAAGCTTTAGTTATTCATCATTAAGTATACCTCCAAAGAAAATGAAAAGCCTTAATGATGTGTATGCTAGCTGCAATTTTTGTGTTGTTGAGCCAGAAAGTTTTGAAGAAGCAATTAAAGAAGAAACTTAGAAGAAAGCTATGGAAGAAGAAATTAATGTGATTGAGAAGAACAAAACTTGGGAGTTAGTTGAAAGACCAAAAGATAAAGAAGTGACTGGTGTAAAGTGGATCTACAAAATGAAATTCAATTTGGATGGTACTATCCAAAAGAACAAAGCAAGGCTTGTAGCTAAAGGGTATTCTCAACAATCTGGAATTGACTATGAAGAGACATTTACTCCAGTGACTCGGCATGATACAATTAGAGTTCTTATTGCCTTGGCAGCTAAAAATGGCTGGTTATTGCATCAACTTGATGTAAAATCAGCGTTCTTGAATGGTACTCTGAAAGAGAAGGTTTATGTAGAGCAACCTCAAGGCTTTGTGGCAAATGGAAAAGAAGAAAAAGTCTACAAGCTAAAAAAGGCTTTGTATGGCCTCAAACAAGCACCTCGAACTTGGTATAGTGAAATTGATGCCTACTTCAACAACAAAGGTTTTCAAAGAAGCAAGAATGAGCCAACATTATATATTAAAAAGCAAGGTATATCTAACATTCTTATTATTTCTCTCTATGTTGATGATATGGTGATTACTGGTAATGATAAAAGAATAATTGCTAACTTTAAAATGGAGATGAAACAACAATATGAAATGAGTGACTTGGGTTTATTACATCAATTTTTGGGTATTAAAATTTATTAAGAAGAAGAATGAGTGTTTATTTGCCAAAAGAAGTATGCAAAAACTCTTCTTAAAAAATTTCGAATCGTGAATTGTAAATCAGTTTGTACTCCATTGGTTGTGAATGAAAAGCTAAGTAAAGAAGATGGAAGTAAAGAAGTGAATGCATCACTCTATAAAAGCTTGATTGGAAATTTATTATATTTGATAGCTACTACACCAGATATTATGTATGCGCAAGCTTGTTGTCTAGATTTATGCATAAACTTACTCAAATTCATTTTGAAGCTGCTAAGAGAGTGTTAAGATACATTTAAGGTACTATTGATTTTGGTGTTTGGTATGAAAAGAATGTTGATGCAAAGTTATTGGGATTTTGTGACAGTGATTAGGCTGGATGTATTGATGATATGAGAAGCACTTCACAATATATTTTTTCTCTTGGTTCAGAAGCAGTTGCTCGAGCTTCTAAGAAACAACAAACAGTGGCACAATCATCAGCTGAGGCTGAATATGTTTCAGCATCATTGGCAGCTTCACAAGCAATATGGTTAAGGCGTATTTTGAAGGATATTGGTGAGAAGCAAAAAGAAGCTACTCCAATCTTGTGTAACAACAAATCAGCAATTGCTATGACTAAGAATCTAGTCTACCATAGCCGTACAAGATACATTGCCATCAAGCATCACTTCATTAGAGATGCAGTGGAGAAGAAGAAGATTTAAATCAAATATTGCAGCTCCAATGATCAAGTTGCAGACATTTTTACTAAAGCACTTTTAAGAGATAAGTTTCAGTACTTTAGAGAATTATTGAATGTCATAATAAGGAATTAAGGGGGAGTGTTAAAATTTAATTCCTTATTGTTATCGTTATTATACGATAAGTATTTTATTAATAAGTCTAGTAGTTTGTTGAGTTAAAAATCAAATGTGGTTAGTTGTGAGTGGGTAACGTATTGTTGGATAGATAAGTATGATTTCAAAATGAAAATGAGAATTCTTGATGTTCCACTTCTTTTGCCTTTCTTTCTGAGAAAAAATTCTAGCTGAAATTACAGCCAACATTAACCTCTTTGTCCAAAACGCCCTCATCTCCATTTTCGTTGTTTTGGTTACAAGAAAGAGGTATCACTCTCTCACACTCTCACAGGAAAAGTGTTCCTCGAGCATTGGCTTTGATCAGAAGGTTGAGTTCAGTAGGAAATTGTCACTCCAAAGCTGGGCTTCCTCCAAGATGAGAGCATTTCCTACAAGATAATTTGCAGCTTGATTACTCTTCCAAAACACATGATGACACTTAAATTTTTTTGAAGAAAGGACAAGAGACTTTAAACGCTGAAGCAGTGGGTGGAGGTTGATAGATAAGAGGAAGATATGAGCTAATCATAGAAGACTATGAGGAGCAACTTTAGAGATCAGAATTTGAAAATCCATGTCGATGAAGAAAGACATATTCACAGGCCAGAACAATAGCATCCAGCGCAAATAACGTGGTGCGGCTTGAAGGGGACATTTTGGAACACAAAATTGTTCCCAACTTTTCAATAATCCCATAGCAAATAGATCCTTGTTGACTGAGCTAAGCACATGCTAACATCCCTTGAAGGAGTAGAAAGGAGAGACAGTACTCGATGAAGGGATTGGTAAGTGGGCATTTAAAGAAACATCCAATAGATCCCAAAGCTGTTCAGATTGTGAACAAGTAGAGAATGAATGATCATCATTTTCCCTCTTCACTTGCCATGTACTGCAAATGGGTGAAATGGTAATATACCTGGCCTGCAAGTCAATCAGCTATCAGAAGACCATCTTTAAGCAGCTTCCACATAAAGAATAATGCCCGGGGATGTGCTTTTCTCTTTCAGGGTCAAGAGATGTCACTATGAACTATATCATAAATACCTGAGAGGATACAAGAATAAACCTCCTTTTTGGCAATCTGAGAAAGGAAATTATCTCCCCATGCCACTCTGGAGATCTTCCTCCAAATGCAAGAAGAATGCTACGGTGGTGAATAATTTAATCAGCTTCCCTCAAAATTATACTTTGCAATGCAAACATGAGACATAAGACACATGAGGGATTAAAAATCAGTCTGCCTGCAATCACTATAGCTTGTCTCCAGATTTTGAGATTAGAAATATTGAGCCCTTTCTGACCTTTTAGATAGCTAAATTCCTCCCATGCAATAGTATGGATTGAATGGCTTCTTTAGTTAGGTCCCCACAAGAAGTTCCTAAGAGTACGGTCCAACAATTGTACGAAGCTGATAGGAATAGTTGTATTTGCCATAACATGTACAGGCATCGAACACAATATAGACTTAACTAAGGTACATCGACCTGCAAAAGCTAAAGACTTTCGTTTCTAAGTAGCCAGGTGTTTGTTGATTTTATCCTTGAAACTTTGAATATCATCCATCTTAAGTTTAATACTTTTTAGAGGGGACCCCAGATAAGACCCCGAATTATCGTCCTCATGGATTTTAACAAGTTTGTGAACCAAACACCGAGGGGTTTTGATTGAATATAACCATAGACTTTGCCAAGTTCACAAACTGTCTAGTCTAATTACAGTACCGAGCCACTACCTTTCTAAAGGCAACACAATCGTTTTCTCGAGCTCTAGAGAGTAAAAAGTAGTTATCAGTATAGAATAAATAACTAACTCTGCGGCTTCCGCTATTAGACTGAAATCCATAAATAATACCTTCGAAACCCTCACCAAAATCAACTTTGAAAAAATTTTAGCATATTAATAAGAGGAATGGAGATAAAGGCACCTTTAATGAAGCTCCATAGTCGACTGAAAGAAATTAGTGGGGGATTTATTAACAAGGACAGAGAAAGAGAAGAACCAAATGCATTTCTTTATCCAAGCTTGAAGTAAAAAATATGAAATGTTGGAGAACTTAGAATTATGATCTTGGCCATCAATTTATAAACAGTGTTGCATAGATTGATGAGCCTATAATATTGCACTTATGAAGGGTTAGAACACTTGGAAATCAGGATAATAAAAGTTGCTTTCCAAGAGACTAGCATGTTTAAAAGAATATTTGTCAAAGATACTTCTTTTTCAATACTTCTCTTTTCACTGAGCTCTCCTTATACAAGAAGTGGATTTTCTTATAAGCCAAAATGCTGTAATTTAAGTTGCAATGCAATTTGAGTTATCATACAAATTCAATTATAGGACTCTAAACTACTCCTAGTATTATGTTTTTGGACCTATCAGAGAAAATTTGAGAGTCTGTCAAATATTTTATCTAAATTATCATTAGTTTTTGAGTAAATTTTATTCAAAAAAAATACCTTTAATAGCATATCAACGAAAACATTAGATAAATCATGTTTAATTGCCCGATTACCTCACTTGCATTTAATTTGAATTGCCACTATATATCATATCTTTTGCCTGAACTTCAATTTGTTCAATACATGTTTTGCATTTTTAATAAAGTTTTAAGCAAGTAAGGACAAAGTAGGTTATCTTAAAACCAGCCCAAATTCAGTTTAGGCCTTGATCTTTTAGTACTGCTTATGCTGAGTTAAATAACATAGGGCCAATGCCCAGGCTTGGACAAATAAGATTTAGGCTGGATGAGCCCATATCCAGCACTAGATATGGGATGGGTTTTGAAGTCCATATCCAGCACCTGTTTATGTGGGCAAAGATCAGTGGAGCAGTAAATTAGTTAATGGGTTCTAGTGAGCCCCACACCTATGGCCCAGCCATTTTACTTGATGAATGCCCTCCTTTCCAAGTTGACCTTCCACTAGATCCATACCCATCTATTGAACTGCTGTATAGATGGCTGGATCCATATTTCTTCTGAGCTGCTAAACTCCCTGTGCGATTTCTATGAGAAAATTATAGGTAAGCCATCCTCCAAAACTTGAAAAATTTTGTTCCTATGAAAAATTGTTTTATAGTATTTTCTTATCTCATATGGGTGGTCATTAGAGAATCATAATTAAGGAACTTGAGGGCTTTCATGCAGCAATGACTTGGATGCTCTTGCCTATTTGAATTTAGTTTGGTGGTTGGCATCTCTCTCCCCAGCTCTTTGCATTGAAAGAAACAGAATTATGTGACCTCACTCATGCTCCCTTCTCAACCTAAGAAAAGTTTTGGAAGAGGGATAGATACTAGTAGTTGTTAATTAAAGTGGACCACAAGCTGAAGACAGGTGACTCTACATGATACCCAAATCCTTGCACTCTTTAGAGATCTCAGGAGTCTTTGCTGTCGATGGGTCCCGGAAGCACCGATCATGTCAAGACTCTTCTTCCTTTTCGATTACCGGTTCAAAGTTCATCCGTCTCTTTCCCTCTCCTCCGCCTCAGCCTTGCTATCCACCTTCCTTCACGGCAAGGCCGCCGTCGATCACCGTGCTCTGTTCGCCGAGCTCCCTTCTCGACACCTGGTTGTTGAGATCACTGCTTTTCCTTCTGGGTCGCTAACAGACAAAGACTATGTTAAGGCTGAGAGAGCGTTGAGGTCCGGATCTTCCATGCGAGTCCAAGTTTATTCTTCATCCTTCCTCTCTGTTCATCAATGAACAGCTTGTACGTATGGTGAATGGCGTGAGCTCCTAATCTTCGTCAATACTGTAACTATTTAAACCTGCATGCTTGCATGCGTATTTAGCATTGACGTCCTTCTAAACCTCAATCTTTAAGCACAAGCAGCATCACATATCCAATTCCGAAACCTCCTGGGCTATGAAGTATCATGGAACGAGGACACGACCTCTGGTGCGCGCGCATGGCAAAACAGAAATCTTAGAAGCAACACGTGGCAAGACAGAAATCTTAGAAGCTAACAGCAAATATCTGGCGCAAAAGATCGACAATGTTTCGAGAAGATCGACAATTTTTCGAGCAAAAACAAAGATTGACCCTGTTGAGTTTCCAAACTAATTGTCACTTAACTCTCTTTTCTTCTTATTGCTTCTGGAGTCTAGTTGGAAGCCAGGAGAGGTCTAACGTTGTGACTTTAGGGGATGATTGGAGGAGAATATGGCAAAACGACATCGATTTAACTAGCTGGTGTGGTTTAAGAATGATTTAACTAGCTGGTTTAGTTTAAGAATGCAATATAATTGATGTGGCTTATTCCAAATTTCTAACAACTCCGTATAGGTAGGCATTCTTTCTGTGGCCACCATCCAAAGTCTTGCAGGATTGACAGTGGGAAGTGTGTTCAAAATAATCGAGTTGCAGTTGTTAAAACGGTTCCTTCAGCGTGTTGTTTGAATCATAGAAGCATTCATATGTTCCTCAGTAACGGTTTTTTTTTTTTTTTTTTTTTTGTCCCCATAAAATACTATTTCGGAAATGTGCCGAACCACAGCCTTGAAATCCTAATTAGATTTATGAGACATGAGACATTTTTCTTGATTGACCATATGGAATAAGAAAAGCAAACTAAAAATTATAGATTCCTAGGCCTCGTGGAATGTGCCTCAATCTGGTAAATTCTTTTTAAAAACAAAAAAAAAAAAAAAAAAAAATCAAGAAGAAGACTAAGGCTGCTCATTACCTCATCTCTGCAACAGGAAACTAGATCAATTTCAGACTAAATGATAGGCAGCCAGCAGCTTGTTACATCAGCTTTATCCATTGAAACAGTATCATGGCAGTCCAACACGCTATCAAGCATAAAAAATAAACTTTTTAGAGGCGTCAGCCTCATTAAAATGGTTCGAGAAAAATCACCATGATGTCCATTTGGTTCATTCTTGAACCATGAGTTAGCTTGCTCTCGAACCGTGAGTTCATTCTAGCTGACCCATTGATGTCCATGTGGTTCGATACTTCAAAATGTCTTCTTCTAAAAGTAGCAGATTGCTTCTATTCCAACATACGATACCATTGGTTACATCTATATGGCGAGGTCCAAAGCTGTTGGCCACGTGGCACCAGTTAATAGCCAGACTTTCAAAACGAGCACACTGCTCAATTAAAAAAAAAAAAAATACTAGAAAATATAGAGCAGAGGCAGTCAGATGCAAAGTGGAATCATCTTCACTGGCAGATTAATTTGCATAAAAAGTTACAATCAGATAGCTCTGGTCTGCATATTAAGTAAAACTCAGACCAGAAAATAGAAGTAAAAAGGAAAAAATAAGGACAACCGAACTGCGTTGAGAAGATGGATTAGCATCTTCTAGAATTCTTTTTTTTTTTTTCCTCAGTAGATATACAAGAAAAAAAAAAAAAAAAAAAAAGATGAGAAAAGAATAATAATAGGAGAAGATCTGATCCTGCTTTTCATGTGAACGGATAGAAGATTGAGAAGAGCAGGGTGCCAAGGAGAATGAAGGTGATAAAATAAACCCAGATCAAGTAACTCCATCTTCTATATGTGCTGCTGGGAGAGACCATTACAGAGGAAGCAAACCAATAAATCAGAGGACTGGCAGATAAGAAGCGGGTTGAGACCTGTAGGGGTATAGTCATCAGCCAAATTGTGACTTAACCATTAGCAAGTTGAACAAATAATAACCACAGGAAATCATTAGTCCAAAATCCAAACATGTCATGGAATAACAGTTTTAGACAAGAAATAATGAATTAGCTGTTTCCCTTTCTTAATTACAAATACAGTGTGTTGCTATTAGCAACCAAGAGGATCAATGAAAATCATTCTCGCTAGTTTCTGAAGTAATAAAAAAATAATAACCAATAACAAATCAATCTGAACAAGTCTGGGCAAGATTTTATTTTTTTCCAAGTATCATGTCAAGTAGAAGAAGCAATGTAGATAGACATGTATAAATGCAAGGCATCTTCAAAAGTTTATATTGTAGAAATTAACTTCAGAGTCAAACAGAGGGTGGGTGGGGAAAGGAGAAGACTCACCTGCACATGCATCACAAAGAAAGCTGTGGATGTCATGAATGCCAAATGTAAAATGAAAGGAAGAATGAAGATGGACGGGTAGCCTTGCGTTGCTTGAAGAAGAGCATGGCCAGTTGACCTGGGATGTTGGAAAGATTCAGAGCTTTTGTCTTTTGTCTCTAGTTTCCTTCGTCTAACCTTATCATCTGTTCCAAATACGGTCAAGTCATAAAAACACTGTCCACTAATAGTGCTAAATCAAATTGTAATGACACATCAGGAAAGGACTAGAAGGAATGAGACCATAATACTGCTCAATATCCAAAAAAGAGCACTGTAAAGATAATTGATGAATATCCGATGAATATCCTATTATCCTTAAATCATTACTTCAATGGTAAATGCAGCAATAATACTTACTGTTTTCCACATTGGATTCCAGGGTTTTCTCCCCCCCCAAAAAAAAGGATAATTATTTTGTACCTTTTCCAAAAAAGAAATGGTGGTCAAATCATATGAAAAGATCCACACAAGATGTTTTGGACAGCACAATCTAATGCCTTATTGCAGCAGCTGAGAAAACTAAACATCCTTCAGGCATAGCGAGAGCATTTGCTTCAAAAGCCTTGAGACAATTGGTCAATGGGAATAACAACGTGTTCTAATCTGTTTGGAATTAAGGTTTTCTGTGAACTCACAAAACAAGCTTATTGAAACACTGACAACATTTTCCTCTTAAAAAAAAAAATGAAACTGTGACCACTCTGAAGCATAGCCAATCTATGATAACTTAATGCAATGAGAATACCATGCAAAATTTGAGAAGGCTGAGGAAGAGGTACCTTGGGAACTTTTCAAAGACAGGTTGCTCTTGGAAGTACCAATAGCATCTGAAGTTTCATTTGTTCCAAGCAAACTCAGCAGAGCAGCAAAACTGTTGGACTCATGCGTATTAAATGATTGAGAAACTTGAAGCAGCACATTTACATAATGAATAATCGAGCAGATTGCTAGAGATAGTATTGGAGATGCAAGAAGAAAGTTTGGCAATTGTTTCACTTGAAAATATCGCAGGAAACCAACCCCCCTGTTTGACAGAAGAAAGAACCATGTAAAACTTGAGAAGATAGGAGCAACCAAAAAATAAAGAAAAGAAAAGCAACAAATGATTAGACAAAACATGTAGAACTAAACTAATATGAACAAATGTTTTGAAAGAAAAATAATTTAGTTTAAATGAAATTAAAATTGTCAAGAATTTAGTTTAAAAAATAAGGTGAAATTATAAAGACTTGGGATCTCATCCACAAAGACTAGCTAAGAATGTGTTATTTAGGTTTCTTGACTCCATAGAAGTACCCAAACCTCCCTAGCACATAATCGATATTGAACTAAATACACACCTGCATAAATCCTCACATCTTCCTCTCATTTAAATCTTGGCGTCCTCGCCAAGCAAGGGATTTAAATTCCATTAAATTTAATCACAAACAAAATGAGTAGCCTATGTTTAGCTCTAAAACTGGGTCTACTCTGATATCATTAGTAACAACCTAAGGTTATTACTTGGCTTTATATAAGTATCTAAAATCACCCCAATGCACAACTAATGTGGTAAAAAACACACGCTAGCATGAATTTTCACATACTGTCCCATTTAAATCTTCTAGCCAGCTTTTGTAGTGAGGCCCTTGGATGTGTTTAGAGCCACCTCGGCCCACAATCCAGATGGATGAGCAGAACTTGAAGTAAAGGGTCTTGTAGGACTAATCGCAAGCTAATTGTAATGTTTGTGATTAAATTTGATTAGATAGATCCTAATCCTAGCAAGGATGGTAGAGCTTGAAGAAGAGGAATGTGTAAAGAGTCATGCAGGTGTATATTTAATCTCATATCAATTATACATTGGATCGATCTCGAAAACTTATATAAGGCCAAAGAAGCCAAAAAATAACTTTTTACTAACCTTTCTAAGTAAGGCCTCCGTTTGTTATAAAAGTTAATAAAATAGACTTAATCCATGGTTCATGTGGACTACAAAATACTATAGCATAGGCTCTTTTGAGCTAACCAAAAGTCAACTGTGATTGTGTTTGAGATTGGATGCTTGGCCTGGCAATAACGCCAGGACTTGAACTCACAAAGGTGGGGGGGTGGGGGGGAGGGTGGGTGGGGTTGACTGTGAAGACTCACGCCGGTGAGTGTTTAATCCTACATTGGCCATGTGTTGGTGAGGTCTTGGATACTTATATATAGACCAAGAAATCCAAATTACATCTTGGCTATCCTTCCGTTATGACATCCTGGGTCATTATAAAATCAGGCATTGAGATTGAAAGATACTAGGTATGTTAATGATGATTCGTGTACATTATTGTATTCTACATATGAGGATACCTTCAACTGATTTTAAAAGAAAATGGATGAAGTGGAAAGCACTTTTGTGTTGTGCACTAGTTGTGTAAATCACATGCAGGGAAAGACTTTATGGGATGTGATATTAGATGGTAGGAAAACCCAGTGTATTGCATGGATTGGAGACCGCACGTGCTTTATATAGATTGACAAAGTTTCAGTGGACATATTGTGATAAAATAGGATGCAAGAAGATAATAACTAGCTGCAGGAGATTACAAATATCAACAGTGCTTTCTCAAATATAAGAAATTAAAATATTCCCATTAAGGAGAGAAATATATACTTTGGTCAACAAGTTGGAAAGCAAGTAGTGACAAAAGAAGAACTAAGGCAAAGCTGCTAAAAGTGATATGAGAACTTGCAATGAGAGACAATGTGAGCTTTGGTTTGTAAGAATGGGGTAGTGATGGAACAAACTTCACACCAATGTGAAAGACAAGATCTGTCGGTTATAGTTGTGGCTTAGCGGATAAAAACAAGTTGTAGAGGAGTCATGCTTCCAGGTTTGATGCATGAAATGGGGCTGCCAACAATCCATAATATTACCTAACTGACAGAAATAATAAAAAAGCTTGTAAAACTGGTGAATTTGTCTTACATACTTCATATGAAATGCATAACTAGAACAAAACTATACGTACTCAGAACTCTTTTCTCATTATTTACAATTATAATTCTGATGAGCCCTGATGTTTGTGAATTTATCACCATGTGTTCCTACTCTCTTGCTACATTGCTCAAGCAGCACAAATATCCATGCACTGCCTGAACCTTTCATGAATCTAGAAGTAAAATAAACAAATTTATACTTGTTAAATCATTTTGAAGAAAAAAATAAATAAAAAAATTTGGTTGTATTAGTAAGCAGAAGAAAGATATGGCTCCAAGAGATAAATTGGTACCAGTAGTGACTTTGAAGAAACCCATATAAATTTGGGATTCTTGCATTACACCAAGGCCTCAACTCGTAAGAATCGCCACTTAGACAGATGTTGGAATATCCATATGCTTGGAAAGCAAGAAATGGCACAAATATACAAATAGAACGAGCAACACCACCAATAACAGCATGCACTGCCAACTTCAAGGACAATAGATCCAATCAGTTTGAGAAGTCATGTAATACTTAATACATAATTTTCTTCTAATTCTTGCAGTTTTCTAGGCCAAAGATAGAAAATTTGATTAGTAGAATGCAATCCTGCTTCCAGGCAATCAAGATTTTGTATCCAGTATTTCGAGGTTATATTTGCTACTATCATGGCACATCATAAGAAAGAAGGAATGATGCAATAAAATCATAAATAAAGAAAACGTACTATGGGCCTTTTCTTTTGGATGATTGCATCATAAGCCTGTTGCATCGCCTGAAAACAGAAATAACCAGCATTAAGTGCTCCATTTGCCCTCGCTGAACCAGACAGAGCAAGCAGGAGCATGGCTACAGTAGTTGCACCAGAAAATAAGTAGTACAGTCCTCCAAGTGAAAGTAGAGCATACAGACTCTCTGTGTATCTGCCAATGACATCTAGAGTATTCATCATATCAAACCGAAAAAAAAAAAAAACGAAAAATAATGTTCATTCAGTACAAAAAGAAGAGAGAGATTAATGAGATTACATCGATGAGTAGAACACTGATGCCGAATTGAAGCAAAACAAAATAGATGCCCGAAAGGCAGCTGCTGGGTCCTTTAAAATTAAAACTGACAGTCTGCTATCACCCAAAATAAGAAATTAATTGACAACATTTATACAGTACGTAGAAGTGAAATTCAAAATAACAGGTAAGCGCGTGCACGCGCGCACGCACAGAGAGAGAGAGAGAGAGAGAAAGAGAGATTTGAATATTGAATAAAAAATAGAACTCAAGCAGCATCATGCGATCAGAAAAATATAGAGCTTATCTGGTGCATACCATTCTGATACAAATTTATGTTATTATCCCAGCTTTCTATTAGAACCCATATTTTGCTTAAAATCTCCTAAACATAGCATATCTTATACTATCACTGATGGTAGCAGGAAAAGGCAAAATTCGAAACCTCTATTTCTTGATCTCATGCTCAGTTGTTAACTCCAGGGGTGACAAGGGTTCTTTATAAAAAGGTCACCTAAAAGGCCTAGATATATGTAGCTAACAACAAATGGACAACCATGTAAACAAGGTTCTAGTCAAAATGCAGCACACCTGATGCCTAGATATTTTGTGGCTTCTAATAAAGAGCAGGAAAAATGGAAATCATTCTTCCCTCCATCCCATCTGCCTTACACCCCCAATAATTCAATAATCTCAACTCGTTCAACCTGATAACCCATTCACACTGTTCTCATCCACCATAATATATCTATTAAAGAAGATGAGCCGATGCATTAAAGAAAGTGCCCAGTATTTTTTTTTCAAAAAAAAAAAAAAATCACAACTTTTCCGCAATTTTGAGTTTGCTTTAGTTTCTTATCAAAATTTCATTTCTTTCCTTCATAGGTCTTCACCTTCTATCACAGGCACTTCACATAAATAAATATCCTTCAGAGTACAACAACTAAATGAGGTCTCTCTACACTTCAAATGATGTGCAATAATATAATCCAATAGTTTTCACTCAAGAAAACAAAAGGAGAAACAAGACTGAGTTTTTCTACGAAAAGAAAGTAGAATCTCAAGTTTACCTGTAGAAATAAACCGCGGCAAACAAGAATGCGACATTATTCAATACATAACCCGACAACGCCAAGACCGCCCTGTACCCAATCATCGGTATCAACGGAGCAAAAACTGCAAGCAAGGAAGAAAATGAAATCAAGAAAACCCTAACCCAGGCTATCCCTCGCGGATCAAAAGAAAGAATTTTGATTAAAAAAAGAAGGAAACTGGAAGCCCACCGGAACGGGAAAGAAGGGAGATGCAGAAGGGGAGGAGGGGGAAGAAGGCGTAGGTCTGCTCGTACTCGTAGCCGCACTCGGCGATGCGGACGAAGTAGACGCCGTCCCAGACGACGCTGGCCTCGATCGCCGCCCCGATCCGGGGCCACAGGACGGGGCCGGACGGCGGGGATGGGCCGCCGGAGAGACAGCTAGGGTTGAGGGAGGCCGAGGTGTCGTAGGGACGGAAGAGGAGACGGCAGAGAAGGATGAGGGTTAGGACGAGGAGCCTCGAGAGGAGGGCGCGGCAGAGGACCAGACCCTCGAATCCCTCGGCCTTCGCCATCGCGGTCCCCGAAAGGGAAGCGAGAGAGAGAGAGAGAGAGAGAGAGGGAGAGAGAGAGAGCGAGAGCGTGCTGATGGAAATGGAAGTGTAATGAGGTTCGGTTACCGCTTACCGTTTACCACACGGCGACGATTCCGGACCGTCCGGCTCAGGATACATTGCGGGGCGGTTCAACCATCGGCCGGACCCAAAGCACGTATAATAGGTCAACCCGAACCGCGGTTTAAAATTAAAATAAAACGTTATTGATGATGTCACCCAAATAAAAAAAATTTCACAATGGGCATTCCAAAGTTATTTTCTCTAATAACGATATTTTTAACATATACTCGGCTTGCAACCGTGCAGTGCCCGGGTGCTAAAATAATTTAATTTTGTAAAATAAAAAATAATATAAAAATAGTTTTTTAAATTTTATATCGTGCAATGCGCAAGCTGAGGTGATTTAAATTTTAAAGATAAAAATAAAATAAAAAAAATATAATTTTTAATTTTACAAATAAGAAAGTATGGAGGATGTATTTTTTTTAATTTTATATTTTAAAATTATATATTTATATATATAAACGTACGTATATACATAAATAAATGCATCTATATCACTCTTAACATATAATTCTGAAAGGCACAATAAGAGTGCTATAATAGCATATAAATCGTAAGAGTGTTTTTTTTTTTTTTTTTTTATATCGATAGTGCCCTGATAAGCTTCAATTACTATAAAGCTTTATTAGTACATTTAAATAATATATAAAAGTAATTAATAATAATATTTAAAATTTAATTTAAAAAATAAAAATATACTAAAAATATAATTTTAACTTTTACATAAATAGATAGATGCATACTTTTCCTAATATATAAATATATAAATAGAAAGAGACATGATAAGGTCCAGTTTTATGTCGTGTTTTTTAAATTTCCAATAGTGTCATAATAAGTTTGGCTCGTATGGATACTCCTTCTGTATGTTTAAATAATATTTAAAATTATTAATAATAATATTTAAAATAACTTATATATTTTTTAAAAAAATTATATGATAATAAATATTTTTTGAATCTTTCTCACACATACATATTCATAATATATATATATATATATATATATATATATATATATAAAATACCAAAATTCAGTCAGATAATCTGTTACAAGGTGAACACCATAAACACCATGTTTAAAATGCATGCAAAAGCAACCTAGTTTAGCAATAAAATTTAGTGCACATTAAATACCGCATTTGATCTTGTAATAGTGATTATAAGACAGCAAAGATAAAATGAGTTACCTGAAATTTGTCACGCACCGAGCAATCCCAGTTGCATTGGAACAACATTTGAAAGCTTCACCATAACTCATCCATTCATGGTTCCCCAACAAATCGAGGTTCCCAAAGTCCGATCATCCCGAATTTATTCTATTTCCCTTCAAATAAGCTTCCGGGAGTCGAGTAAAGGCTTGTACGATTTCTCATACAGCTCCAAAGCTCATCGAAAAAAAAAAAAAAAAAAAAACTTTAGAAGAAGATGTAACCATCCGTGTGAAAAAGAAACGAAAATATTATTTAATGTAAATAGATACGTCACAGTAGAAGAGTAAACCTTTTTAGTTTTTCTATATTATATTAAATTTTTTTCATCACTATTTTCCATTTTGATGGATAATAAATGATAGTTATTATAATGTCTCAAGCCCACTTAAGACCCAATGACTCTGTTAGCGACCTACGACTAATGGGCAGCAAGTAAACTTGAATTATAAGCACACTTTCTTTTCTATCCAATGTGAGACTTGAGTATGTGCGATCAAATTTAGGGTATCACAATCTTCCCACCTTATAGGACGTCGCATGCCACAAGCTACTTTCTCATCCAATATGAGACTTGAGTTATAAGCACATGATACATTTCTTTACCATCTAATATGGGACTAAATTTTGGGTAAGCACATGACACATTTCTTTCACATCCAACGTGGGACTAAATTTGGGGTATCTGCTAGCCCAATAAACTCCATTAGCGAGCCGAAACCACGTGGCCCAAAAACTTGAGTGGAAGTTAATGGATAGCAAGTGGATTTGAGTTATAAGCACATGACACATTTCTTTCCCATCCAATATAGGACTAAATTTGGGGTATCAATGGCTAATATGATATAAGTTGGTAAGTCAACTTGATTGCAATACATGGTGAATGATTAGAATATCATATATAATAGCTGACTTGATGGCAACACATGTCTTACCAATGAAAAAAAATGCCGAAGAAACTTCTACCAATAGTATTATGTAATTTAGGATTTAAGCTCATATAACTTGTCCACCATTGAATGGATTAATTCAAGAAAAATAAAAATGGCTTTAAACCTCCCACATATAACAAGTAACAAATCTGAGTCAAGTATCTACCTATTGTTTTATAAGTAAAATTTATGATTCACAATTTAACATAAAGTCATTAAAAAATTTAAATAAGACTAAAAAGAAGCAACTTAAACTTTAATTTTTGTTCAAAAACTTTGAATTCTATTCAAGTAATTGGTCATCCTTAGGTTTATAAATTATGATTCTTAAAATATATTAATATATTTGAAGGCATTATAAATAAAAAATCACTAAAATAAATTATAAAATATGAATATTTTGATATAATTAAATAAAAATAAATGAGGGGAGATCCAATTATTTAAGATGAAAAGAGAAAATAGTTTAAATGAGTAATTAGAGCAAAGACAAATAATATTTATATAATTAAAATTTATGGGTTGGGTTGAATCGTAGTTTTCTGCAAATGTGAATTAGACTCGGATGATATACAAGTTGGGTCTAGTCATGAATCGGTAAAAAAATATAAAGCTTAAACCTAATATAAAATTTAGATTAGGTCTAATATTCAAATTTTACCAAACTTATGGGTTCTTAAATATGGATCAGATTAGGTTTAATCAACTCGAGACTAGGGCAAGATACAAGTCAATGCAACTCATTTCTAACCTTAGATATAATTGACTTATTACATTGAGATATGATTATATACTATTTATATTTACTCATGTTATATGTTATATATTTAGGACAATAAGTCATGTGGTACGGAGATATGTGAATAGAAAATTCCTACTTAGTTAAGGTTCCTTTTTTATTTGATTATTTTTCTTTCTACAGCTATAGGATGCTTCAGGTTCAGTTTCTATGATCAGATTTTTCTATTGTAAATGGCATAATATAATTTTCTGAAAAAAAAAAAAAAAAACTAAGGAGGTTGCAATCTTTGAGATCTCATTTAAGGTTTTCTTGCTATGGATGGCATAACGAGATTTCATAGAGATCCCACCCTCTTTAATACTGCCATCCAAATTCATAATATCCCTGAAAACTCATACATAATTACCCAAGAAAACGTACAGTAAGATGCCTCCAACTTTGGTAGAGACAAACTCTAAAAATTTAAAAATTTTCTATCATCTTCTTGTAACTTTTTATGTTAACGTGGTCCTACCATCTATCTGACTTTATTAGTGAATTTAAGAAAAGTTATTGTTTGACATAAATATAATTCACTTGGACCTCCAAATGCATTGGTACCAAATTGAGATTTATCACTTAGATGCACCACTTAGATCCATGATGATTTTAGATCATTGGAATCACTAGTGATCCTTATTCTTAACTAATCTATCCTTAATGATATAATTGTCACATTTAGTATGCTATATCATAATTGTTGATGTCAGAATCTAGCTCTCTCATGTCAATTGCGGTAGGATTATGGTACGTCCGAACATCATCCTTCTCTGCCTCCACATGAACTCTTTGTGCTCAAAGAAAGGATGTTAGAAGGGCTTCGAAGTTTACACCAAAGAAAACCTCTCGATGCTTAAGTTAGCCAAGGTATAAGATGATTGGGAGTCTTCGATGTCTTTCTAAGTGAAGGTTTCGAGCTCCGGAAGGATGAGTCCTGAAGCCCTATGCTTGAGTGATCTCATGTCCATTCGTAGGTATCTGGGAGGATGAGTGGTGGAGACGATCTCCACCAAAGTAGGAAGGAAGGAGAGACTTGTGCTGAGCTGGTCGGCGGGATCTCCATGTGGGCCAATCTGACGATGGATGAAATCACGATATGTGGAGATCAGCAAAGTCTTTGGGGTGACAAAGTAGACTGATTTATTTGGATAAGTTGGTTACATTAGGAGTGTTTATCCAGCAAGTGCTGCTACGCACCTAAAGGTAGTAAAGGGGCCAGCATGGCCTGCTACAAGAATCGTGCCAAACCGGCATAGCATGTTAACCCATCGGCTGTCTCTTGCAGCGGATCAGGCCTAGTGGAGCATGGCCTGCTACACCAGACGGCTCGGTTTAGGATGGGTTATGCCGTGCTGGCATGCATGCCGACCCATATACCAGCCCATATATTAACCTATATAATTTTTAATATTATTTTAAAAAATAAATTATATACATACTTTTTTTTTAGATAGGCAAGTGGCTTGTCATCGTAGCCACATCACTTCATTGTTCTTTTTTTTTTGATCATTTTCTTTATCTTATAGCCGTTCGAAGGAAAGTCTTTAATCTTTTGTTTGACATAACCCGGACCTTAGGTTGTTGGATCTGATGGATCAACTTGCCAAGTAATTTTTTATTTGTATTATTTTTTAAGATTTTAAAACTAATTTTAAGAAAATTAAATAAAATAAATTAGCTGTACTTACTTTTTTTGGGAGCTTGCTGTTGGCATGACTCATCATGATCATTCATATCATCTGGCCTTCAAGTCTGTGATGAATCATGCCATCTTCTATATTTAGTCTTCTACTGCTCCACTTATTATCTTTCAGAGGAAACTCTTCATCATCGTTCTTTTGACCTTACATCCTTCCTTATACGTTGTATTAATCCTTAAGGTAAATCAACATCTCCATTGAGCTTCAATTGGCTTCTCCTCTCATCGAATACTTGTTCTCCTACACTGAAAACAGACTTCGATATTACTATGAACATCGAAACGATTAATAGATTATGGGTCATGATAACAATCATGGAGTAATTATTCTTATGTGCTCTTCATTAAGATAAAATATCAAAATTATTTATTTCTTTCTAAGTTATAAAGTTTATAAAATTATTACTTAAATAAATATTTAATACAGTAAATAAAGATGATGAAGCCATGGTTCTTTATTTTTTTAACAAAGATCAAACACCCACGCTTCTTAGGATTGGTATTGAAGTAAAAGACTTTTTATCTTTATTATATTTTTTATGAAAGCAATGCAACATATGTAAATTAATCAAAGTTAATCAATAAAAAAATTAATCAATTTTTTCATAAAATTTTTCTAACAAAGGCTAAAATAATTTTAATGATTTACTTATTTTATATATATATAAATTAAAACATTCAAACTATTTTAACAAAGAGATGAATCTGCCGCACCTCAATCCCCCTTATAAATTCTTGCCATAATTACACAATCACGGTCCACGCCTCTGAGCGTCCATAAACACGTACTCCATTCCATCTCACCAACGTAGGACAAGAAAAGATGGTCAGACTCTCCTGTTTCCTACTGGTGCTTCTCGCCATTGCCACAGGTAGTCGCTAGCTCTCCTCATGTACTTCTTTCTCAATTCTGTTGCAATCCATTAGAATAATTCTCTATTTTATTTTGAGGACCATTTGAACGAAGTTGCAACCAAACAGGTTCAAGTTGAGGCTCATGATCACAGTTTTTTGATACACTGGTGATGCTCTTATTTTTTAATAAAGATTTTAGTTAACCAGTTTTATGAAAAAATGGAACTACCTGTTTGGAAAAAGCCTCCGAGATTCTTGTAATATATTATAAAATATGATATATTTTCATTAAATCTAGTTGTTGAGAAGTCATCATCTGGAAGTATACCTTGCTTTCATGTCCGTTCCAAATTTAACGCTCGCAGGTTGCGATGTATTTTAGTTGCGAGAGCGGCGCCCAAGGTGACTCCACACGGTTGCTTGCTTGTTGCTATGGACGAAGACTGCACGCCCCAAGCCTGCGCGGCCAAATGCGACCCCTTGAGCTTGTATTTCGATGGAACTCCACAGTGCTTTGAAGACGCTTGCATAGAGTTAATAAGAAAACGCATGCAGAGCTCCGCTTCTGAAATAAAATTACAGTAAAGAAGCCATATCATATTTAAGTGCTTCTCTTCTTTGCTACTTTATAATTTTTATTATTATTATTATTTTAATCTTGTGATGTGCACTGAAATGTCATTGGAATCGTAGAATTCAACCATGTCCTGCCAGGAAATTCAAGTTCAGATACAAGTTCGTGAAATAATATAATATAATATGCTTGTGGAAACCATGAACCGCATAAACTCAACCAGGATGGACATCTAGCAGCACAAATCAATCATGAATGGATCGAACTATGTTCTAAATCTTTATTGCTATGTATCGCATGCCAAAAGTCAGGCATTTCTCAGTTCCAAAGGTATTGCGAGTCCTTGAAGCTGTTGCATATTTCTTGCTTTTACTCTAATATTGTCAAAATAAAACACCAGGTTGTTTAAATAATGATGCAGTGAGAGAGAAACATAAGAGAACTGCGATCCAGAATTTAGTTCATCTCAAGCCATCGTCACAAACAATGAATGGATTTTTGTGAACAAGATGGCAGTGGCATTGGAAGGTTGAAATAAACATATTAAACCATGCGGCAAAAGTTACAAAAGAACGTGAGAATGTAAATTTAATGGTCAAAAGGCCCACCCCATAGGCATCTATTGCTCTGCAAATGGAACGAAAGATTGGATTAGAATGTGCAAATAAATCTTTATTGATTGTAAAAATAATAAATATATTAAATCAGTGCAATCAAATAACTGAATTGATTCAATTTACATTCCTACTTGGTAAAAAAATGGTATACAAAGGTGTAACGTCCCAAGCCCACCTGCTGATTCAATTAACTTCGTTAGCGGATCAAAATCATGTGGCTCAAAAACTTGAGTGAAAGTTAATGGATAGCGAACTTGAGTTATAAGCACATCACTCCTTATAATGCAATGTTCTCGAGTCAGCACACTCAGATCGGCTCTGATACCATTTGTAACGTTTCAAGTCTATCTGCTGATCCAATTAACTCCGTAAGCGAGTCGAAACTATGTGGCCCAAAAATTCGAGTGAAAGTTAATGAACAGCAAGTGAATTTAAGTTATAAGTATATGATACTTTTTTTTTAATATAAAATTAAATTTAAGATATTATAGAAGCCCTACGAAAAGATAATAAAAAAAATATTATAGAAAAAAAAAGAAGAATCTAAGTTAAAGACTATATGCAAGGTAAGTTATTTCGATAGAATTTAATAAATATTCTCTTTTATTACCCGAGCCTAGTACTTTGCTTTCAAAACACAGAGATAATGGACTGTACCCTGTATCCATTGTCATTTTTACATTTAATGGCCTAATCAATCAATTCTTCCACCATATGTCCCATACAACTGTCATCCTAATAATTTATTTTCAAAGCTTATGGCTTATGCAGTCGGCTGAGCACAGTGTCCTTCGTGCTTTGAGTCTTCAAAAAAAGTGCTTGAGAAAATGTGCTTAGGGGACTGCATAAGTCTTTAAGTTTTAGAAATAAATTATTAGAATGACAGTCATAGGTGGAAGAATTGAATAGGCCATTAAATGTAAAAATGATAACGGATATAGAATATAATCACCTCTTGGTGTTTTGAAAGCAAAGAAATATGCCGAAATAATGAAAGAGATTATCTTTTAAATTCTATCAAAATAACTTGCCTTACAGGTAGCCTCTGCCACTTATACTATCTTTATCTTTTTTATTTTTTTTTATTCTTTTTTCATAAGCCTTTATACATCACTCTTATATTATATTAAATAGAAGTGAGAAACGAATCAATTTAATTATTTAATTATATTAATTTAATATATTTATTATTTTTACAATCAATAAAGATTTATTTGCTCGTTTTAATCCAATCTTTTGCTTCATTTGCAAACCAATAGGTGCATATGGCATGGGCCTTTTGACCATTAAATTTCCATGCTCACGTTCTTTTGTAACTTTTGCCCGCATGGTTTTACTATGTTTATTTCAGCCTTCGAATGCCACAGTCATCTTGTTCAAAAAAAATCCATTCATGGTTTGTGACGATGGCTTGAGATGAAACTAAATTCTGGATCGCAGATCTCTTATGTTTCTCTCACTGCATCATTATTTAAATAACCTGGCGTTTTATTTTGGCAATAGGAGGACTCGTAATATCTTTGGAACAGAGAGATGCCTGGCTTTTGACATGCGATATCATAGCAATAAAGATTTAGAACATAGTTCGATCCATTCATGATTGATTTGTGCTGCTATAGATGCCCATCCTGGTTGAGTTTACGTGGTTCATGGTTTCCACAAGCATATTATATTATTTCACGAACTTGTATCTGAACTTGGATTTCATGGAACGGCATGGTTATATTCTACGATTCCAATGACATTTCAATGCACATCACAAGATTAAATATATATATATATATATATATATAAAGTAGAAAAGAAGAGAAGCACTTAAATATGATACAGCTTCTTTGCTGTAATTTTATTTCAGAAGCGGAGCTTCTTTGCACGCGTTTTCTTATTAACTCTAATCCAAGAGTTCCTTGCCGCATTGATAGGTGCAAGCACACTGCGCTTCGCTGGTGGTGCTGTTTATAAAGCACTGTGGAGTCCCCGGATACTTCTGGTTAAAGGTTTTGCAAATGGCTTCGCAGGCTTGGGCCGTGCAGCCTCTCGTAATGGGAATAACATAGCAATACTCGTCGGGCGCCACTGTTGCAACTAAAATACATCGCTACCTTTGAGCATTAAATTTGGAACACAGAGAGACAGACAAGACATGAAAGCAAGGAACACGTACGTATGGTGTACACTGCTATATCAGAATGCCACCACCATCTAGGCTCCTCAACAACAAGATTTAATGAAAATATATCATATTTTATATATTATATTTAAAGATCCTTGGAGCCTTTTTCCAAACAGATAGTTCCATTTTTCATAAAACTGATTAACTAAAATATATGAAAAATTGTGATCGTGAGTCTAAAATTGAACTTGTTTGATTGCAACTTCATCTGGATGGTTCTCAAAATAAGAGGAGAGCCTGCTCTAATAATGGATTATATTGCAAGAGAAGTAAGAAGTACATGGGGGATGGTTAGCAAGTACCCATTGCAATGGCGAGGAGGACCAACAGAAAATTGGGGAGCCTGGCCATCTTTTCTTGTCCGCGTTGGTGAAATGGGATGGAGGAGTATGTCTTTATGGACATGCGATGCGTGAACCATGGTTGTGTAACTATGGAAAGAATTTATGATCTGCATTGAGGTGTGGCAGATTCGTCTCCTTGTTAAAATTCAATTGACTAATATTGTAAAGCAATAACTTTTCTTAAATTCACTAATAAAAATTCTTTGATCTTTTGAGTAAGTATTAAAGAGGGTGAAATCTCCATGAAATCTTACTAAGCCATTTATAACAACAAAATCTCAAATGAAAGCCTAAAGATTTCTACCTCCTTAATTTTTTTTAGGACATCATATTATGCCATTTTACAATAAGAAAATCTTGATGAAATCTTAAAGATTTCTGCCTTTCTTGATATTCTAGCTCGGCCATTGAAACTAAGCCTAAGCATCCTAGGGGTCTATAAAGAAAAAATAAAATAAAATATGAAATGATCTGAAGCTTAGTAAACACATCCCCATACAACATAATTTATTTTTATAAATATATAATATATAACAGCATAAATATGTGTAAAAATAAATAGTATAAAATTGTCTCAATGTAATAAGGTTGAAAATGGGTCACGTTGACCTATATCCTAACCTACTCTTGATCTGATTTAATTTGATCCAATCCAATCTATATCTAAAAACCCATAGATTTGGTTGGGTTCCAAAATTAGACCCTATCTAAATTTCATATCAGACCTGGACCTTATATTTTATTCATCAATCCATGACTAAACCTGACCAATATAACATTCTGATCTAATTTATATAAATAAAAAATGGACTTAGCCTAACTCATCTCAAGTGCAATTCAGCCTGGCCCATAGACTTCAATTATATATATATCTTATTTTCCTTCTAATTACGCATTTAAATTAATTTTCCTTTTCATCTTAATAATTAGGTTTTCTCCCATTTATTTTTACTTAATTGCATTTAAATATTCATATTTCATTATTTATTTTAGTGGATTCATATTACACTAGATCTCCTTAACATCTCAAAGGCAATTTATTTCAAACAACACTATAGAGAAGGCTCCTGTTAAAATTTAATTCCTTATTGTTATCGTTATTATACAATAAGTATTTTATTAATAAGTCCGGTAGTTTGTTGAGTTTAAAAAATCAAATGTGGTTAGTTGTAAGTGGATAACGTATTGTTGGATAGATAAGTATGATTTCAAAATAAAAAATATGAATTCTGGCTGAAACTACAGCCATCAAACTGGTATCAGAGCATCGCCGACGATCCTCCGCCGAGTCCCCACCGCTCAAATCTCTTCCTTCTCATAGCAACGCAGTGCTCCCCTTCTGCGTTTCATCGGAACATCGAAACGAATCAAAAAAAAAAAAAACGGACATAACGCAGGCGGTATCTAAGAAGAAGATACCGCTTCCGTGCGTGCGTAGGCGACGAACCTGGTTTCCAGATATCGATCTTAAAAAAAAAAAAAAAAATTCAAAGAAGGATACATCCAAACAGTCTTCCCACGCTCTCAAGGTGTTCGACAAAAGGCTTGAGTGAAGATACTTCCAAGCAGTCTCAAGTTTTGGAGATGGCGAGTTCAAGCAATCAATCTGTAAGTGCTCCATTTTTTATGAAGAAAACTATGATTTCTGGTTTGTGAAGATGAAAATATTTTTTTTATCATATGATCTTTGGGAGTATGTGGAAGATAGGTATGATGAACAGGATGATACAGTTGCTTTGAGTAATGCCCAAAAACAACAATTGAAGGATCAAAGGAAGAAAGATGCAAAGGCTCTAGCTTTGATTCAACAAGGAGTTGCTGATAAAATTTTTTCAAGAATTATTAATGCAACAAGATCAAAAGAGGCTTGGGATATTCTTCAAAAGGAGTATAGAGGCACTTTCAAGGTAAAAACAGTAAAGCTTCAAACTCTGCGAAGAGATTTTGAAAATTTAAAGATGAAAGAAATGGAGTTGTTGAAGGATTATTTCACTAGAGTCATGGAGGTTGTGAATCAAATGAAGATATATGGGGATACTATTTTTGATCAAAGAATTGTTAAAAAATTCTTATCAGCTTGCATGAAAAATATGACCCCATTATTGCTGTTATTGAAGAAACTAAAGATCTTGAATCTTTGAATATTGAAGAGTTGATGGGATCAATTAAAGCATTTAAGCAAAGGTTGAATAGGCGTTCTGAAAAATCAATTGAGGGTGCTTTTCAATCCAAGCTCAATGTTAATTTAAGACCTCATGATAAAGACTCTAAAGGAGAATCTTCAAGAGGTGGAAGATATACAAGAGAAAGAGGTAGAAGCAACTCAAGAGGAAGAGGAAGAAGCAACTTTAGAAGACAAATTAATGAGGAGTTCACTCAACAAAAATGTAGAATTTGTCAAAGAAGTAGCCATGTAGAGAAAAATTGTTGGTTTCGAGGAAAGCCTCAATGTCACAATTGCAAAAAGTTTGGTCATGTCAAAAAGATTGTTACTTGAAAAAAAATCAGCAAGCAAATTTCATTGAAGAAAAAGAAGGTGAAACCAATCTGTTTTATGCTTGTCAAGCAGCTATGGACTGAAAGCATGTTGTTTGGTTTCTTGATAGTGGGTGTAGCAATCATATAACCAGCAATAAAAGAATTTTTATGGAGATTGATTCAACTACCAATTCTCAAGTAAGGATGGATAATGGTGCCTTAGTTCAAGCAAAAGGAAAAGGTATAATTGCCATAGAAACAAAGAAGGGAATAAGATATATCCGCGATGTGCTGCTAGTTCTAAAATTGGAGCAAAACTTGTTAAGTGTTGGACAACTTGTAGATCATGGATACTCAGTTCACTTTGAAGAAGACTCTTGCAAAATTTTTGATAAAAGAAATCAAGCTGTAGCAAAGATCAAGATGGAGAAAAATAGAAGTTTTCCTCTAACTTTCTCTTACAAGAATGATGTAGCTTTGAAGATGGATATAGTTGGTGACTCATGGTTATGGCATAGAAGACTTGGGCATTTGAATTTTTAAAGCTTGAAGAATCTTCAGCAGAAGAACATGATGTATGGGCTGCCATCTATACAAGAATTAAAAGAAGTTTGTGAAGGTTGTGCACTTGGGAAGCAACACCGAGAAGCATTTCCAAAAGAGAAGGCATAGAGAGTTAGAGCACCATTGGAGCTTGTTCACACAGATGTATGTGGTCCTATGTCAACACCATCTCATGGAGGTAACAAATACTTCATAACCTTTATTGATGACTTCTCTCGAATGACATGGGTATATTTTATGAGACAAAAATCAGATGTGTTCAGTATCTTTAAAAAATTTCAGAATTTTGTTGAGAGGAAAAGTGGACATTTGATTAAAGTGTTAAGAAGTGATAGAGGTAGTGAGTATAACTCGAATGAATTTGATAATTTTTGTGAAGATATTGGCTTGAATAGACAACTAACGGTTGGATACACTCCACAACAAAATGGAGTGGCAGAAAAAAAGAATAGAACAATTAAGGAGATGTCAAAAGCAATGCTTCATGAGAAGGGGTTGCCTTTATCTTTTTAGGGTGAAGCAGTTTCTACTGCAGTTTATTTGTTGAATAGATGCTCAACAAAAGCAGTGATTAATCAAGCTCCAATTGAAGCTTGGAGTGGAAAGAAGCCATCAGTGAATCACTTAAAGGTTTTTGGATGTATTTGTTTTGCTCATGTTTCAAAGAATGTTAGAAACAAGCTTGATGAGACTAGTGAGAAATGTATTTTTATGGGTTATAGCTTAAAATCAAAGGGCTATAGACTTTTCAGCTTGAAGAAAAATAAGTTGATTATTAGTAGAGATGTTATTTTTAATGAGAAGGGTACATGGGATTGGAAAGAGAAGAAAGTTCAAAGTCAGGCCATTATTCTCAATGAAACATCAGAAATTTAAGAATATGAAGATAATGTTCATGAAGATGCACCACAAATATCTTCACAAATATGTCCAAGTTCATCATCAAGCTCTAGTTATTCATCATCAAGTACACCTCCAAGAAAAATGAAAAGTCTTAGTGATGTGTATGCTAGCTGTAATTTTTGTGTTGTTAAGCCAGAAAGTTTTGAAGAAGCAATTAAAGAAGAAACTTGGAAGAAAGCTATGGAAGAAGAAATTAATGTGATTGAGAAGAACAAAACTTGGGAGTTAGTTGAAAGACCAAAAGACAAAGAAGTGATTGGTGTTAAGTGGATCTACAAGATGAAATTCAATTTGGATGGTACTATCCAAAAGAACAAAGCAAGGCTTATAACTAAAGGGTATTCTCAACAACCAGGAATTGACTATGAAGAGATATTTGCTCCAGTGGCTTGGCATGATACAATTAGAGTTCTTATTGCCTTGACAGCTAAATATGGCTGGTTATTGCATCAACTTGATGTAAAATCAGCGTTCTTGAATGGTACTCTGAAAGAGGAGGTTTATGTAGAGCAACCTCAAGGCTTTGTAGCAAATGGAAAAGAAGAAAAAGTCTACAAGTTAAAAAAGGCTTTGTATGGCCTCAAACAAGCACCCCGAACTTGGTATAGTGAGATTGATGCCTACTTCAACAATAAAGGTTTTCAAAGAAGCAAGAATGAGCCAATATTATATATTAAGAAGCAAGGTATATCTGACATTCTTATTATCTCTCTCTATGTTGATGATATGGTGATTACTGGTAATGATGAAAGAATGATTGCTAACTTTAAAATGGAGATGAAGCAAAAATATGAAATGAGTGATTTGGGTTTATTACATCAATTCTTGAGCATTGAAATTTATCAAAAAGAATGAGTATTTATTTGCTAAAAGAAGTATGCAAAAACTCTTCTTGAAAAATTTTGAATGGTGAATTGTAAATTAGTTTGTACTCCATTGGTTGTGAATGAAAAGCTAAGCAAAGAAGATGGAAGCAAAGAAGCGAATGCATCACTCTATAGAAGCTTGATTGGAAGTTTATTATATTTGACAGCTACTAGACCTGATATTATGTATGCAGCAAGTTTGTTGTCCAGGTTTATGCACAAACCTACTCAAATTCATTTTGGGGCTGCTAAGAGAGTGTTGAGATACATTCAAGGTACTATTGATTTTGGTATTTGGTATAAGAAGAATGTTGATGCAAAATTATTGGGATTTTGTGACAGTGATTGGGCTGGATGTATTGATGATATGAGAAGTACTTCAGGATATATTTTTTCTATTGGTTTAGGAGCAGTTGCTTGGGCTTCTAAGAAACAATAAACAATGGCACAATCATCAGCCGAGGCTGAATATGTTTCAGCATCATTGGCAGCTTCACAAGCAGTATGGTTAAGGCGTATTTTAAAGGATATTGGTGAGAAGCAAGAAGAAGCTACTCCAATCTTGTGTGACAACAAATCAGCAATTGCTATGACTAAGAATCTAGTCTACCATAGACGTACAAGACACATTGCCATCAAGCATCACTTTATTAGAGATGTAGTGGAGAAGAAGAAGATTCAAATCAAATATTGCAGCTCCAATGATCAAGTTGTAGACATTTTTACTAAAGCATTTTCAAGAGACAAGTTTGAGTACTTTAGAGAATTATTGAATATCACAATAAGGAATTAAGGGGGAGTGTTAAAATTTAATTTCTTATTGTTATCGTTATTATACGATAAGTATTTTATTAATAAGTCTGGTAGTTTGCTGAGTTTAAAAAATCAAATGTGGTTAGTTGTGAGTGGGTAACATATTGTTGGATAGATAAGTATGATTTCAAAATGAAAAATATGAATTTTGGATGTTTCACTTTTTTCGTCTTTCTTCCTAAGAAAAAATTCTGGCTGAAACTACAGCCATCACCCTAGTAAGCTAAAAATATCTCTAAGGGTCATGGGCATAGGAACATAATTAGGGAAGGACCCTACTAGGCTAAAAACATTCTTAAGAGTCATGGGCATACGAACGTAGGGGAAAAGGATGACATTGTATAACTTGCTTCAGAAGAGGAAGAGCTTCCCGTCTGTGGAGACAAGATCCCTACTTAGCTCTAACAAGTTTAAAATGCCAGCATTTCTCCATACACAATAGAAAAGAGGTTTAAGTCTATTCATCCACCCCATGAACCGGGAATCAGAGGATAGCCACACCCTAATTAAGGATTTCCTAAGCCAAAAACTAAGATCTAGGGACTCATGAAGAAGGAGCTTTTCATTCTCAACTAGGAGGATCCATCTAAGAACTTCAAAGCTTGGGGAAGATGTAATGCAGAGCCCTAGGATTGGTGAAGGTGAATGAGGGTTTAGGAAGTAAAGACTCACCTCCTGGGATGATAGGTTCAACATGTTTACCCTCATCTCTGTTAGGCTCAGGGCAACTTGAGAGGGAGAGGGGATGAATTAGGCTTTTCAAAATCAAAACTAAGTACTTAAAAACAAATAAACAATTTAAAACTAGGCACAAGTGCCAAATATTTATCAAACTTGAGCTAATTAAGAGATGCAATATATGAAAAAGTAATAGTTATGTCAAGAAATGTAAATATGTAAAAAAGTAAATGAGACATAAAAATTTTAGAGTAGTTCGACACTCTTTGCCTATATCTACTACTTAATATCCTTCTTAAGATTTCTACTACAGCAATTATCTTATCGAGATGAGGATCAAACCTTATACACTCCTTTTAGAAGAAACTATTATAATCCTTTTCTTAAGCTAAACATGAACCCACTCGCTCCTTAGTCATGGGCTAAGGAGGGTAAATAAGCAAATACTCGCAAGAATGTGGATTTATAAATAAGACTTTAAACCTAGGAAATAAGGATTATGCACTCAAGGCTCAAAAACTAGAATTCTATAAGGTTTTCCTATTGACTTTCTATTTAATTCAAAGCTTAATCCATTGTTAAAATAAGTGTCAAAACCTTTAAACTTATAGAGTTTAAAAAACTAGTTGTTGATATCCAAAACCATATTGCAATGGTCAGCTAAAAACTAGCAGTTATGATTAGTAGAAGACTTCTAATTAACCACCAGGGTTGGAGCTAGTTTATTGCAAAGCCTGTGCCAGTCGACCACCCTAACATACATATTATGGTTGACCACAAGCAAAGCAGGGAGCTGGGTTTTAGCCTTGTTTTAGTATGACTTTTCTCTAGTCAACCGCAATTTGGTTTGGTCAACTGCTCAAGTTGTGTTTTGGGTTTTTACGTATTTTATTCATATATTTCTTGATCCAAAACCTAATCAAATCATTTTAAATAAATGTTAAGCCTTGTGTAACTCTCTTTTATCAACTTTTATAATAAGTTTTTAGGAAAATAAAAATTATAAATAAAAACTTTTTTTCAGACATTCTTGCATCGATTGATAGTTGATTTGACCTTATTCTCTCCTGACTTGTAATCTTTCCATGCTGCTTGAATTTCTTACAAATCAAGTACTTATTGGATGAAATTTTACATATTTTGGCTTGGATGAAATATGAATATTTAAATGCAATTAAGTAAAAATAAATGAGAAAAGATTTAATCATTAAGATGAAAAGAGAAATTAGTTTAAATAAGAAATTCGAGAGAAGATAAGAATTATATAATTGAAGTTTATGAGCCAGACCGAATCGTGGTTGAGTTGAGTCAGGCAAGGTCCATTTTCTATTTATATAAATTAGACCAGAATGATATACAGGTCGAGTTTAGTTATGGATTGATGAAAAAAATATAAGGCCTAGACCTGATATGAAATTTAGATGGATCTAATTTTCAAACTTAACCAAACCTATGGGTTTATAAATATGAATTAGATCATATTCAATCAGGTCAAGACTAGGTTAGGATATAGATCAACGCGATCCATTTGCAACCTTAAATATATTGACTTATTACATTGAGACATGATTATATACTATTTATTTTTATAGATGTTTATCTATTATATATTATATAGAATAATAATAAATCATGTTGTATGGAGATGTGTGGATAGAAGATTCTTGCTGAGCTAAGTCTTAATTTATATATATATATATATATTTTTATAGAGCCCTAGGATGCTTTGAGCTAAGTCTTAATTTATATATATATATATATATTTTTATAGAGCCCTAGGATGCTTAGGCTTACTTTTTACGATCTGGCTAGAATGTCAAGAAAGATAGAAATCTTTAAAATTTCATCAAAATTTTTTTATTGTAAATGGTATAATATGATTTCCTCGAGATAACAAAGAGATGCTAAGAAGGTGAAAATCTTCGAGATTTCATTTGAGGTTTTCTTGCTATAAATGACATAATGAGATTTCATGAATATTTCACTTCTTTAATACTTACTCAAAAGATCAAAGAATCTTTATTAGCAAATTTAAGAAAAGTTATTATTTTACAATAATACAATTCACTTAGTCTTCCAAATGTGCTAGCACCAAATCGAGATGCGCCACTTAGATCCACTATGAGGCATTTGGTAACCAAAATAGAATCATAACGATGATTTTAGATTACTAGCGATCCCTATTCTCGAGTAATCTTATTCTTGATGATATAATCATCACATTTAGTATGCTATAACATAGTGATTCAAGATACTTGAATATTCATAATTAAACTATTTGGTATGCAATGAAAATCTTAGATCACTAACCATGTAATACTAAAACTGCTTCTATTATATTTTACAAGTACCATGATAATTTATCATTATTGCATATTATTTATTATTATAATATTTAAATTAAATTATAATATAGTCATAATATTATATTATGATAATAATGTTATATTGTAATATAATATAATATAACATAATATATTAATTATATTGTATTATATTATTATAATATAATCTTATAATATTAAATTATATTAATATAAAAATAATATCAACTATTTTCTTTATATGGACAAAGATCATTTTGGTCCTTAAAAGGAACATTATTTGGAAGTGATATTAGGTACCTAACTTAACAAACATGTATCGGATCATTGAATTGAATGGTGATTCTAAAGATAGAGGTGATTCGGAATCATCGTCACATAAGATTATCGAGGTGTAAAAAAATATAGCAATTTCATCACCTCCACATAGATCACCGGTAATTTACATAGATCATCCTATGCCAAATGCCTCGATGATTTACTTATTATATATCAAAAAAAAATCTAGAGCATTCCTGGTAGGAAAATCTAATTTAAATTTGTTATATTCTAGCCATTATTACTCAATTCCCATCATTCCTGGTAAGAAAATCTAATTTAAATTTGCTATATTCTAGCCATTATTACTCAATTCCCATCATAAATTCTAGCCATAATTACACAATCATGGTTGACGGATCCAGTGTCCATAAATACGTTCTCCTCCATTCTATCTCACCACCAACAACGCAGGACAAGAAAAGATGGCCAGGCTCTTCTATTTTGCATTGTTCCTCCTCGCCATTGCCACAGGTACTTGCTAACTCTCCCCACGTGCCTCTTACTTCTCTTGCGATACATTACAATAGTTCTCTATTTTATTTTGAGAAGCCAAGTTGCAATCAAAGAGGTTCAATTTTAGACTCATGATCACATGTTTTAACAGATTGGTGATGTCCTATTTTTAATAAGAACTTTAGTTAAGAATTTTCAGGGAAAATAGAATTCTTTTAATATAATATAATATAAAATATGATATGTTTTCGTTAAATCTTGTTGATGAACCTAGATGGTGGCATTCTTATATTGTGTGTACCATATGTACGCATGCTTTCCTTTCGTATTGGTTCCAAATTTAACTCTCTAACTCTCACAAGTTGTGATGTGTTTTTATTGAGACAGTGGTGCCCAAGGTGAGTGCAGATAATTGCTTGTCTATTGTCATGGACCACGGCTGCACGCCTCAAGCCTGCGTGGACAAATGCAACGAGTTGGGTTATGGTGGTGGGACTCAAGGGTGCTTTTTAAACACTGCAAACAACTCAGGGGCATGTTCCTGCATCTATCCATGTTGAACGAGCAAATCTTGTATTAGAGTTAATGATCAGAGAACGCTTATGAAGCTTTACTTTTGAAACCTAATTGCAATAATCTTGAAGCCATATCACATTTAATTACATCTCTTCTTTTCTACCTTTTTAATTTTTTGTCTTGTTATGTGCAATTAGCAAAACGAACCAATGGTGAATGGACCCAATTATGTTCTGAATCTTTATTGCTTAGCTATGGCTTGCCAAAGATTTTTCCAAAGATTTTTCCAAAGGTATTGCATATTTCTTGCTCTTACTCCAATATTGCTAAAATAAAACGCCGCCCAAGTTATGAACAAATAATGATGCAGTGAGAGAAACATAAACAATCGTCACTGAGAATGCATGAAGTTTTATGAATGGGATGATGGTGGCATTGGAAGGCTGAAATCATCGTATTAAGCCATACATTAAGGGTTACAAAAGTACATTAGCATGAGTATTTAATGGTAACAAAAGTCCAAATGGATAGATATCAAAGAAGATTATTGAATTTGAAAGTTAGAATTGAACACGCACAGACACACATCTAAATATTAATGATTAGAACAGGGAAAAGGGAAACACATTGCAAGTGTTTCCTGTAGTTCACATCTATCAACCAAAGCAATCCACTCAAGAACTCGTATATAAGGCTATAAATGGATCCAGTCATTCTATAAACTAATTTGATCTTGACCCAATAATTCCTAAAGCTATAGTCGGGTTAAGTCATGCTTGATCTAAATCTAATCCGATTTTATATTCAAGTCATGATTGTGGATCTGAATCCAACCAATTTAATATCGAATCAGGTCATATCTATGGAAAGAATTATAAACCCAATAAGTCATTCAGATCTATTTGGGTCGAGGCATGCATGACACTATTCTAAGAATTATTTTTATTTCCTCATGTAAATTGTTGATAAGTTATCCCCGAGATACAACGATCCAACTAAATCCGATTTTTTTATCATGAGCACGATTATGTATAAATGCAAATCAGAAGATCCTATGCTTAGAAACTTAGAAAGAAAAATTAAAAGTAAAACTTTTAGGAAAAAAAAAGGAAAACAGAGAAAAGTTATTATATTTTAGATTCTGGACCTAAAACCTATTTATAATCTTAATCCAACAACCATATAATCCTGAAATCACTGCTGTCAATGCATTGATTATGTATCCATGATCATATGTATGGTAAGTGTTAGGCTATATTTCTTTTAAAGTTTACAAAATTAGGTGATGGCCATGTGATTCCAATGCGTTTAAAAGGTAGAAAAAGCGGTCATGATAAGCATTACTTTCTGCTCCTCTTTTTTATCCTTTTAAAATCATTCCCAGCAGCAGCCTAACCGTGTGCAGAATCGATGCCAGCTATGTTGGTGAAATTGTAAAACTTTTCTTAAAAAATAATTTTTTTATTTAAGAATTCTTTATAAAAATTTTAAAATTTTTTTAAAAAAATATTAAAATTAAAAATTTTAAATTTAAGAACATTTTATGCTATACGATAGGTGAGTTGTCCAATAAACTTGAATCTCACTCAAATTTTTACATATCACATACATAGCACAAATCTATCGAGCCTATATTATCAGTCCATATTAAAGGTTTGCATTTATTATCTTGATTTTTTATGATAACTTTTTAGAATTAGGCAAAACATCTATTCACAATCTTATGTTTATGGCCTCATATACCAAAGATAGTGAAACCTACATGAAATCTCATGATACCATTTATATGGCTAAATATATATATATATATATCTTAGATGAAATTTCGAAGCCTTCCGCCTCTTATGCCATTTGTAGTAAGAAAATCTGATGAAAAAAAAAAAAAAAAAAAAGGGTGGAAAGTTTTGGAGGAAAATTAGACAACAGTGATGGCACCTGGCATTGATTCCTTTGGCAAGCAACGGGCCCTCTTTGATCTTTTGGCAGTTTTTAAATATTAGATTATGAATAGGTGAGTTCGTGAACTTCCTCATCTGTTTAAGAACTCCCGCGGCCAGCTCCGTCAATTGCGTGACGGAAATGAGCTGAATTCGAGCTTATTATTTGGTAATGCATTCAATCTTATTTAACTGGAAGTTAAACCTTGTAAAATAGAAGCAATTGCTCTTCATAAAATTCCTCACTCCTGTCTTTCTCTTCTCTATATGTTATGGGATGCCCAGGTTGGTGAAATCCTTATAAACTCGAAACAAGCTCTTCATAAAATTTCTCACTCCAGTTTTTCTCCTATATGTTAGGGGACGCCTATAAAGTAGGAGATTTGTTGCATGTAACTTAGGTTTGTAGCTAATTCTCATCTAATCTGAGCTGAGCGTTCTGGTTTTCAAAAGATTTTTTTTTTTTTTTTTTTTTTAAAGCAAAACATTGCATCAGACTGCCATATATTTTTATTAAAAATGAAGTTGGAGAGGGAAAAAAAAAAAAAAAAAAAAAAAGAGTTAAGCAAAATGCCTACAAGGTACCATAACTCTCATATTTTTTTCCCCTTTTATTCAGGTCAATAGGAAGGGAAAACCCTTTGGTCCTATTGGCATGAAAGGAACTGAAAATCATCCTCAAAAAGAAAGCAAACGTCTGGTTCAATTAATAAGCGTGGAACAGTGTTTAAGCTTGTCATTTAATGTGGCCACAGACGTGGCAGCAAAGAAAAAAAGCTCTGGCCTTTTCTTGTAGGATATGCTGATAAATGCTTCTTTATTCTGTTTCACCATCAGAGGACAAGAAAAGATGGCCAGGCTCTTATATTTCCTATTGCTCCTCCTCGTCGGTGCCTCAGGTGCTTGCTAACTCTCCCAGCATGCTGTCCTTTATAATGGTTCTCTATTTTATATGAAGTTGCAGTAAAACTGGTTCGATTTTAGACTCTTGATCACATGTTTCAACGTATCGGTGGTGTTTTTTTTTTAAAAATAGAAACTTTAGTTAAGTCATTCTATGAAAAATGGAACTCTCTGTTTGAAAGAGGCCTCCAACAATCTTTTGATATAATATAAAATATAATATATATTTTCATTAAATTTTGTCGATAGAGCTAGATATGTATGCATTCTTCGCTTTCATGGTTCGTTCCAAGCTTAACGCTCTCAGGCTGTGATGTCTTTTTAGTTGAGACAGTAGAGCCCAGGGCTGGGCAGGAGGCTACTGCTGGGCTGTCGTCATGGACCAGGGCTGGACTCTCCAAGTCTGCATAAACGAATGCAACAGAAAGGGGTATGATGTTGAGGAACAAGAGTGCTTTAGAAACGTCGCAGACAAGCAATTGCAATGCTCTTGCCTCTACGAATGTAACTAGCAATTCTTGTATCAGGGTTCATGAGAAAACGCATGTAAAGCTCTGTTTTTGAAATAAAATTACAGTAATGAAAGCATATCGTATTTAGGTGCATTATCTTCTTCTCTGCCTTTGTAATTTATCATCGCAGAGTTCAACAACCATGTGGTGCTGGGATGTCCCAAGTTCAGATACAAGTTCGTGAAATAATATGGTTGTGGAAATCGTCAACCACCTGAATTCAACTAGGATGTCCCAAGTTCAGATACAATGGCGTGTCTCATTACATCGAGAAAGAAGAAAGTCTGAGATATAAGTTTCCAAATGATACAATTCACAAGTCCACACCAGTTACTAACTTTCATTTGCCTAACTTCGAATACCATTCACAATTGAATAAATAATAATGACTGCTAAGCTGCCAGCTTACCAACAACTAAATGGCAGCAAAACGTCGGTGGTAAGAATGGAGTAATGATGGAGCAAACTTCAGACCACTGAGAAGGACAAGAACTGTTGGTTATAGCTGTGGGTCAGCCAATAAAAACGAATTGCATGAAAGGGGGTTGTGAACAATCCACACCATCACCTAAGCGACAAAAATAATCAAAAAAAGCTTGGCTAAACTAGTGAATTTGTCTTACCTACTTCACATGAAATGCATCAGTAGAACAAAGCTCTAGGCGCAATGGTGTCAGGACGGCAGTGAAGGTCACCGGGGATAGGAGCAGGTGGCAGGAGTGGAGCGAGGCTTAGGGCACCACATCACAGAAGCCGAGGAGATGTGGGATTAGGGGCTCAAAGAGCAAGCCCTTAATGGAAATGGAGAAGAGGAGGGATCCAATATCTTTTAATTCCTTGAGAGAAATGGATGAGAGCTTGGAGACGTTGGGGATGCTTAGACTCATTTATCGGGCTTGTTAGGCTAATAATCTATTCGAGCTCGGCCTAAAATTGATATAGCTCGTAGTTTTAAGCCTGTGTCCAATCTGAGTGTATGAAAATTCAACTCATAGCTCGGATCAAAGCCAGTCCGATCAAAGAAGCATGGTCCAAGCCACTTTCAACCTTAGATAGCACTGTTTATACCAATTGAAGATTAGAATTTTGTTGACTGAGAGAGTGAGAGAGAGAGAGAGAGAGAGCGCTAGCAAAATTTTCCTTCATTTTTGAACAGTTATAGGTGGCTTAATTGTTCTATCTAGAGTAGTTATTGGTACTTTCACATTGTAGCAAGACTTGATAGGACTTGAAAATTGAACCTACAAATTGTAATACATTTATGTATAAAAATACTATGAAGCACGTTCTCTGAAAAATTCTTACACACTTCTTGCAAAAGGAGGGAAGACAGGAATTAATATTTGGATCAAGCTCTCTCTATTTACCATTTTGAATTAACTTCAAAGCAAAATGAATAATGGGATTGCATAATGTAAGGTCCTGTTGCAGATGTAAGACTGAATTCTTTCAGTTGGTTAAACCCAAATTTTTTTTAATCAAGCTCCCTTTATTTCCGGATGCAAGACCGAATTTCCAATACCACTGAAAGATCATATACTTGAGGTATGCAAAATAAAGTTCCAAATATAAGCATGTAAAATTTATTTTCAAAAATTATACAAAATTCCAAATTATCTACAACTATTATTAGTCGGATCAATCATATTTCAAAATTGAATGTAGTCAATTTCCAAAAATTTTGATTGCTCTATAAAGAACTTAAAAATCAAATATAGGCATATAGAATAAATTTCCACAAATTCTGATCATCAGTTATTTAAGGAATTCAGACCCACTTAATATATTATCAACTAAATGGATTCCAAAAAGATTACTTTTGTTTAGTGGGTGAATCCACAACACGATACAATTATTTCATGTTATAATCATATCAGCATATTTATGTTATCAATTATACAATTATTTCATGTTACTGATAATTATGAACCCACTTAAAGTCGATAATTATACAATTATTTCATGTTACTGATAATTATGTGAAGAATATTTATAATCAATTATTTTATGTTATAATCATATTCGGTTTGAATTGTGTTCATGTGTCATGTTTAATTTTGCCATCTCTAAGACATGTTATTTGATGATAATTTGTCGAAGTTGTAAATCTTTACGGTTCTCGCATGTTATTTTAGAACATCGGTGCTGATATGTTATCAAAACTTGATTTTTTTATTAAACTATTATTTTTGGTTTGTTACATGATAAATTAGTTTTAATTATATCTAAAACATGGCATTAAATTTCCCCAAATCCCAATTTTCATGCTCTTTGACATTATTCTCAACAAAATGTTGATCCTATATTCTTTAAAGGAGTAAAAAGATAACACACTGCTAATATAAAGATTAGAAATCTAATTGCACAAATCGTGTTATATCATTTACAATGACCAAATTTTGATGAAATCTCAAAGATTTATGGCCTCTCCTCTTTTTTTTTTGATAATAAAAAATGATTTTAAGAAAAAATATTTAATTTAAAAAAAGTACTTATTTGTGTCCCTTTCGTATCCTTCTTTTATCAGAAAAAATATCAAGAAAGACAAAAATCTTGAAGATTTCACTAAGATTTTGTCACCATAAATGGCATAATGTGATTTCTTCGGAAAAAAAAGAAAAAAACCAAGGAGGTGCAAATCTACTAGATTTCATCTGAATTTTTCTTGCTATAAATGGCATAACGAGATTTCATAGAGATTTCGCCCCTCTTAGTCGCCAACAGAAATGACAAAAATAAATAACTCATACTGTCATACATAATTGCACGAGGAAAAATACAGCAACGAAGACTCTAAAAATTTAAAAATTTTCAATCATCTCCTCATAAAGAAATTTTTAATAATTTATTTATCATAAAGAAAGACCTGGAACATTCCTTGCAACAAAATCTAACATGAGAAGGAGATAAATCTCCTCTAATCTGCTTCACCATCACAGAACAAGAAAAGATGGCCAGGCTCTCCTATTTTCTATTAGTCCTCCTCGCCATTGCCGCAAGTACTTGCTAACTCTCCTCACATACTTCTTACTTCTCTTGCAATCCATTAGAATAGTTTTCAATCTTATTTTGAGAACCATCTAGATGAAGGTGCTCTAATTTTTGTAAAAATTTTTAGTTAAGCAGTTTTATCGGAAATGGAACTACCTGTTTGAAAAAAAGCCTCCAAGGATCTTCTAATATAAAATAAAATCTTGTTGATAAGCCTAGATGTTAGCATTCTTATATCTGTATGTTTGTTTATTATAATTTTTTATTTTTTTGTTTTGTTATATGCGTTGAAATGTTATTTGAACCGTGGAATTCAATTATGTTATTGTTAGTGATCAGAATGAAAAAAAGGGAATATATTTCAGCTCTTATTATTCAATTCTACTTGGCATCGAGGGCATTGATAGAAGGGAGAAGGATTTTGATGTCGTCTCGAAGGGGTCTCGAAGGTGGAGAGAGATGGATGGTCGACCAGAATGACAGAAAAATAATTTCAATAGGCTAAATAAAAATTTTAAAAGTTTGAAGGTCCAAATTTTTACCAAAGTTTGAAGGTCTCTTCTTCCATCTCTTTTTATTAAAAAAAAAAATACATTAAAAACATAGCGGAACACATCTAAGTTTCATTCATTACCAAATAAGTTTTATCATGATATTCTTTATTTCTTAAATATTAAAAATATCAATAATTTACTAGTAATCGTTTCATGAAAAGTTTCATGAAAGGTAAAAAAAAAAATCGTATTCTAATACACAGTAATACCACTCTTTCCACCCAACGCACGAAGAATCTTCATTATATCAATAGTTATGATTTGCCCATATTAACTTATTATTTTATTTTTTTTATTACATAATATTCAGAAATGATAGATTCTGACCATTTAATTGTATCAGTAATTACACGTTCAATTCACGCATCAACTGATTATAAACACATTGTTTTTTAGTCTATTTGGCAAAGGAAGCAAACCTAGTCTTGAGCAATGTGGTCTTACTATTGTCTCTCACCCCCAAGAGATTTCCAGGTTCTCCTATTTCTTTTGATCCTCCTCATCATTGCTCAATTAGTTTCTAGTCCTCTTCACATGCCTCTCTTTTAACCCATAAGATTATCTTGCTCATACATTTTTTTTTAAAAAAAAAATTCAAATGATTCATTTTTAACAAAACTTTTGTACTTCTCTGTCTACCTTTTAACAAAAGTTTTGTTAAATTGTTTTTCCATTAAATTTGTCTTGGAAACATTCTCACTTGAAGAAATAAAAATGATTTTATGATAACCATGATTTTATTGTTTTCTTTAGGAAGAATGAAGATATATATTTTACTCTTATGTATTTTACTCAATTTTATAGATGTATACTATATTATATATTATATTAAAATTTATAGATATAATATTATGTTTATGCTTGGGGTAATGGAAATTCTTAATGAATATTTGTTTGTATATTAATATGTGGATCATATTATAGCTTGAAAGTTATTTTATAAGCAAATAATCAAACCACTCTCAAAATTAAAAGAAAAATTAACGGCTATATTTAACTATTTCTTCAATATTTGATCAAATCTCATTTCTGTGTACTGAACTAAATAATCTGGCCATCATATTGAATTCAAATGCCAGGTTAATTAGGGCCAATCTTAAGACAAGTCTGACGAATCCAAGCTCAATCTGTTGGGAGTCTCTAATGGTATAAGCTCAGTCTAGCCTAGCTCCTAGTTACATATCATAATCATATAATATATGATGTATTTTATCAAGTAACGAAACGTAAATGTTGATTAGAGCATTGATCATTTACTTCAAGATCATCGGTTTTAAAGTATACATAATATCTTTAATATATATATATATATATATATATATATATATATAAATTTTTGGATCGAGCCTAAAATTTGAATGGATCTAAAATTTTTGACTTGATTCGGTTTTATGGGCTAAAAATCATGGCTCGTGCCTTATAATTTTTTAGGTCGGATGTGTGTGTATATATATATAATATAAAAATGTAAATTTCTGAATCGAACAATTTTTGTTAAGTTGAAAATTTGAATGGGCTTAAAATTTTTGACTGGTTTGATTCAAACCTATAGATTAAAAACCATGGTCCAAGTTCTTAAATTTTTTGGATTAAACTCGAACCGACTAACAAGCCATACCCATCTCTAATAGTAATACATTTATCATCCAATAGTTTTGAATCCATATTTTTCTAAAATTCATGGCCCGAGCCCTATAATTTTTTATGTTGGATGTGTGTGTATATAATATAAAAATATAAATTTCTGAATTGGACTATTTTTGTTAAGTAGAAAATTTAAATGAGCTTAAAATTTCTGATTGGTTTGATTCAAACCTATAAACTAAAAATCGTGGTCCATCCAAATTCATAAATTTTTTGAATCGAACTCGAGTCGGCTAACAGGCCATGCCCATCTCTAATAGTAATACCATTTGCTATACTAGACACACACATTTGTCATCCAATAGTTTTGAATCCATATTTTTCACTAAAGAGAACTTTTTTTATTTTTCTTGAATTTTAAGGAGTGTATGCTTTTTTTTTTTTTTTTTTGGCTGTTCGACAGTCATCTTAGCTATCAGATTTGTTTTCGTTTAGTTTCTTAAATTTTAAAGTGGCTCAGAATGTGGGGCCTTTGCATCCAGAGCTGCGAGTTTGGTCATGCATCGTCTCCTACATCCGTTGACATAAATGCAATTGTGACGAACGACGGCAAACGCAAAGAAATGCAAGCAACTTTGTTGCCCCAGTCGAATCAAAAGATATTAAACAAAATGATGCGCATCGATGCGGCATCCATCCCATGCACTAAGGCCTGAGGAGAAGTGGAGGGAGGATAAAGCAAGTTATTCAACATAAAATTTTTAAAAGAATATTTAAAATAATATTTAATATCAAAATTTTATGTAAAAAAAATACAATCTGATACTTTTATGCATGTATTATTATAATTTATGTTATGTATATCTGAATGATTGCCATACAATTTATCTCAAACACAAATGTCAATCGTTTTTATAATTTAAATGTATTTGTGCATATAGCTCTCTATGATTGTATGGTGACCATCTTCTCTGGATTGCAGAATTTTTTTTTTTTTTTTCTTCTTAGAGAGAGAGGCTTCTTCTATAAAGGCTTCATTGCTACATAAAAATAGGATATTAAATGCCCCTTTGAACATCCCTTAAAAAGTTCTGCTTTTTCTTTCTTAAAAGGTTGGATAAAATGGAGTATTAGATGCTAAGGCACTCATTAACCAAAGCCGTAGAGTAAATATGCAAATTAGAACTTTTAAATCGTCCGATCTACCACAAATATACCAATCTCTGCAAGCGGACTGCCGGACCTGGTGTCAAATTTGAAAGCGAAAAAATTCAACCCATGTAGAAAATAGATATTATATATACAAGCTCCCCATCTCAAATTTGTTACTGATTCGGGTGCATGAAACACCACAAATAGTTGACGCATAATATAAAGAATAGTAAAGATAAATTCCTCAAATAGTTCATATGTTGCAGATAAAAATGGCTGCCTTGTGAGGCCACTTCATTCTTAACCATGAGATAAGACTTAACCAGCAATTTTTTGATTTGCTACTTTCTCACATCAGATTCAGAGCTTGAATGAATTAAGAACTGTTGTATTTTACCAGTTAGGCATCGAATATAGAGAATCTGAAAGCTTTCTAAATTCACAAGTTGAATCAAGCCAATATATTTGAGCACGGCCAAATCAAAATATTGGTTTGAGAACCAAAGAAAAGCTTGCTTCCCTCTTCATCATTTTTACATAATAGTAACAGTTAATTCAATCGTAGGGGCAGCAAAATCATAGATCACAATGAGACTAAAAAGGGCCCTGATATGCTTGAGAGGGAACTTGGAGAACCACCCATTGAGACCAAAGTGGTTTGTGGAATTTTTGGTGCCAAAAGATTTTGATGCATTTGATGAAAGATGGATGGGCATGCATCCTGCTTGTCATTTATATGGATTGCCAGGCTTATTCAGTGGCATGGATGAAGCAGAACAAAAATAACACAGCCTGAAGAACCATCTGGTCCATCATCAACCAATAGATCTTTAACCTGAAATTCTTACCATCTATTTATCCACAAACATATTGAAAACAAGATGTCAAGCATATCACAATTCGAAGGTTCAATGTTCAAGTCCTACAAAGTTTGCTACCATATGAACATGAAGCATTTCTGATGATATATCTTAAGCCAAGGATGAATTGCCCGGGAAACACCATCGAGACAATTCCCATGTTTTACCGCATGATGGTGATCCGAGGTTGGGATCCATTGCCCATTATGCCACCACCTTGAATGCTCCCATGGACAGGGGAGTGGAAATCAGTGGACAAGAAGCTGAGGTGATCATGCTGTCCTAACATGCCTCCGCCGGTGGAAACACTGGTGACATCGGAGCTGGTAGGGGTGGCGGACGAACCGACGGGGCCATTTTCAGAGCCGAGATTACAACCTGAGACATTCCCAAGACCTGTGTTGACAGAAGACTGAAGCTGCTGCTGCTGCTGCTGCTGGAGTTGCTTTGTGTTTAGGAAGCGCCCACCAGATCCTCTGGCTCTTTTTATTGCATGAAGATGCCGGGACTCATGAAGATATGGCTGGGGGGAGAAAAAATAGAAGAGCAATTGGAAAAATTAAGGTATTTTAAACCACTGCTAAATCTTGCGACCCTCATTCATGTTTGAAACAGGAAATCAGGTAGAAGCTACAATGCTTGCAGCATTTGGAATTTGCAAGGGTGGACTTGGCCAAGTTCTTAATGAATCAAATTATAGAAGCTTACATTCGTAAGTACCGGACAGAAGGTACTTTTAACACAACATTAACACCAGAAGAACTTAGATAAAAATTTTATACCTTTCGAGCTTTGACAAGTTTATTTTGAGCCTCTGACTTTGCGCGTAGCTGCCTCCTTCGTAGTATTGCACGGTATTGTTTCGCGTTGACATAAATGGGTTGCTCTGCTGCAGGTTCAAGAGGCAGTGGAACACGAGAAGAAGGTGCCATTCCCAACATTTGGGGTTGAATCTGAGTGAAGTACAACAGCACAGCAGACCAAGATCAGTACCTTGTCTCATAGAGGAGGCATGAATGAAATCAAAGAGATGACAATTTGAATCATGCCTCAAATAAAAGCAGAAATATTAAGTTACTAAAGCTTCTTACGCCACTTGCTCATCAAAATGATGAGAATTGGAGGTTAAGGCACCAATATGAGGGTACATCAAATTGAAAGGACAGAGTGTTGACATAGAAGAACTAACGTGATCAAAATGAATGACATTCACTGAAAAATTCTTTAAGTTCGGCTAAGCATAGTTCTGGTGCAAGGATTGAGAGACTGGAATGAACTTTTGGAACCAGCTCTCTGTATTACCAATTTGAATTAACTTTGAAGATTTCCAAAAAAAAAAAAAAAAAAAAACTAAATTATGTTTTTTTGACCCTATTCTGGTTCAATTATGGAAGTCAAACACTAGGATAATTGACCAGAAAAGTATACAACAAACATTTAGGGAAGTCATGTCCACAAAATACCAAGGCAATTTGGTCTTTGTTTCAACCTGTGTATTCTAGCCAGTCCATATTGGCTTAAGTTCAAAGCTACCCAACAAGTAATGTTTCTGATGTTTCCACCACATAAATATAGCATTGATTGACGTTGATCTACTTCAAAAGTCATACATATCAAGGAAGAGTAAATGTAAAGGCCTCTTAATGACTTCTGCACATATTTATTCTATAAGATATCTCTGGTTATACCACTAGAATTCTACCAGTAATGATGGAAAGACAAAATAACCAAGAAAACCAATTAGAATGCCCTGAATAAAACCAACATGAACCTAATAATAGAAAAGTCAAAAATAAAACATGGCATGTATCCGAGAAAAAAACCACATGGCAAGAGAAAGCGATGTCCTCAACAGAAGATCTTCAAATTTGCTCTTGCTACTATCATCCAACATTTTTTTTCTTTAGCCCTATGCTCCACGTTTCAGGTGCTTAGTTTCCAACAAATCACCATTCATTTGGAGCCTATGAAAGGCATAAAGCAATGGGCATACATAACGAAGAGTTTGACCTACTGGGGAAAGGTCAAGTTGTTAAGTTCTGCTGTTAAAAAGCAAAAAATTGTATATGCTAAATAATACATACAAGAGCATGTGACCCATATGCAGCCAGCACACCACCGAAGCTTGGATCAGCATAAGGGTAAGCGACGCAAGCCTGCTACAGAAACACCACATGAACCACCAAGCATATGCAGAAGCATACACATGAACACAGAAATATCTAATTATGAAGGGTCTAAAGAAATCAAGACCACTTTAAAAATTTCAAGAGTATGGCATCAGCTTACAATAGACTGGTTATAATCAAGTTTTGGAAGTACAAAGGCAGCTTCTGGAGTTCCCAGAGATAAAACTGAGTTCATGCGACCCTCAACCCGCTTTCCGCCCGTATTATCATTACCTAAGCGAAACAAACAACTCTGTATCAGATGGCTTATACCTGGTGGCACGATGGCATACCTCATTATATCAAGAGAAAAGAAAGTCCAAGATATAACCTTCCAAATAACACAATTCACACCAGTTACCAATTCTACATATGCATACAACGTCAAATCAGCAACTTGTAATACCATTCGCAATTGAATAGATAATAATGACCACCAAGCCACCAGCTTACTGTCAATTAAATGGTAGCAAAATTTCATTGTGTCAATAAGAACACCTGACCAAAACTTGCAGAACACATTTTGTGCCCTTGATCATCTGTGAGATTGCATTAGGCATTTCATCAGGATTTTGTTTCTATAGTGTACAAAAGTTTCATCCCATCAAGTTAAAAAATTACAATATTTATACCTGAAAAAACCAAAAGTGAGAAAAAAAAAAAAAGGAAGAAAAAGAACGAATAGAAGAAGAGATCACAAAGGATTTGTTTCCATTTAAAATGCCAAATTTTGAAGTTGGAACCTTCTTTGAGCTGTCTTTGGGTCAAGATATTTAATTTGTGTTTGGTTTCTGACATTTTCAAGCCAAAATGTTGAAGTGAAATTAACAACATATTAGCTAAAATACTGAAATATTCATTTGAATTATGATGACATGGCATCATACATATCATAACAATCAATTGGGATGTTTGTTAAGGCTGTGCACAAAGCATAATCATGGTGACTGGTCCTTTCATGTACAGTAGCAGTCAACTGAAGTTTCTGTAAGATAATTCCAACTTCCCTCTCCAAATATACCAGAATGAATACAAGTCACTATAATTAAATCAACACGGCTACCAGTATGCACGGGATCGCATAAAATGAACCAACTGAAGTAACAATGAGCATATAGCAGACAAGGCATACAAAATCATTGACAAGAAAGCCAAATTTCCTCAACATAAAACAGCACATGTCATTCAATTTAATTAGCAAAAATAGAAGTAATCATGTTCACAAATTACTGCCTTTGTATTTGATTGTTTATAAACAATTATTGGAAACCAAAAGGAACAACTTTTATCGAGTAATGTTATTCTAAATTAAGTACACAATAATAGGAAAAAGTGAAAATAGCAATGGCAAAAAATTGGCTAAAGTAAAACTTTCACCATCACTAAGGGTTTCACACCACCATAACAGACCAAAGCTAAAGAGAAGATAGGAAACTAAACCATATTTAAATCACAGATTCATAATTTAATGGAAGAATAAATCATCGTGAACCGAAAAAGAAAACATGTTACATTGATATGGACCATACCAGCTTGTGCTGAAACTCTTTGCTCACAAAGGTTGCCTTCACTCGTTCCAGATCCTTCTTGGTGAGATTGACTGGTTGATTGAGTTGATGATGAGTCCTGGTCAGGCACCTGACCACCCAGTTGCTTCATCTGATTACCATGTTGTACCAGGAAGTCCATGTTCATGTGTAAGTTCATGACATAAGATGATTGTGGGAAGTGTGAACCACTTGAATTCAACCAGGATGGGCAATTATCAATACAATTCGATGTTGAATGGACTGAACTATGCTCTGAATCTTTGTTCCTAAAGGGTCGCGTGTCAAAAGACCTCACATTACTAAGAGGCATTTCTCAGTTCCACAGATTGCAAGTCCTCAGAGATGTTGCATTCTTCTTGCTTTTACCCCAACATTGCTACAATAAAATACCAAGTTATTTAAATAATAATGCAGAGAGAGGAAGATAAGAAGACTGCAATCCAGAATTTAAATCATCCTAAACCACTGTCACAAAGAACTTGTTATGCATCTTCCAGCAGAAGATGGCAGTGGCATTGGAAGGCTCAAATAAACATATTGAACCATTGCAAAGGTGCATGGGCAAGTAAATTTAATAATTAATAAAGATCCAAAGGATTTCAAAGAAAATTTCTGAATTTGAACATTAGAATTGAACAAATACACAAAAAAAAAAAATAAATGGCATAGTTACCTAATCTTGAAAAAAATAAATATCAAAAATATTAATGATCAAAAACAAAGAAAAGGGAAACATATTGCTCATATTACGAGTACTTCAACAAAGAAAAAAGGTTCAGAAATAGGAACAATTATTAGACTATTTTTTTCAAGCTGTATATTTGAGGCTTTGATGTCGAGCCACTTGATTTATTAACTTGGAAATCACAGAGAAAAAAAACTATGTACAAGTCTCCTTTGCATAATGTATGAATATATGTGGGTTCTTTATTCAAAATTAATCTTGAAACAGTGTGCTCCTTTCTTCTCTTGCTGAGAAACAAGTTCATTGTTGTATAGTTAGTAGAAATGCCAAGAAAAGATATAGACAGGAAAAAAATAAAAAGAGGATATAGAGGAAAGGGGGAGGATGCTGCTTTAATACCGGTGGTTGGCAAGCCATGCTACAAGAAAAATCAATTACTGGATTAATGTATATAGAGACAGAAATATTCGTTTCTTTAAATCTTAAAGCATCCCTCTGATGAGCGAGACGACTCAACATCCAACATCCAGACACAAAAGAGCAAGGGAGAAAAGTCAATTTTTCATCTCAAATCATGTTACTGAAAAATTGGCTAACTCAATTTAAATCAGGCATAAAAATTCAAATAACCTACAATAAAATCTTTAATACATCTAAACAAAACCTCCCCCAACATAACACCCCCCCCCCCCCCCCCCCACAAAAAAAAAAAAAAAAAAAAGAAGAAGAAGAAAAATTACCTTCACCACCATCCAACACCTTCGCTCTACACATTTACAAGAACTGCAAGAATTGTTTAATTCTAATGACCCAATAAGTTACCTGTGCCTAACAAATTCTGCAGGAATCTGGAACCTTCTATATTGCCCCTAATAACACTCCAATCTTATCTAGATTCTCATGTAACATTCTACAATAGTCTTAAGCAAAAGAACTTAGGATAACTACACCAAAGTGTAATTAACTCAAAGCATACTCTATATAACTAATGCAAATATCTCCTTGGAGTGATCAAACACATCCCATACACCACTCGTATCACTCTGCTCTTCTCTAGATTCTCCTGGGACATTCAATGAGATTCTTGGTGTAATTATACCCAAGAAAATCGTTAGCTTACTACAGTGTTTGAGGACCACAAAGAGTAATTAACTCATAGTATACCCTTCCTAACTATGAAATCTTCCCCATTGGCCATCCAAGAGGTAATGCAGGCATAGTGCAAAAACTCTTGGCAATTCTGCTTTCTAATAAGCCACAGTTAAATTGATTCTATTACTTGGAGTTTGCATGCAAAACTTGTAGGCATGTCCATACCATGTTTTGTTCATCACCAAGATACCAAATCCTACAGCACAGAACCATGCAGCGTCAAAGAAAAATGAGAAACCATAAAGGAAAAAGGCCTGCTATATTATCAAGAAAGAAGCAAGCACAGAAAATTCCATTCAATTCATAATCCAGAACGAACCACAGGTCATGTAGTTTGTGTAAGCATGATGCCTGTCATGCCTGTCTTGCTGTCACTAAAATAATGACTCTTGAAGTTGAGAGGGATTGAACATATCACTGCTATTATATGATTTTGAAATGAGCCTCTGAATCTAGACAATCAATAAACAAAATGAACATAGTTTTATTGTCTGAGCCTTTATGTTCCGAATCAAGACAATTTAACAATTGCATGAATACAACCACAACTGCACCATCCTAAATCATATGGTTCATATACTCACATTCTAGCAAACACAGGAACGTCAATATGGTTTTTTTTCAACAAGCCTCACTTTTCTTGGGAACCAGTCGTCAGAAGCTCTATGGGATCCTTTGTTTAATTTCCTGCAAAGAGATATAGAATTTAGCCTGCACTCTGCACCCTGAAGCAAAACAGCAAGCTATACTGGCAAAGCAATGAGCATGCGCATAAAGGATGAAAGAAGAAAGTCCCATACCAGCACCAGATTGCTCTCCCATGATATTTTTCGGTGACTCATCCGTTCATACAGCTTCATTTATCTCCATTAATGGTGACAATTCGACAACTGTCCAACAACACAGAGCTATACACATATTAGATAGGTCCATACTGCCCCATGCTTGTCTCCCAGATTAAAAGTAAGTGCCTCTTAAATTGATTGTAGGTCAGTTTATAAATGTCCACGTTGTGACTTTCTTCCAAGCACAACAGAGAAAAGTTCTAGTTTTCCAAATCCCTCCTCTCTAAGTAACTAAAAGAGAAGAGCACATTCACTAAATCATTTCATGGGATATTCAATCAACAAATGCCTAATAACTTGGTCATTTGCGTCCAACTGTGTGCGAATTAGAAGGACCATACAATACAAAACTCTCTCTTTCACTAGATATATAAGATTCCAATGAAGAAGATAATCTATATCCTTTCTTGGCTGTAGCATTCCGAACCACAGAAATGTTAGGGTCCTCGCCAGATTTCAGCACGGAAAAGTCAAAACTTGCCAACAAAAATCTTAAAAAAAAGAAAAATCCCACCTAGGTTTTGCCACCAGGGCAACATGCTCATATACCTCCTTGCTATTTAGAATTCAGAGGTTTATTTGTTGAAAGAAGGGACAAAATGGACTCGGCCGTTGACAACAAAATGGCGGCCGACGCAGGCCCTACAATCTTAGATGCTTCAATCAAAACGCGAAAATTATAATCCAGCATGACCAATTGAGGAAATTTGCAGGCCCTAAATGCAAAATCCAGCATTCCTCCAATAACAACAGCCAAATTATTGGCTCAAATGTTTAAACAAATAGAAAAATAACCACATAAATGTGCATAAACTGCCAAAAAAAAAAAAAAAATACAAACTTTTGGCTAAAATAGCATTCAAAGCCCAACAAAAACTAGATTAAAATGGGGAAAAAGGGAAAAAGATTACATGTATCAGCTGAAATTGAAAGCAACACACTACTCATGCTAAAAGATGGAGAGATTGTTAAGAAGAAGAGATCAAGGACACAAACCCAACACATCAAACAGAACCCAGAACATAGATTCCAAGGCAGAAGAGGAAATCAACAACCCAATAACGGCAACACAATCTGCCATCAGAAGACACAAAATTCCGCATAGAAACATAAAATAGAGACACAGAAACTCTTTTGCCATCCACCAACAACGGAAAATTCATTCCCCGAAACATCCCAGCGCTAGGAAACGGAAACCAAAAGGGACCCAAAAGAACTCACAGCGAATCACAAACAGAGGCCAGAGCAGAGCAGAGCACGCAGCCAGAGCATGGCAGAATGGTAAATAAAGGAGGGATTTTGGTGGAAGGAGAAGACCTTTCGGAGGGGAAGAACATGTCGCCTTTCTCGCAGCCCCTCTCTCCTCCTGCCTCCTTCCTCTCCTCCTCCTTCTCCTGCCCTGTCTCTCCTCTGCTTTGTTCTCTCCTCTCTCAAGCAAATAAAAAAAATAAAAACAAAAATATAAATAATAGCAAGGATTTAATTAATCTCTCTCCTGTCACATTTGTTATGCCACCTGATTTTTTTTATTAGTTAAGAAAGAGTAAACTATGGGTACCTCACCACTTCCGATACCAGTAGCCGCCCTCTCCCCTGCCTTCTCTCTCCTCTGTTCTCTAATAAATTATTAGTTTTTGATGCAGTCCAAATGCCCTTGGCCTTGGGTGTTATTATCTCAAATGACATAGAAGACACCTAGTCCCTTCTCCAGCCGCCACTTGTAAACCAGAGGGTCTCCAGATGGCTGGCGTTGATGACTCACGCCCACTGTTCTCTGGTTCAGAGCAACGGAGACCCAAGCTGGAAAACCCAAAAGCAATCCTAAATAAATTTGGTAAGTTAATACAGGGTTTTACTGAATGTATATCCCATATAAACCATGGCTAACTAACATAGTTGGTATTACAATCTCGATTTACTTAGAATCTAAGAGATCAATTAATACCATATATTTTTCACAGTTCATATATATATCATATTATCTTCAATACTAAAGATAATCTATCAATTATAAATTAATAAAGATAATAATATTATATATATATATATATATATATATATATTAGTCTTTAGCCGTTAATAACGTTTCATCCTGAGTATCAGTGGAATCAAACCAAATTTAAAATGGACGGTACAGCTAGCATAATTCAAACAGCCTCGCTTTGCAATGTGAACTACTGGTACTACTACTACTTGGTTTCATGAAAAAGGAATGCAAGCGAACGTTGTGGGAGATAAAGCGGATGGATGGCTGTGCCTTAATGCATGCACTCGCCTGACATGTGTGCGGGCAGCCAGCACGCGTGTCATGCGCTGGTGCTAGTACTGTAGCCGGTGGGTGTGCGCTTCTTCCTTTATCCGATGATGGAAAAGTTGGTGGCTTAATAAACCTCTGGGCATTGCATGGCGACCACCCCCGTGGTCCAAGCCACCACGAGAGGTGAAACAGCGCTGCGCTTCGACGCATTGGACCACCCGCCATGGAAACGATCAGCCCAATTGCAATCAGTCGCAAGAAAACTAGGATGGTGGGGATGGTAATATTTGAGAAGAGCACGGGCTTTTCTGAAACGGCATTGGCCTAAAGGAGGGCCATAGGATAGGGACCGAGGACTGTAGACTGGGGTCAGACGACTTGACCCATCGAACGGGTTAACGTGTGGGTTCAAAAGTGGAGTGCGAAAAGACAGTAATGCCCTTCCGCGTCGGTTGATTCTTCTATTTTGGAAATCGAAGGCATTTTCGTCCTGATGGAGATTTATTTAAGAGGTTTCTTAACGCTGCCGATTAGCCTTAACCACCGCTGTGGATTTCTAAATTCCAGTTTTAAGTCCTGGGATCTTTGAGTCAACGAATAACAGTTCTGAAAAATAAATAAGCAGCATGCTGTTTCTTTAGCTGTAGCTCTTGATATCAACCCTTCCCCCTTCTTTTTTTTTTTTTTTTTTTTATACAGTTCTTTAGTTCACTCTGTTCCTCTTTTAATTTTTTTTTTTTACAGTATTTACCTAAATGGTTGCTGTGAAACTTGATATCTTTAAGCTTCCAGTTTGGTTGTTGTTAATGGAGGTATAGTTTTTCTTTTTCCTTTACATATGATGATGTTACAAAGTAATAAGAAGTCTTTTCTCCCTTGTCTCTTTTCGCACGTCATTACACTCTCTCATGTAATTTATTTCACCATCACTCTATCAGTCTGTCACCTCCTAATGATCTTTTTTTTTTTATTTTTTTTTATTGTCATCTTTCCCTTCAACTGCATCTACCTCAAATGCAAATATATTGCTCACAAGATTTAAAGAAAAATGTTTACATGGAATAAAATCCTCAAGCATGCATCCGCCCAGGGTTGTTTAATATATCAACCTGATAGCATGAGGACCTGCCAGATTCCTACTGATTTTACTGCTGAACAAGATAAGACATGCAAGCCATGTCAGGAAAACTCATGAACCTCCAAATGGAGATGTATTCCAGCAGCACCAAAATCCTACTCAAAAGAGCTAAATATTTCAAATATCATTAAATATCATCACTTATATTAATATTAATATTTTTTTATCAAAAAAATGATTCTATTTTTTATTTTTTTTTATTTTTTGAAGAACAAGGAAGGGGCTACCCTCAACAAGAACAATCAGGTATATTCAATTATTGCTATTATTATTCAATTTTTATGTAAAATTGTTCAGTTCTTTCACTCATGGACAAGTCGAACCACAATTATTGTTATTTTGTCGTAGGCTCTCTTTATATTCATCTAATTTATTCCATTGGTTCCACAAAACTTTGTAAATTAATAAAATGGTGTGATTATTATAAAACTAAAAAATAAATAAATAAGTTGTACATTTCAAGTTGCTCATAGCTTTTTTTTTTTCTTAAAAAATGACATAAAATATTGGCAAAAATCTGCTTTTAATCCTAAACTTTCACTCAAAATTTATTTTAATCTTTAAACTTTTAGTTATTACAATTTAATCCTTTATAATTTAAGAATACTATTAAAATTATAATACATTAATTATTTTTTAAAATTTTAATTGATCTGACATGATAAAATTTTAAGAATATAATATTTTTAAAACATGACGGAGTAAACCGTAACAACTGATTGTTTGAGGTTTGAAATAAATTTCGAGTGCAAGTTTGAGGTTCAATGGTATATTTTAGCATGAGATATTTAATGTTTACAATGTTCAATGAACTTCTGCAAGGCCCACTTCAAAGTTTGTCTTGCATAAAACGAAGAGTTATCAAATGAAGTCTCCTGCCAGATAGTCTCATCTCATGGTCCCCATCGTTTTGGCATGGTTCTGATCCTGACCACTTTTCCTCCTCATATCCATCATTGGATCCAAGAAACCTCGTGAAACACACGATTGTTACTCTAATGGACCCAAAATGGACGCTACCAGAAAGCAAAGTGCAATCATACCCCAATGACATTACAAGTTACGATATAAGTTAGCCAGTTGTTTATGTAAAAATTAACGTACAAATTGTAGCATTTCAAAATGGTCGTTAGAAAGAGTGGATGATGGTTGGAAGCGTCGTGCATCCTTGGATAGTTCACCAGGCAAAAGAAGGTTCCACAAATTATATTTAAAATGGTTTTAGGTTTATAAACTACTGAGGAATCTATTCCATAGGCTAGCGTTTGAACCGATTCTTGACTTCTTCTCCCTCAAAAAAGGGTTTGGATAAGGCATGACCGACTGTGCCCAATGGACTTTTGTTTAATGAAAAAATGCCTAGTCTTTAGTAGCTAACATATAATGATGCCCATGGCCCTACTCCTGGCCAACTTTTTAGGATGGCAAACAAAGTATCACACAGCGAGAGCTATAACAGCATATTTATTTTTTAAAATAACAAAATAAAAGGCTTAAGATCTCATAAAAACAATCACATACTTATAGTAGCAAGTTATGTAAGTTAGGAAGAAAAAGATATAATTTATCGGGCTCATTTTTTTCTCGATGTAATTTAATTTACCGAGAAACCTACTACTACTTGATTGATTTATCCATAGTTATATAAGCATTCAACTTCTAAAACATATGGAATGACGTGTTTATAGTTTTATTGGCTATTAACCAATGAGACAATGATTGTTGAGTTGCCTTTAAGTAATTCTGCTATTCTTTTAACGTTACCATGGCTGCTGCAATAATGTCTTTACTAATTAATCCAATCTACCAATCACTTGATGGATCATACCGATGATGACTTCATTTCATGCTTAATTTTCCTTGCGTAACGCTGCCGTAATATCTTACGGAGCTTCTCCACAAATCTTCCACGGTTCACTTCCTTAGACCTTATGCTTTTCTACCATATTTATTTAATCCCATTACTCTTTCCAAAGACGGAGTAATTTACTTACCATTATCTTATCCTTTCCACGGTCAGGTGATACACGCAAGAAATAAAATATAGACGAATGTGATTCCCTCATTTAATAATAATAATAATTATTATTATTATTATCATCATCATCATCATACTAATTCCGTTGATGTATTTTTTTAAGCAAACTTTTTATTGAAGAATATTAATTATTATAATTATAAAGGTTTTGGAGGTTGCTGTCTGGCTGTCGTCCTCAATCTAGTTTATAATAAAATTTCTTTTATTTTAATTCTTAAACAAAATTAATAAAAAAAAATTTTTGAACTAATTGAAGCGTTTTAATGGCAGATGAGACTAATGGATCGTTGTGCAGAGAAATGGTCAGTCGTTGAGTGGATTGGAGGAATATGACAGCATTAAACGTAATGTGAAGTCAAGCTTGGGGTGCTTTCATGCTGGGTCCCATTAGCGAGCGTCCTTAGGACATTTTTCAAGCTATAATAAATAAGTAATAGACATCATTAAATATATTGTTAGAAATTAATTTTTTATTTATTATTACTTTATAATAAATAAGCTATAATACATAAGAAACAGGCACAATTTAACACAGCACTAAACAACGCAACATTATAATTTAAATTTCTAAATATGAAAATAGAGAGGGCATACATATATGCTATACTTTTATTATCTTCTTTTATTTTATTTTTTTTTGTATTGAATAAAAAGCTATTGGATGTCCTTATTGTATATATATGGTTTTATTTTCTATCTTCTTTTATTTCAAAATTATTAAATGTATTGTCACAAATGACAGGCTTAGGTTTTTTGGTTAAAATATTTCAATTTTCCTATATTATACTAAATATCTTTACTATATTGGATTAAATTTTTATTGATAAATAATTTTAGGCTGGATGAAATGAGGTTGTGTTATATCATAATGATTATAATATAATTAACTGCATATCTTTATCAAAATCAAAAAAAAAAAAAAAAGTGCCATGGCATATGGGGAAGCCATGATGTGATGCCTTACTTGCATATAATGATGTATTTTAGGTTGGATTCATCGAAGATTTCATTAAAAAAAAAAAAACAAAGCATGACTCATCATCTTTACACACACACACCACATATATATATATATATATAGAGAGAGAGAGAGAGAGAGAAAGAGAGGAGGGTTGAAATATTTTAAATTAAAATATTAACTACTTTATTTTTATATAGAAAATAATAACAAAATTTTCATTTCAAATTAGTTGAGATTGTCTACATAAATCTTTTTTTTCATTCTGCTTGATTTAGTATCTTAAATATGTTAATTTTTTTCTTTGTTACTTCTTTTCATATAATTTTTAGTTTATCTCTATATTTTTTTCTTTTATATGTATCAAATCAAACCATCTAATTCGTTCTTATCTTAATTTATCCTTAATTAATGCTATCTTCACCTTCTTGTGAATAATTTTATTTCTTATTTTATCTTTTCGTACTATATTTTATCTTAATATTCTCATTTGAGCCACATTCATCATGTATATATATAATTTTCTAACTATATAATATTTCATATTATAAAGCATAGCCAGTTTTATGACTGTCTTATAAATTTTTTCTTTTAACATAATAAGTATTTTACGATCATATAATATTTCAGTTGCATTTCTCCATTTTATCCATTATGCTTTAATCTTACGAATAACATCATCTTCGATCTCTTATTCCTAATGGTTAATCAATCTTAAATATTAAAAATAATTATTTAGAAACTTCATGATTCTTATGCTATGCATTCATCTCTATTTCTAATTGTACTAAAATTGCATTCTATATATTCTAATTTTCTCTACATTTTTTCATATACACAAATAAATTAATTAGTTCTTAAATATTATTTAAATGTAAAAACTAAGCACTAGTCGAAGAGAACATCATTAGTGAGAAGCTCCCTTAGAAGGCACTTGGTATGGAATGATCCATCTATGATTACTAATAATCTAGGTCAAAGTAATGGGATCACCATATTTGGTTATACCCTGATAATCCAATGCAGTGATAATCTTAGATTACCCTTACCTTTATAGTCACCGTCCAATCTAGTGCTCACATATTTGTCCTTAAGTATAGGTATCCAAAATCACCTTCATGCAATGACCTTGAACTAAGATTTTAGGATGAAAATGTCCTTATCCATAAAAAAAAGATGCTTGATATTACTTTCATATGATATAATTTAATATTCTAAGATTATATTATAAGAATACAATACAAAATAATATAATATAATAATAAATAAATAATATAAAAATAATAATAAATTATCATAGTAGTTGCAAAATATATGAAGGATAGTTTTGATATTATATGGCCAGTAATCTTATATTTCTATAACATATTAAACATCTAAATTATGGATATCCTAATCTTTAATTATTAGAATATAATCTATCAAATATTATGATCTTAGATCATCAAAAATAAAATCACTTCAAGATAAGGATCATCAATGATTTAAAATCACTGTGGTGATCCCATTTAGATTACCAAACACTTCTTAGAGAATGTTTGATATAAAATAATGCACTTAAGATCACTGATGAATATCCAGGCGATGGTGATAGAATCATCATATTTGGCTGTACCTTAATAATTCTACATGACAGTTATCTTAGGTCATCCGATATTTGTTATTGAGGATGGATATCGAAAATCACCTTCAAACAGTGATCTTGTACTAAGTTTTGAGAACCAAAATGCCTCTCATCCATAAAAAAAGGTGTTTATTATTATTAATTATACTGATAATTAAAATAAACATAATATTATATCTATAAGATTTAATATAATACATAATATAATATACATCTATAAATTGAGTAAAATATATCTAAGAATAAGATATATGACTTCTTTTCCACCTATGAAAGCAACAGTCATTTTTATCATAAAATCATTTTCATTTCAAGTGAAAATGTTTTTCTAACACAGCTTCAATGGAAGACCATTTAACAAAACTTTTGTAGATCTCATTATATCCATTTTCTATTAAATTTAGCTAGTCCTTTTCTCAACTTGTTCTGTTAAAAGTGCGGCCACGAGTCTAAAATTGAATCGTTTATTCGAAATCATCACTTGAAATGTTTTTAAAAAGGTAATAGGAAGACAATCTAATGAGTTTAAAAAAAAAAAAAAAAAAAAGTATGTGAAGAGGGCTAGAAAGTAATCGAGGCAACGACAAGGACCAAAAGATAGCAGAACTTGGGCATCTCTAGCGTAATAGATGGCAGTAATCTTTCTATATAGCCTCCATATCAAAGCCTCAAATGCTGTAGTTGTTTTGATGCCTAAACTTTTTTTTAAAAAAATAATAATAAAACTATATAGCCTATGGAGTTTTCGTGAACTACAGCTAATACTTGCAATATGTTTCTTTTTATTTTCCTCTGATCATTAATATTTAGTTTTGGGTTTTTCTTTCTGGATGAGGTTCTGATGACATTTATTATTATTTTGTGTATTAGTTTACTTCTAACTTTCATATCTATCCTTTGGTTTAGCATGTTTATTTCAGTCCTCCAATGCCACAGTCATGTTGTTCATTATTTGTTCATAACTAAGGTATTTTATTTTAGCAATGTTAGAGACTTGCAATACCTTTGGAATTGAGAGATATCTGCCTGGCTTTTGGTAGGCCACACCTAAGCAATAAAGATTGAGAACATAATTGGGTCCATTCAACATTGGTTTGTTTTGCTAATTGCACATAACAAGATAAAAAATTAAAAAAAAAAAAATTAGAGAAGAAGAGATGCACTTAAATATGATATGGCTTCGAGATTATTGTAATTATATTTCAAAAGTAGAGCTTCATAAGCGCTCTTTGATCATTAACTCTAATACAAGAGTTGCTAATTCAACATAGATAGACGCAGGCACATTGCCATTGATTGTTTGTAGTGTTTTTAAAACACTGTTGAGTCCCACCACCGTAACCCATGCTGTTGCATTTGGAAACGCAGACTGGAGTCCTGCAATCATGGTCCATGACAATAGACACGCATATGTCTTTGGGCACCACCATCTCAACTAAAACACATCACAACTTGGGAGAGTTGAGTTAAATTTGGAGCAAACATGAAAGCAAAGGATTTATACATATGGTACACATAATATAAGAATGCCACCATCTAGGTTCATCAATAAGATTTAACGAAAATATATCATATTTTATATTATAGTAAAAAAAAATTCTTGTTTTCATAAAAATTCTTAACTAAAGTTTTTAGTAGAAATAGAGCATCACCAATATGTTAAAATATATGATCATAAATCTAAAATTAAGTGTCTTTGATTGCAACTTCATCTAGACGGTTCTCAAAATAAAATAGAGAAACTATTCTAATGGATTGCAAGGGAAATAAGAAGTATGTGGGGGGAGAGAGAGTTAGTGAGTACCTGAGGCAATGGCAAGGAGGACCAATAGAAAATAGGAGAGATTGGCCATCTTTTCTTGTTCTGTGATGGTGAAGCAGAATAGAGGAACTTGTATTTATGGACACTCGATGAAAGTTATTGTTGAAATTGAGGTGGTCTCGGTCTTAATGTATTCTTTATGAAATCTCGTTTGCCATTTATAGCAAGAAAATCTCAACTAGGTTTCAAAGATTTCTTTTTTTTTTTAAAAAAAAGAAATCTTTGTATGCAATTTATAGTAAGAAAATCTAGGTGAAATATTTAAATATGACTACACAAAGCACCTATCTTAGAAGAAGTTAGAAACTCACATCCATATTTAATATAGTATAATATAGTAAAGCTAAAAAGATTTCCCTTTTCTTCCCATGTCCACATTTAATGCTTTTAATTATGTTTCTAGATTTTATTCATTTGGGTTGCATTTTTTTATGTGTCAAGCCTTTGTCCAGAGGTATTTAAGGTTGAAATAACCATATTTTCATGTTTCTAGTCACATTTAATGCTTTTAATTTTATTTTGGATTTTATGTATTTGGGTTACATTTTCACATCTCAAGCTTTTGTAATAATCTTTCGAATATAGAGAGAGAGTTAAATTTGATTACACTCGAATTAGCAAGCATATTATGAGAGTTAACAAGCACCTGAGGCACTGATGAAGAGGAGCACTAGAAAATATGAGAGTCTAACCATCTTTTCTTGTCCTCTGATGGTGAAAGAGAATAGAGGACTATCTATCAGCATATCTTACAAGAAAAGATCAGAGCTTTTTATTTGCTGTCACGTCTGTGGCCACATTAAATAACAAAGCTTAAAATTTATTTCGAGAGCAAAACTGTTCTACACTTATTAATTAAATCAGATGTTTGCTTTGTCTTTCATGCCAATGAAGCCAAAGGGTATTCTCTTCTTATCGACGTGATTAAAAGGAGAAAAAAAATATGAGACTTATTGGTACCTTGAAGGCATCGAGATATTAAATTTCTTTTGCTGACTAATATTATTATTATTATTTTCTCTCCAACTTCATTTTTCATAAAAATATATGGTAGTCTAATGCAATGTTTTGCTTTAAAAAAAAAAAAAAAAAAAAAAATCTTCTTTTGAAAACCAAAAAGCTCAGTTCAAATTAGATGAGGATTAGATATAAATCTAAGTTACCTGCATCAAATCTCCTATTTCACATGCATCCCCTAAAATAGAGAAGAAAAAAACTGGAGTGAGGAATTTTATGAAGAGCTTGCTTCGAATTTACAAGGACTTCACCAACCTACATCCCTTAACATACAGAGAAGAGGAAGACAGGAGTGAGAAAGAAATTTTATGAAGAGCAATTGCTTCTCTTTTACAAGTTCTAACTTCCAGTTAAATAAGACTGAATGCATTACCAAATAATAAGCTCGAATGCAGCTCATTTCCGCCATGCAATTGACGTAGCTGGCCCCGGGAGTTTTTAAATAGAAGAGGAAGTTCACGAGCGCACCTATTCATAATCTAATATTTAAAAACTGGCAAATGATCAAAGAGGGCCCGTTGCTTGCGAAAGGAATCAACGCCAAGTGCCTTCATTGTTGTCTAATTTTCGTACAAAGCTTTCCACCCCTTCTCTCTTTTTTATTTTTTTATTTTTATTTTTATGAGATCTTCTTATTACAAATGGCATAATGTGATTTCTTAAAAGAGAGGAAAAAAAAAAAAAACCCAAAGAGGTGGAAGGCTTTAAAATTTCATCAAAGATTTCTTTTTTTTTTCTCATATAAATGGTATGTAGATTTTACTATCTTTGATGCATAAGGCCATAAATATAAGGTTGTAACTGTGTTACGTATGTGATATATAAAAATTTGAGTGAAGAACTTAGTTCAAGATATAATGCACCGTTATTCTTTTAAATGAATAGGGATTCAAGTTCATTGAACATATCACCTATTATATAGCATAAGATTTCTTAAAATTTATATTATTTAATTTTAATTATTTTAAAAATTTGAAAACTTTTATAAAGAATTATTGAATAAAAAACTATTTTTTAGAAAGCAATGCTTATCATGATCATTTTTTCTATCTTTTAAATGCTCAATCGTTTTGGAATCACATGGTCACCGCCCAATTTTGTACACTTTAAAAGGAATATAGACTAACACTTATCATGCATGTGATTACGGATGCATAATCAACGCATTGACAGCATTGAATTCAGGACTAAATGGCTATTGAACTAAGCCTATAAATAGGTTGTAGATTTAGAACCTAAAGTATAAAAACTTTTCTCTATTTTCTCTTTTTTTTTTGCTCTCTCAAAGTTCTGCTACTATTAATTCTTTTTTTCTGAGTTTCTAAGCATAAGAGCTTTTGGTTTGCATCTATGCATGATCGTGTTTATGATAAAAAGATCGAATTGAGCTGGATCATTGTGCATTAAGGACAACTTATCAACAACTTATACAAGGAGATAAAAATAATTCTTAGAATAATATTATATATGTCTCAGCCCAAATAGACTCGAATGACCTATTGGGTCTAAAATTCCTTCCATAGATCTAACTTGATTCGATAGTAAATTAGTTAGGTATAGATTCAAAATCATGATTTGAATATAAAATCAAGTTGGACTAGAATAAAAAATGAGTCAATCTGTTTGTAACCATAGGACTTACTTGGTAGGGATCAAATTAGGTTACGAAATGACTCCATCCATTTATAGCCTTATGTACAAGTTTCCGACTAGCCTGCTTTGGCTAATAGATGTGAACTACAAGGAAACACGTGCAATATATTTCCCTTTTTTGGTTCTAATCATTAATATTTAGATGTGTGAGTGTGGTGTGTTCAATTCTAACTTTCAAATTCAATAATCTTCTTTGATATCTATCCATTTGGACTTTTGTTGCGATTAAATATTCATGCTAATGTACTTTGTAACCCTTGATGTATGGCTTAATATGATTATTTCAGCCTTCCAATGCCACCATCATCCCGTTCATAAAACTTCATTCACTCTCAGTGACGATTGTTTATGTTTCTTTGACTGCATCATTATTTGTTCATAACTTGGGCATTGTATTTTAGCAATATTGGAGTAAGAGCAAGAAATATGCAATAGCTTTGAGGACTCGCAATATCTTTGGAACTGAGAGATATCTGCCCGGCTTTTGGCAGGCGCCATACCTAAGCAACAAAGATTGAGAACATAATTGGGTCCATTCAACATTGGTTTGTTTTGCTAATTGCACATAACAAGATAAAAAAAATTAAAAAAAAAAAAAAATTAGAGAAGAAGAGATGCACTTAAATATGATATGGCTTCGAGATTATTGTAATTATATTTCAAAAGTAGAGCTTCATAAGCGCTCTTTGATCATTAACTCTAATACAAGAGTTGCTAATTCAACATAGATAGACGCAGGCACATTGCCATTGATTGTTTGTAGTGTTTCTAAAGCACTGTTGAGTCCCACCGCCGTAACCCATGCTGTTGCATTTGGAAACGCAGACTGGAGTCCTGCAGCGATGGTGCATGACAATGGACACACATACGTCCTTGGGCACCACCGTCTCAACTAAAACACATCACAACTTGTGAGAGTTGAGTTAAATTTGGAACAAACATGAAAGCAAAGAATGCGTACTTATGGTACACACAATATAAGAATGCCACCATCTAGGTTCATCAATAAGATTTAACAAAAATATATCATATTTTATGTTATAGTAGACAAAATTCTAGTTTTCATAAAAATTCTTAACTAAAGTTTTTATTAGAAATAGAGCATCACCAATATGTTGAAACATGTGATCATAAGTCTAAAATTAAACCTCTTTGATTGCAACTTCATCTAGATGGCTCTTAAAACAAGATAGAGAAACTATTCTGATGGATTGCAAGGGAAATAAGAAGTATGTGGGGGGAGAGAGAGTTAGTGAGTACCTGAGGCAATGGCAAGGAGGACCAATAGAAAATAGGAGAGATTGGCCATCTTTTCTTGTTCTGTGATGGTGAAGCAGCATAGAGGACCTTGTATTTATGGATGCTTGATGGAATTTATAATTGAAATTTTGGTATGGCCAGTCTTAATGAAATCTCGTTTGCCATTTTTAGCAAAAGAATCTCAGCTAAGATTTCAAAGATTTGAAAATCTAGATGAAATCTTTGAATCTGACCGCATTTGCAAAGGATTCTTTGTGCACCGCATGGCGGTGCAGGAAATCCCCGCTGGCCTGCACCGCATGCTCTCATTCGTCCACGTGGTGGCAACATGGCAGGGCACCACACACCAGGAACAGAACGTTAACTTTCTCGAATGGATTTTCAACTTCTGCGCCTTTCGACTTCTGCGCCGCGCCGAACCAATTATCTCTTCAAATAAGGAAAAAGTCAATTATGCCCTCTTCTCTTTGGGCAAATTTGCCATAGTTTGCATTTCTGCTGCAAATGCCAAAAAAAAGCTAGGTATTTTTTGTTGACGCTGAGGAGTTTGGCCAGTAGTGATTTCTTATTTCCAATGGAACATAAGGGTTTTGTGTTCAGACGCAGACGAAGAACTCGATGGCAACGTAAGGAGGAAATCCAGTTGCCAGAAGCTTCAACTGTAATAGTTGTTTACACGGGAGAGGATGACACCCGTTCAAAATCCGAAAGAGAAGATATATATCTTTATCTCGATATAAAATAAAAATTGAGGGTTTTAATCCTCCGTGCCAAGGCTTTTCAACTATGCATTGGCTAAAATATGTCACCCCGAGTGTGATAATACATCCAGGAGATAAAAAATTTCTGAACATATGATGTTTCAGCTTATGACACCCCTTCATAAAATTTATGATATCCTAGTTCAAAATTTATGATACCCTAGCATTAAACCGTAAACTACATATTTTGATCCTCCATACCAAGAGTTCTTTACTATCAATTGTCTAAATATGATATCCACAGTCTAATAATATGGTTCTGAGATAGCTTGAACTGAAAATATGAGATATATATCTTTATCTCGGTATAAAATAAAACTTGAGGATTTTAATCCTCCGTGCCAGGACTTTTCAACCATTCATTGGCTAAAATATATCACCCACAGTGTGATAATACATTCAGAAGATAAAAAATTTCTGAACATATGATGTTTCAGCTTACGACACCCTAGTTAAAAATTTATGATACCCCAGTTCAAAAATTATGACACCATGGCTTAAAACCGTAAACTAGATGTTTTGATATAAGATACCAGGAGTTCTTCACTATCAATTATCTAAATATGATATCCACGATCTAATAATAAGGTTCTGAGATAGGTTGAACTAAAAATATGATATATATATCTTTATCACGGTATAAAATGAAAATTGAGGGTTTTAAACCTTCGTGTCAGGACTTTTCAACTATGCATTGCCTAAAATATGTCACACAAGGTGTGATAATACATCCAGGAGATAAAAAATTTTTGAACATATGATATTTCAGCTTATGGCATCCCTTCACAAAATTTATGACATCCTAGTTCAAAAATTATGACACCCTAGCATAAAGCCGAAAAACTGAATATTTTGATACTCCTATTAGAACTCCCCATTATTTATTCAGCCAAAATATAACTTTCAGGATATAATAATATGATACATTAATAACTTGACCTCAAAATATGAAAATTAAACTTATGACACCCTAGTTCAAAAATTATGATATCCATTCACAAAAATTATGACACCCAAGCATAAAATAGAAAATTAGACTTATGACACCCTAAAATATGTTTTCATTGAAGAAAGCTAACACTTCTGATATTCAGAATGTGACTGACCCTAGTAATTTATAACATTCTGAGGTATTATATGGTTTACTACTGTATTAAATTCATTTAACTACCAAAACAGTTGATATAATAAAAGATCTATGAAAAAATTATAAACAACATTCTATGAAGGATTTTTTACTTCCTGTTGGGGATGATATTATGATCCAGAGCACTTTTCAAAGCGAAAAAAAATTTTATATCAACATCTGAAAACTGATTTCTTATTTTCCACTATTAAAGCACTTTTCAAAGCAAGAAAGAATTTTGCTTCAACCTCGGATTGAAGGATTATAACCCGACTTCTAGAGCAGTATTAAGAGCACGGAAGAATCTTGCTTCAGAGCAGTATTCAGAGGAACGAGGAATTTTGCCAGAAGTTGCCGAAGAATGAGAGAAACCCAAGTATCAGGAGGGAAAAGCATGGTGGATGGAAAGGGCAAGTTAGTCCATTCATAAATTTCAAAAAATACTGATCATATATTAACGCACGTTACGCTCAACAGACCCCGTCACTTAACGTCCCGTTCCTCTTCAGAGATGCTGCTCCATGTGGACGAATGAGAGCGTGCGGTGTAGGTCAGCGGGGATTTTCTGCACCGCACGCAGTGCACAAAGAATTTCTCATGTGCCTAGCATACACATGATACCAATCTTAGAACAAGTTGAAAACTCATATAAAAAAAAATATGAGATCTATAACTTATTTAATTAATTTAATTTAATTTAATTTAATATAGTAAAACTAAAAAGGTTTTTCTCATCTTGTCACATCCACATTTAATGCTTTTCATTTTGTGTTCTAACTTTTATTCATTTGGATTGCATTTTTCAGGCCAAGCCTTTGCCAATAGGTATTTAAGATTGAAACAATCATATTTTCATGTTTCAAGTCACATTTAATGCTTTTAATTTTGTTCTAGATTTTATTCATTTGGGTTACATTTTTACATCTCAAACCTTTGCAATAATCTCTCATCAAATGCATCAAAATCCACAATGTGTCAAGAAGTGGTTTGCCCAAGTTCCTTCTCGAGCATATCAAGGGCCTTTAACTGCCACCATGCTCAATGTGATCACCGTAGTCCATCATACAAAGTCCAAATTGTGGTCTTTATGGACTAACTTTTTCTTTATATATATATATATATAGTTGGATTTGATTGCATTTAAGTATAATCAAACTCTAGATCTTTGTTTTGATTAAAATATTATTAAAAAGAATAAATATGATAAAATGTGTAATGTGGTAGATTGTAGCGTGAGAGGGGATGAGGCTTTACATCAACTTCTCCCTCTTATTCTTAGTACAAGAATACTCATTGAAAAATATTTCTGATTTGAATTATTCAGAAAAGGTTTCTTGGTATAGCCTTTTTAAAAAATAGATGGAAATAAATTGCGTCCAATAGGATAAGGTTTTGAACCTATACCAAAGGTTTAGAAGACCTCTGTCCTATCCATTAGACAATGGACGCTTTTCATTCCTATTTTCTTCTTTCGTATTCTTCCTTTCTCTTGTTCGGATAAAAAACGATTACACGGAAAATATTTTAGGGTTTAAAAAAACAAGGATGCATATCCAAATTGATGATGCATGTATAATAAAGAATATAGAGTGGATAGCGGGAATCGAACCTGCATCGTTAGCTTGGAAGGCTAGGGGTTATAGTCGACATTGGTTGATCATTTTTAATGTCTCTATTTCAAAACCGAACATGAAATTTTGGTTTCATCCGGCTTATTTATAGAATAGAAGATCAATGTATTTCCAAAGATAAAATTAGATCCATAACATCTATGTCAGCTTTTTTGTATGAATGCATCCAAAGTTCCCTCCTAGAGGAGGGGATTATACTAAATCCATTTAGTCTAGTTACTTCGTTCCCTATTTCCACTCGCAGGATCCTGAGGAAAAGAATATTGTTTCCGCCGAGCTGAAACAATATGCTGATGATGTGATGTTTCAAGTAAACCAAAACCATCGTTTTATAGCTATTTGACTTCAATTTCCCTTTTACAAAAAAAAATTGAAGATTTAGTTACGATTGGAAATAAACTTTTGCATCTTCATCCATAGATCCTTTACTCATACTCATTCAATTGGAAGAGTTAATCCAATTCAATAAAATTATGCTTCGCGACTCCATATCCATAATCCAATCTTTTTTATTCAATTTCTAATTGGCTTTTGGAAAAAAATCGTGAGAATGTACATTCTTCCTCAAATATGCTATTGAGAGGTAAAGGATTAAACCTTTTTAAAAAATAAAGTTTTTGATAGGAATATGATTTTTGATAGGAATTTGAAAAAAAACTGAAAGATCCCTTAAGTATTTAAGTTTTTGATAGAACGAATCACACTTTTACCACTAAACTATACCCGCTATATATTTATTATTGTATATGAATGGACCATTTGTCGAATCCTACTCAGCAGAATATAGAGTGAGGCGCAATCAAGATAGCACCAGAATCATGAAAATTCTAGCGTTGATGCTTATTCCCATGCCGGGGACTTAAATAGTCGAAGAGTAGAAAGCTTTTTTAAATAACATAAAAAAGGTTATAGTTATATTATACTTTTCTTTTCGTTTGATACGAAGTCAGTCCTGACTTCAAAGAATCATTGAAAGAATCATTGAAGCTGGATCATAGAAAGGATGAAATCTGCATATATGGTTCCTTTTTTTCAACTTCTCTTTCAACTGCCAGATCTTATTTATGAATTAAGAATTCGGGTCAATTGGATCTCAACTGTTCAAATAAAGCTTTTGAACAAAATAAAAGAAGTAGATATCCATTGGGGATATCCGTTTCGAATCATTATCTAAATTGATTTACTGATCAAATTTCTTCTTATATTATATTCTTATATATATATTTCTTCTTATATATATATATATATAATGTATTACATTATCTATTACATTATTGTTCTTTTAACATATATTTATATATTTATATATTTATAAGTTTATAATAACTTATAATTATATTAATTATATTATAATTATATTAATTATATTATATTATAATATATAATATATGTATTATATATCTATATTATATATATATATATATTATTTATATATGTTATATAATTGTTATATTGTTTTATACATCTTTATTTTATATATCTTTATTTTAATTCTTTCTTATTCTTTTTTCTTTCTTTTTTATAATTATATTTTTTTTCATTAAAAATTATTATAAAATAAAATTAAAAAAGAAAAAAATATAATAGAATAATAGATAAATAAAAAAGGAAAATGAAGGTTTTTATCAATCTTTACTTCACGTGTCACATCACATAAAAAATTTTTCATTTTTAAATGGGGATGGGAGAGATGGCTGAGTGGACTAAAGCGGCAGATTGCTAATCCGTTGTACGAATACCGCTTCTTCTGAAGAAAGACTTGAGACTTTCGAATTCGAAATTCTTTCGATCCCTTAATTTTATCATAGGTAAATATATGGAATAGATAAAATCATAAGAAAAAATTTAGAAAAAAACAGGAAAAACTAAAAATATCTTTTTTTTATTCCTCACGTCCAGGATTACGCCCTGGATCATTAGATAAAAATCCGAAGATAAAGAGAGAAATAAAGAATATCACTACTGTATAAACGAATAGTTTGAGAGTAAGCATTACACAATCTCCAAGATTTTTTTTTTTTTTTTTTATGAAAAAGGGAATAGATTACTTATTTTTTACCACATATACTATTTTGTTTTGACATGACACCCCCAAAAAAATGAAGTGTTTTTTGAAAAGAAAGTCATTTTCACGAATTTCTTTGGAATAAGATTTTGATTCCTTCGTTATCAAAAATAGAATCGAGGGTTCATAATGTAAGACTTATCTGGTCTTATCAATTTTTTGAATTTTTTTATCAAATAAATCATAAATTTAGCAGAGTATTAAATCATCGAAAACTTATAGCAGCTTGCCAAACAAAGGCTAAGAGAAAAAAAAGTATTGGATTGAAAAAGGCATAAGCTTCGGGCAATTTGGCGAAGAAAAAACTACTCGAATAAAAGACAGAATTAAGACAGATACAGATTAAACTAAAGATATTAAGCATAACAAAATTTAGTTCTTGTAGATTAGATAATTTTATTCTCATTGAGTTTTTTTTATAAGGGAAAATAAAAAAAAAAAGACAAGTCAAAAAATCTTTTTTTTTCTTCTTTTTATATCTCTCCCAAATAAAAATCCTTCCTTCCATTCTCAAATGAGAATACAAGGAATTCCACTTTCATACAATATCTTAACTGAATTCCATGTAATGATCAATGAATTTTTTGGATTCTATATCTACATGTGTTGAATCCTAGCAACAATATATTCCCAATGTATTTATTGGGTTGGGATTGACGAATAACCAATACCAATATTAATGTTTATTAGTGTCAAATAGAAATTCGAAATGGGGCGTGGCCAAGTGGTAAGGCAGCGGGTTTTGGTCCCGTTACTCCTATCATTGAATGATCCATTTACCACCCTTCCTTTCGTATCTGTGATTTAGCAATCCCAAAGTTTCTTTCTGATACGATCAAATAAGGAAAAAAATGATATTTTTTTTTTTTCATTTTCGTACTTTTTCTTTCATAAATATCAGAAAGAGAATTCTGGTGTGGAAAAAAAATATGAAAAACGAACTAGACCCATTTATTTTTTCATTTTATATCTTCTCCGGTTCAAATGAATGATTGTAAATCAATGTAATGTAGCGATTGGGGGGAAAATTCGTATATTGCATCTACTTGACTTTATGGAATTGATGGAAAGGAAAAATTCTTGAACCTGAAGTAAAACAAAATCTGTATTGTATAAAATAAATAAGTTTGATTAATAATTGATTTTGTTCCGGGTCTGGGATTGCAAATCTATTAAAGGTTCTTCTTTTGAGGTTTTAGTTTATTTGTTCGAGAAAAATGGATTCTTCATGATTGATCGTCCCGAACAATCTTTTGAAGATGTAAAAAAGTTTTAAGCAAACTTATTTATTCGTCTTTTTTTATGGAGCATGACATATGGCAATAACGTCTATCATGGTCATTGAATTGCTACATGAGATGGAATAAGGCTTCATTAAATGTAACATATGATGACACTTTCAATTGGCTTTGAATTTAATGAGCCTCTCGATATTGACACTACTGTTTTCAGAAAGAAAAAAAAAAATAATAATAAAGAATTATGATGCTTGGAATGCAATTTTTTACGACATATGGCTTCAGCTCATGCCACAATCGTAGGCTTTGTTAAATACAATATATGACAATAGATTTGTTTGTTTTCGAAGTTAATGAGCCTCTTGATATAAACAATACTTCTTTTCATGCAAAAAAAAAAAAAAAAAAAAAAAAAAACCTAGACAATGTCTTCTTCCATGTAAAAATGCTCAAAATACTTTTTTTTTAAAAAAAAAAGAAATATGGCTTCAACTCCTACCATTATCGCCCATTATGTATATATAATTTTTAATCTGATTTTTCTCTTGCCACCGTCATGTTAGTATGGTGAGATCATCTTGCGGGTCAGGCAATGAAGAGCAAACTGGGCTTTTCTTTCATTCTCTAACTAATATTTTGATTTATGCATGCTTAAATATATTGGTTTGATTCGACTGCTAAATTTAGAACTAATTTTTTGATGCTTTATTTGATGAAATATTAGTTTATTTTTTTAATAATGCTTGTTATTAACCACTCACCATGTATCATTCTGAGTGTTTCATGAACCAAAACAATTACGAACTTGAGATAAAAGAAAGCCCAATTTACCTGCTAGCAAGTTGCCTTAAAATCTAAACAAATTAAGTGCATAAACGAGATCGGATCAAAATCGGGTTGACCCATTAGACACGATTAATAAATAAGTTAGATCATGGGTTGACCCATTAATCTAAAATTGATCCGTAATTGATTCAATTATTAAACGAATCAATTTGTGTAATCTGACCCATCAATCCGGATATGACTTGCCAGACCTATTTATCTAAGTTAATATCATCTTTTAATTAATTATTATTTTATGATGATTATATGCTTATCTCTTTTTTTTCTCTTGAATAAAATTTTTTTTATTAACATTTTAATTATTATTTTTAATATATAATTATTTTATAAGAAAATTGATATTAAACATGTTATATAGGTTATATATGTTACATGATTTTATATAGGTTTTATGGATCATCTATGTTATATAGGTTATATGGGTTATACAAATTACATAGGTTAAATAGGTTATACGGATTGGGTTTGCGTTTAGATTTCTGATCCGATTAATAAATAGGTCGGGTTCGAATTGATCCACTTGTCATTATACTTTTAAGTTAATTCGATCTGTTTATGATCTGTTGACACGATTTATCATCCCTAGTATTAGAGCTTCTACTATCGTAATAAATGGTATCAGAGCTTCCGACTTAAATATAATATGCCTTCATTATTATAATTTTATTTCAAAAACAGAGCTTCACCTGCGTCTGCTCATGAACCCTAACACAAGAGTTGCTAGTTAAATTCATAGAGGCAATTGCATTGATATTGGTTGTTTGTGATGTTCGTAGCACTGCTGTTCTCCAACACCATACCCCCTTCTGGTGCATTCGTCAACACAAGCTGGGAGAGTGCAGTCATGGTCTCTATGACAACAGCCGCGCAATAGCCTCTTTCAAACAGAGAGTTCCATTTTCCATAGAATGACTTAACTAAAGTTTCTATTTTTTTTTTTAAAAAAAAAAAACACCACCGATACGTTGAAACATGTGATCAAGAGTCTAAAATCGAACCAGTTCTACTGCAACTTCATATAAAATAGAGAACCATTCTAAAGGACAGCATGTTGGGAGTGTAGCAAGAACTGACGACCGAGGAGCAATAGAAAATATGAGAGCCTGGCCATCTTTTCTTGCCCTCTGATGCTGAAACAGAATAGAGGAGCATTCATCAGCATATACTACAAGAAAAGATCAAAACCTTTTTATTTGCTGCCACGCCTATTGGCTCATTCAATAACAAAGCTTAAAATTTATATCAAGAGCAAAACTGTTCGGCACTTATTAATTAAACCAGACGTTTGCTTTCTTTTTGAAGATGATTTTCAGTTCATTTCATGCCAATAGGGCCAAAGGATATTTTCTTCCTATCGACATGAATAAAAGGAGAAAAAAATATAAGAGTTATAAGTACCTTGTAGGCATCGAGATATTAAATTTTTTTTATCAACTAATATCATTATGATTATTTTCTCTCCAACTTTATGTTTAATAAAAATATATGATAGTCTAATGCAATGTTTTGCTTTAAAAAATAATATAAAAAAAAAAGTTTTTTTTTTGAAAACCAGAAAGCGCAGTTCAAATTGGATGAGGGTTAGATATAAATCCAAGTTATATGCAACAAATCTCTTATAACATAGAGAAGAGAAAAACTAAAATGAGAAATTTTATGCAAAGCTTGCATTGAGTTTACAAGGACTTCACCAACCTACATCCAGTAGTAGTATATAGAAAAGAGAATAGAAAAGAGAGACAGGAGCGAGGAATTTTATGAAGAGCAATTGCTTTTATTTGACAAGTTCTAACTTCCAGTTAAATAAGATTGAATGCATTACCAAATAATAAGCTCGAATTCAGCTCGTTTCCGTCATACAATTGACGTAGCTGGCCGCGGGATTTCCTAAATGGAAGAGGAAGTCACGAGCGCACCCATTCATAATCTAATATTTAAAAACTGGCAAAAGATCAAAGAGGGGCCGTTGCTTGCCAAAGGAATCAACGCCAGGTGCCATCACTGTTGTCTAATTTTCGTACAAAGCTTTCTAACCCCTTTTTTTTTTTTTTTTTTTTTTTTTTTCATGAGATCTTCTTATTACAAATGGCATAATGTGATTTTTTAAAAGAAGGGAAAAAAAAAAAAAAAAACCAAAGAGGTGGAAGGCTTCGAGATTTCATCCAAGATTTTTTTGCCATATAACTGGTATGGTATCATGAGATTTCATGTAGGTTTTACTATCTTTGATACATGAGGTCATAAATATAAGATTGTGACAAGATGTTTTGATTAATTCTAAAAGATTATCATAAAAAGTCAAGATACTAAGCGTAAACCTTTAATATGTACTAATCATGTAAACTCAGTAGAAAGGTATTATGTATGTGATTTATAAAAATTTGAGTGAAGAATTTAGTTCAAGGCATAATACACTATTGTTCTTTCGAATGGATAGGGATTCAAGTCTATTAAACATATCACCTATTATATAGTATAAAATTTCTTAAAATTTATATTATTTAATTTTAATAATTTTAAAAAAAATTAAAATGTTTATAAAAAATTATTCAATAAAAAATTATTTTTTTAGAAAAATTTTATAATTTCACTAACAAAGTAGAAAGCAATGCTTATCATGACCACTTTTTCAATGCTTATCACAATCATTTTTTCTACCTTTTAAACATCCGACTGTTTTGGAATCACATGGCCATCACCCAATTTTGTACACTTTAAAAGGAATATAGCCTAACACTTATCATGCATGTGATTATGGACGCATAATCAATGCATTGACGACAATGATTTAGGACTATATGGCTATTGAGGAGTTAAGCCTATTAATAGGTTGTAGGTTTAAAACCTAAAATATAACAACTTTTCTCTGTTTTTTCTTCTTTTTTTTTTTCCTCAAAGTTCTACTACTTTTTTTTTTTTTTTTTTTTTTGAGTTTTTGAGCATAAGAGCCTCTGGTTTGCATCTATACATGATCATGCTCATGATAAAAAGATCAGATTGAGCTGAATCGTTGTATCTTGGGAACAATTTATCAACAACTTACATAAGAAGATAAAAATAGTTCTTAGGATAATGTCATACATGTCATAGCCCAAACAGACTCGAATGACCTGTTGGATCTAAAATTCCTTCCATAAATCTAACCTGATTCAATAGTAAATTAGTTAGGGCTAGATTTAAAATCATGATTTGAATACAAAATCAGGTTGGATCGGAATTAAGCATGACTCAACCTATCTGTAGCTTTAGGACTTATTGGTTCGGGACCAAATTATGGAATGACTCGATCCATTTATAGCCTTTTGTACGAGTTCCTAATTGGACTACCTTGGCGGATAAATAGGAAACACTTGCAATATGTTTTCCTTTTTTAGTTCTAATCATTAATATTTAGATGTGTGTGTGCGTGTGTTCGATTCTAACTTTCAAATTCAATAATCTTCTTGGATATCTATCCATTTGGGCTTTTGTTACCATTAAAATATTCATGCTAATATACTTTGCAACCCTTGATGTATGGCTTAATATGATTATTTCAGCTTTCCAGTGCCATCATCATCCCGTTCATAAAACTTCATTCATTCTTTGTTTATGTTCCTTTGACTGCATCATCATTTGTTCATAACTTGGGCGGCGTTTTATTTAAGCAATTTTGGAGTGAGAGAAAGAAATATGCAATACCTTTGAGGACTCGCATTATCTTTGGAACTGAGAGATATCTGCCTGGCTTTTGGCAAGCCGTATACCTAAGCAATAAAGATTCAGAACACAGCTGGGTCCATTCACCATTGTTTTGTTTTGCTAATTGCACATAACAAGATTAAAAAATTAAATTAAAAAAAATTAGAAAAGAAGAGATGCGGCTTCAATATGATAATGGCTTCAAGATTATTGCAATTATAGATTCATAAGCGTTCTGTGATCATTAACTCTAATACAAGAGCTGCTCGATCAACATGGATAGATGCAGGCACATGCCCATTGGTTGTTTGCAGTGTTATTAAAGCACTGTTGAGTCCCACCACCATAACCCATCTCGTTGCATTTGGATACGCAAACTGGAGGCGTGCAGCCGTGGTCCATGACAATAGACAAGCAATTGTCTGCACAACTCACCTTGTGCACCACCACCGTCTCAACTAAAACACATCACAACTTGTGAGAGTTAAATTTGGAACAAACACGAAAGCAAAGAATGCATACATATGGTACACACAATATAAGAATGCCACCATCTAGGATCATTAACAAGATTTCATGAAAATATATCATATTTTATATTATATTAAAAAAAAAAAATCCTATTTTCCATAAAAATTCTTAACTAAAATTTTTATTAAAAATAGGACATCACCGATATGTTAAAACATGTGACCGTGAGTCTAAACTTGTTCGCTTTGATGATTGCAACTTCATCTAGATGGTTCTCAAAACAAAATAGATAAACTATTCTAATGGATTGCAAGGGAAATAAGAAGCATGTGGGGGAGAGAGTTAATGAGTACCTAAGGCGATGGCAAGGAGGACTAATACAAAATAGGAGAGATTGGCCATCTTTTCTTGTTCTACGATGGGAAAGCAGGATAAGAGGCCTTGTATTTATAGACACTTGATGGAATTTATAATTGGAATTTTAGTCTGATTGGTCTTAACCAAATCTTCATGAAATCTTGTTTGTCAATTAAGATTTCCAAGATTTCTTTTTTTTTAAAAAAAGAAAAATCATAATATACAATTTGTAGCCAGAAAATCTAAATGAAATCTTGATGAAATCTTTGAATCTGATTGCATTTGCAAAGGATGTGATCATATATGTCTAGCATATCCATGCTACCGACAAGTTGGAAACTTATATAAAAAAAAAAAAAAATGATATCTATAGCTTATTGAATTAATATAATATAATATAATAAAGCTTAAAAATGTGTTCTTTTTTTGTCATATTCATATTTAATGCTTTTAATTCTATTCTAAATTTTATTCATTTGGATTACATTTGCACATCTTAAGCCTTTGCAATAATCTAATATAATATGGTAACACTAAAAGATTCTCTCCTCTTACCATTAGGCCACATTTATTGCTTTTAATTTTGTTTCTAAATTTTATTCATTTGCATTATATTTTCACATGGCAAGCCTTTATCAGATGGTATTTAACGTTGAAATAACTATATTTTCTAATCAATTTCATACCTCTCTCCTTGCCATATGTCGGGCTGCATTTAATACTTTTAATTTTGTTTTGAATTTTATCCATTTGGAATACTTTTCACATCTCAAACTTTTGCCAAGTGGTATTTAACAATGCAATAACCATAATTTCTAATTCCTTTGATATCGCCTTTTCTTCATCATATGATTCGCCTTTATTTTTCCTTTGGTTCAAACTCTAATATTTTATAATATTAGAGGATGCATAATAGTATTATCTAATATTATATTTGAGCTATAGAATTATTTTATAATATAAAATATATAATTTTGAAATTATTTTATAAAAATTATATGTTTCATATTATTTTATAAAATAATAGATCAATTTCTAAAATGGGTTTATAAAAAATTTCTAAATTTTAAAACTTTTTATCTTATTTTTATTTTTAAAATATAAATCAAATCAGCTCAAAAAATTCTAAATTCTAAACCTTTTTATTATATTTATATCTATTAATTTAAATCAAATCAATGTAATTATAAAAATTTTATATTTCATATTATTTTATAGAATAATAGATCAATCTATAAAATTAGTTTATAAAAAATATTTCTAAATTTTAAAACTTTTTATCTATTTCTATATTTTATTTTAAATCAAATCAACATCCTTGAGAATATAAAAATTATATATTTCTTATTATTTTATAAAATAATAGAACAACTTATAAAATTGATCTATAAAAAATATTTTAAATTTTTAAAACTTTATTTTATTTTTATTTTTAAAATTTAAATTAAATCAGCACTCACGTATCACAGGGGCATATACCTAGTTACTAGTTTTCTAAAGTGTAGTTTCAGGGCATCAAAAATATATTACCTCTAGTCAAACCAACTCTAATAATCAAGGTAGTTTCTAGTGGATCCAAATTATTTTCGTTAGCAAGCTCATTAGTTTAACCAAAGGATTGACACAAAATCTTTGTCATATGAGAGTTATAGGTATCACGTAGGCATCGAGATGTTAAATTTCTCTGACCTGATCAATTTTTTTCTACTTGTTTAAAAAGAAAGAAAGAAAGAAAGAAAGAAAGAAATCTTTCTTCTCCTTTTAAAATCTAGAAAGCTCAATTTAGATCCGATGAAGATGAGATACAAATCCAAGTTACATGCAACAAAAGCTACTGACTTTACCAACCTAATTAATAAAAAAGAGAAAAACAGGAGTAAGGAATTTTATGAAGAGCGATTGCTTCTATTTTACTAGGACCTAACACAGTTTGAATTCATGCACACTTTCACAAGTTGGGAGATAGAATTAAACAAGCTTGAAGGTCTTGCCAAAGAATAAGCTGGAATGCATCTCATCTCAGTCATGCAATTAACGTACCTGGCCACGGGGGGGTTTTTTAAATGGAGGAGAAAGTTCACGAGCTCACCAACTCATTATCTAATATTTATAATGTGGCAAAACATCCAAGAGGGCCTGCTGCATGCTAAAGCAATGGGCTTCATGTGCCACCACTGTTGTTGTCTTATATATCTTTATATAACTCTCATTCCAAGAGGAAATCTTTGGTTGCAAATTCTTCTATGTCATCAGAATGGCAGGATAGAGTATGATTAAGATTTGCTTTTCAAAGGTCACATCCATAGGGTTAGAGGTGGACTCAGGATTGGCTCACGGCCCATCAGTCATGCTATAGGTTAAGCTTAAACTAATTTGAAACAAGTTTGAACTTAAAGTTCAAAAATATCTCGAATTGAATTGTGTTCGTTACTTGTTTTGTCCTAAATCTAGCTTGAAGCCCGAGCCTGAAGAGGGCTCGAAGAGTAACTCTTAGTGAGATCTTAATAATGCAACATGAATTTAATCCTAAAATATTAGAAATTTTAAATTTTATACCAAACTTTTTTGTCAATTGTGTAGGAAGAACCAGGAAGAATAATTAGCAAATTTTCTCAAGTAATTAGGCAGAATTATTTCAAATGCTACTTATTTTTATGCAAGCATTTAAAAACTAAAAATTCATTTTATTAGCTAATTTTTTGCCTAAATAAGTCGTCATTGGTTGATTCGATTGGATTTTGGATTGGGCTTGGGCTTAAACTCAGGTTAAGAACGAGTCTGAATTCTGAAAAAAAAATTTTGAACCTAAGCTCAACTCAATGTCCGAGAAAAAATTTAAGTTTGGCTCAAAATAAGATGGAATCCAATCCGATCTGATCCTCTTCTAGCCCTGCACATTGCTTCGGCATTTGCCTTACGCTTGTGAAATTATATGAGGGCCATGGTTAGTAGGATTAGCATTTTACTTAAATAAGTTCCAACTTTATCCAGAAGCAACATGGATTTAGAAGTAAGGCCCCAAATCCAACTAATTTGACAAAACAATCCATTTCTCGGTTAGCCATAACTCTAGCTAATTGGAGTTGAAAAATAGCTTCAAATGCAAGAATAGCATGGTCTAAATCCTTATCCCAAAACCTAGTCGCATCCATGCTTCTGCCAACCCAAGAAGAGAGAGAGAGAGAGAGAGAAGCACCTATGACTTTGCCTTTATTTTTGCTTCAAAAGAAAAGAAAAGGAAGAGGAAAATATACTCTTATTGCTTGATTATAAATTCTCCAACGGCTTCCTCAGCTACCTCGCTATTTCCACCGAGCCTTTTGTTGGTTGGAACAGCTTCTCCAAGCGGTTGGGAGGTAGGCAAGGTTCGAGCACTTGCTGCCAATTTCTTTTTTCCATAAGAAAATTGGGCAGCTTCCTGCCAACAAAGAAAGACGGACAAAGAGAGAGAGAGAGAGGCGAGTGCCTTCATAGCATTAAAAAAGCCATTGTTATATAGACGTTGGTATTGGGAGATGTATGGATGCTAAGATCTACGTGTATCCTCCAAGTTGAGCTATGATGACAAAATTCTAGAGCCTAGGACTAGTGTGTTCGTTCCTACTCCATCTTTTGGAATAGTTCTAGGGTTTGAATTTTGACCAGAAAGTTTATATCTTCTTTTCATTTGAGATGGATCGTTAAAAGTTAAATTTTAGCCATATTTTATGGGATTTTTAGGGTTTTCGATTTAACTATTTCGATCATATATGGCCGCGATCACCTATGTCGTTTAAATCCAAAAAAAAAAATTAGACAAAACCAAGCACAGGCTCAATAATTGAAATTGGATTAGGCTCGAGTCTGAGCCAAGCTTGAGCCAGGCTAATGCTCTATCCAAACTCTATCTGAAATTGATATGGGTTTTAATTTTAGGCCCATGCTCAATTCAAAAATAATGAAACCTGGCTCATAGCCTGATGTGACAAAGCCTTGGGCTAGCTTGGATCCAACTCCAACCCTACCTAGATTACATGATAGAAAGTTAGCTACCCAAAAAAGATGGCCAAGTGTGTTTGATTTGCTCATTATAGGCTTTTGATAGAGTGTTATGACTAGGGCTACAAATGAATCAAGTCGAGTTGGTCGATCGAGTTGGTCATGCTTGATTCCGATCCAACCCGATTTTATATTCAAGTTATAATTTTAGACTTAGACCCAACTCATTTGTTAATCAGATCAAGTCGAGTCGGATCTAAAGAAGGAATTTTAGATCCAACATATCGTTAAAGTTTGGGGTCAAATATGATTCAGATCCAATCCAAAATATTGAGGTTCAGAATAAGATTAAAGTAAGTTATATTTGCATTTAGGTCAAGTACCTAACTATTGTTTTACAGCTAAATCTAGCAATTAATAATCAAACACAGATCCATTAAAAAATTTAAATAAGATAAAAAAGAATTAACTTAAACTTAATCTTTTATTTAAAACTTTTAATTTTATCTAAGTAAATAATTATTCTTAAATTTATAAATTATGATATTTAAAAATATTTAGATCGCATTTGGGATGTTGGATGGGATTGGATTTCTAATTCAATCTAATGTTTTAGAGTAAAGAAGAGGGAGTTATATACCGTAGGCTCCACCAAAATGTTGGTTTGGTATGCCTAAAAGGGATAGATTGCCAAACCTAGGGAAGGCTTGGGATTAGGAAGCCAGTGGAATTGGATTACTAATATAATCTTACCTCAATTCAGGATGAGTACCAAACACACCTTATTGATATACTTAAAGATATTATAAATAATAAAATATAAATATTTAAATATAATTAGCGAAAAAAGATTAGAGGAAAACTAGTTGTTAAGACAAAAAGAAAAATTAGTTTAAATTAGAGTTCATTTAATGAGTATATAAAGATAATTGAAACGAAGGAAAATAAGATTTGTGTAATTAAGATTAATGGGTTATATCGAATCGAATTCAGATTGGATTAAATCAAAAAATATAGGATCCAGATCCAACCTAGAATTTTTATCAGGTCCGATTTTCAAACCTCACTTAATCAAAGAGTTTCTAAATATGAATTGAATCAGAACTAGGTTGGGCGGCCATATGATAGCTTAGCCTATTTGTAGCCATAGCTATGGCCAACAAACAAGCTGCACAAAAGATTGAAGCTTTTGCCCTATACAATTTCTTTGGGTCATCCACTAGATTACTGGATCGTGTTCTTGTGTAGCCATCAAATTTTTCGTATTGGAAAAATAATTGGAAAGCAGCACATTGTACCCTCAAACCAAAGAGGTTCCCAGCTCTTGACCAATAGCTTGGTGTAACCCAAGGCTGGCTAGGCCATGCACGAACCCAAAAATTCAAAAAAGGTCTGGGCTAGGGGCTAATATCCCAATCAACATAGCTTGGCTCAATGTATACTGAACAGGGACAGACATATCACGTCTCAACGTCACATGATCATGACTTATTACCAACATGAATTGCTAAAATACTACCATTCACCAAAACAATCCTTGGTTAACAACAAGCAACATGATTGCATTGTATTGTATTCGTACGCTAATGTTATTTTAATTGTGTACCCAATAAGACTTTTCATGGCTTAAGCATCATGCAGTTCGCTTGAATGCTTCTCTCCAAGCCCACCTTAATCCTAAGATCGCTTGGATCCAAAGTCCAAAAAATAACCTCACTTGCCTAATTAAATATTTACACATCATTTAGAACAAATAAATTTCATGGTTTAATAAAGTTCATTTGCAAATCCATAATTTGCTATAACTAAAAGCATACTAAATTATGGATTTAAATTTTAACTACTAAACCATGAACTTACTTCCTCTTATGGCAAATCGTATCAATTTTTAATGGATTAACAAATGAATTTTATAGGATAAAGGAAACAAAATTTTTCGAACAAAATTGGCCTTATTAATATGATCGGTAGCCTCTGAGAAAATTAAGTTGTTTATGATATTTTTGTTAAAATAAATTACTATTAGATTATAATTATTATAATATATAATTTATGCTTTATAAATTATAATATATTTATAATATTATGATAAATTATATAACATAATAATTAATATGATATTATTATTATATTAATATATAATATTAATGTTATTAAATGCCATATAGATATTGAATATCATAATATCATAATATTATATTATAATATATTGTGATAATATTATCATTATAATATTATAATATTATATTATAATAATAATATAATATCATTAGTATTAATATAATTATAATATTAATTTATTTTAACAATATTATTATTATAATTTATAGTAATATAATTTTTTTTTAATTTTCTAATTAATAGTATATTTTACTATTTAAATAATATAATTAAATATAATTACAATATTATGGATTAATGATTTATTAAATTATAATCATAATATGATAAATTATGATTATTAATTATAATTTAATACAATTAAAGGTGCTTTGAGAATGTAATTAACATAATAATTTCTAAATTATCATTTGCAACTAGTTATTAAATATGAGTAATTTAAGATAATGAAATATTAAATGTAATTTTCATTTGTTTTCGATACATGAATCCATTTTAATTTCATAGTTTCATGCATTGCAGTCCAAATATAAGAATTCATCTGTAATGAATTTCGCTGCAGCGGTCACCTGAAACGAATTCTACGGTGATTTGTGGTGCCAGCGGAACGTTAAAATACGAACCCAAACGGAAACAGCTTGATCCAACAACAAATGCGCTAAGCGAACCCCCGGGCGGTGACCCGACCCATCCCCTTCTTCCCGGCCTTGGGTATACCGAAAAGAGAAGGATAAAAAATAAAATAATAATAATAATAATAATTCTTTTCGTCCTCTTGCCCCAGAAGGACCGGTATTTGAGACGTCCGCCACCCGTTCGACGGAAGCCCGGCCGGTGGCGCGCGGCGGAGGAGGCGGCGGAGATGGTGTCGTTCCTGAAGGCGGTGGTTTTTGCGGCCGGGGGAGCCGTCGTGGTGGGGGTGGCCGCGCTGGTGGCGTTCCAGGAGAAGCTTGTCTACGTGCCGGTGCTCCCGGGCCTCAGCCGGTCCTACCCCTTTACCCCCGCCCGCCTTCGTATGGATTACGAGGACGTCTGGCTCCACTCCGCCGACGGTGTCCGCCTCCACTCCTGGTTCGTCAAGCACGATCCTCCTCTACGAGGTGCGACTTTAGCTTCTCGAGGATCTAGGGTTAGGGTTCTCTGTAATATTCTTTTACCAACGTTTCTTGTTCATTTTCTTTGGGTCCGTTTTCGGTTTCTAGTTCGTCGAAGTAAAGAAAGTCTGAAACTTGGTTCGTTTGACCCCGTTTCGGGGACCGAAACAAAGATCTGAGAGTCTCTCTGATGTTCTTATTTGCTTTTCTTTATCCTTTCGGCTGCTAGGTTTTCTCGTGTGTTTATTTTTTTATAAGCAAAAGTTTTTTTTCTTTTTTACAATTTCATTTCGACCCACTTTAGTTGTTACTTATGCACGTTGGGGCTGCTTTGAGTTTAAATTCTGGTTAAGTTCTGAATGTTAGAATTTGGCATTAAATCTGGATGCTGTTCGTCCTCTCGTTGTGGTGTTGCTCCTGATAAAAGTAATACCAACCTATATTTATCCTATTGCATATTTACTCATTCAAGTAACGCAGACTTAAATCTCTCTCTTATTCTCCCCTCATCAGCCATTGTTGGATGCTTGGTGCCGTATCGCTCTGGCCATTTGCAGATCAACGCAAACCAACCATCAGGCTTGATTGGATGGTAATTACATGTGGAGAGCCTAATAAGATTTCAATAATCTACTTTTATTTCAATACTATAACAATTCCCATCCCCCCAACACTACCCAAAACGAAAGGAGGAAAATGTACTCTTAAAATGATACTGCTAAGTTTGTGCAGCTTCTTTGGAATCAAATTATCAATTTTGATTTTGGCCAAGGTATCAGTTTGTATTGTAACAGATACTTGGCCACTCAGGATAAAAAAAAAACCTGGCCAATATAAACTGGCTTTTTCTGAAATATTGGCCAATTCAATGTTGATACATGGGTTAGGATAACTTAATGTCCTTTTGACTATCGTAATTTTTTGTAGTTGTTAGATATTAAAAGTAATGTCTCCATTACATTATTAATCAATATTTTTATATCTAGATCATTAGTACCAGCTGAAGCATATAAGTGTCTGTTGCAATAAAATCCTTCTCTTACTTTTATGACTACCTCCACTCAATCACCGATGTCCTGCTTGACAAAAAGGCTTTCAGCCTTGTGGATTGTTACTTTACTGCAAATTGTGCTCACATGGGACATGTCATAAAAAATTTATCCATAATCATTTCTAGTTGGGTATCTAGAGGGAAAGGAGGAGAGCGGCATAGACTTATGTCTTGGTAATTTTGGTTATTGACAAATCAAGGTTTATTGTCATCCAAAAAGGTGGCGATCACAATCAGATCACTTAGTCTGATCTAGCACAAAAGAGAAACTTGGTAGCAAAAGAAGATGGGAAGAACATATTAGAGTGCTCTACACCCTAGGTATAGGGTTTATGGGTTGACAAAGAGAGCCTCTTTGGTAGAAGGCTTGGAAGGGATTAAGAAAAGAAAAGTGTACTTAATATTTCTTTATGCAAAATATATATAAAATGCATAAGATATTTGTAAAACATGATTTGAACAGTCCCAAAAGTTGAAGTTCTTAATTCAATTTATCATAAACAAGCCCTGATAAACTTAGCAATATTTTTTTTTTTACTCCACAAATTATCTCTTTGAACCTTGCAAGGGCTTCTGCAAAATTGACCCGTATATAGTCAGAAAATTCAATAAGATCTGCATGCTAGTCCTAGAAAGTAAACTCATTGGCTCCTTGCCCATAGTACACCTTAACTCAAGGAAACTGTGAAGCATGTTTCTTCTCTAGCTAGGAATTTCAACACTCAATTTTTCAATCAGAACTTAACTTGTATCTTATCTATGAATTTGTTTTGAGAAAAGGGTATATGGTATGGATGAAAGATTGACTCACTGAAGAGCCTAACATTTGTACGAAGTGGTTTAGGAGGTTGAGGATTTCTCCTCATGGGGAAAGTTCTATGCGAACAAGAAACTACTGTCTCTCTCTCTCTCTCTCTCTCTCTCTCTAAGAAAGACAGTGTGTACAGCACCACCACCAAGGTTTGAACCCCAAAACTTTCCCAAGTGGAGAGGGCAGACAGCCAGCTGAGCTAAGACTGGTTGGCATCAACCGACTCTTTTCTTCCATCTAAATTAATCTCATATTATAGGAACAAATATATAGACACCAAGACAGCTTTAAAATTTCATTTTTCTTTCCTAGTGTTTCCTAACCTGACATATTACAAGCTATGAGCTGTTGATTGTGAGGGCAACTTCATTTCCACTGCACAAAACTTTTCCACAAGTTTGATGGTATAAATCACAAGCTTGCCATCCTATTCCCCTATTTACATAGCATATGATGGCAAATGTTCTAACATTGCATCTTGTTTGATTCCTCCAGATGACGTTAACCTCCATATTAGTCCGTATCTTTGGTATGTTATACAGCATAAAGATCACTGCCCCTGGCTCAGCATATCTTGGTTTGGATATTTTTTTTCAACAAAGATTAAATACTTTTGTCTGGATGATGGTTATGGGTGTCTTCATATTTCATGCCAACCTTTAGTTATATTCATTGTACTACCGTTTGTCATTTTGTTTTCTTAGTTTTTTGCCAACAAAGGGGAATAGGTATGGAAATTTGCTTGGTTGATGTACTTTTCTGGTTTGGTTAGTGCTTTGGCTATTGTTTCCTTCTTACTCTTACAACTATTTAGCTTCTTAATCTGTATTTAATACGAAAGAATGATAGATTTGATGCAAGCTGTTTAACATCTGACAAATTAGAGCTAGCCCACTGAATTTTACTTATCATCTGGTACTTGTTTAACCAAATTTCCAGTCTTTAATCAGGTGATCCCCTCTCCCCCACATACCCCAGCACACACACATACAGGGGACATTGTGTGCCTAATTTTATGGTACATCAGTTACCATCAAACATGAGTTGTTCACTCAATTTCCGTAACCATCATTTTTGTGGAACTCTTTGTGATTTATATCTCTTAGTGCACGGTTTACAACAACTGTATTATTATTATTGCAGGTCCAACGATACTCTTTTTCCAAGAAAATGCTGGCAGTATCCTGACATTATACTTTTTTATGAGAATCTATTTTGTACCGAGGATGTTAAATTTACTGGAATTAGTTTCTATTGAGGACCTTTATCCAATTCTCTAGATATTGCTCACCGTCTTGAATTTGTCCGCATAATGATGCAGAGATTGCATTGCAATGTGTTTATGCTTTCTTATCGAGGGTATGTTTCTGCTACAGGAATTGAGTAGTTCAACTTGTTTCTTTCGGTATTGACACCTCCTTGGGCTTTAGGCCTGCTTCCAGAAAATTTAATGACGTTCAAATATTTGTGTCCACATAATAGGTATGGGGAAAGTGATGGTTACCCATCTCAGCATGGCATTATAAAGGATGCTCAGGTTAGCTGATATTCTTCATAATTTTCTTTTCTTTCATTCTGTATCTGGCTGTAACTATTCTAACCGCTCAGTCCTGTTACCTTGCTTACCCCCTTAACCAGGCAGCGCTTGATTATCTAACTCAAAGGAATGATATTGACTCATCCAGAATAGTTATTTTTGGGAGATCTTTAGGAGGTGCAGTTGGATCGGTGCTTGCAAAAAATAATCCTGATAAGGTGTGCCGTTACAACCATTTTTCTTGTTTGCATGCATCAATGATGTCCTGATTTTGGAGGTGGCTGAATCCAACTCTGTAATGCTGGTGTTATTTGCTGGATGACAGCTCTTGTTTACTTTGCTTTCTTAGTTTGCTTCTGTTTCCATATCCATAGAGACCTTACCCTTTCTCTTGTCTGGTATGCACATCTTTTGATATATATGAATGTTGTCAAAACATTATGATGTTGAAAGTTGCATGAGGATTTTCCCTCTTGTGAACTGTTTTGCAATGCCAAGATTTGGCTCATTGCGATATGTTCATTGAGTAGCAGGTTGTTTGGGCATTATTGAATAAGGTGACTGATTATGAGGCTTTTAGTATATTAACATACTGTTTGTTCAGAATAGGTTTTAGCGTATAAGTCAAGGTCTTATATGAACAGATTGTACCAGTAAATCTGGTCATTATTTAGTTCATCATATTATTTAGTTGTAATTCAACTTTTAGATTTTCCTCATTCTTACAAACAGATTGCAATCTAGACAGAGGTTTGTATATGCTTTTGCTTGAATTGTTTGCCATATTGGTTACAGCTTTTAGTACTTTGCCAGGTTTCTGCTATCATATTGGAGAATACTTTCACCTCTATATTGGACATGGCTGGTGTTATGATGCCCTTCCTAAAATGGTTCATTGGTGGCAGTGCATCAAAAGGTCCAAAGGTTCTCAACTGTTTCGTACGCTCACCATGGAGTACCATCGATATCATTGGGCAGGTGGGTCTTCATATTCATGCAAGATTTTCCCGATGAGGCAGTTTATGAGCTGTTGTTTAAATGGGAATCTCCTTCCTGTATGTGTCCTAGTGCTTATTCAGTGAGTTGCTTGGAATGATGCAGGCTTTGACATCTTATGTTTGAATCAATTGTCTCCTCATTTAATACATAGAAATGTGAAGGGGAGTTTAGTAGCCATAGCCATATGCCCATACATTTAAATCTTGTGATTATCTTTGTAGAGTCCTCTTAGCTATTCTTTTGTCTATAGTTTGTTTCTACACAGGGTCATAATCTTTTCAAAATGACTTTTGGTGCATCTAAATCCTTTGTCCCAAGTCTGATTCCTTTGTCATTTAGGCTAGCTCTAGCATCACTAGATCTCCAGCCATCTAGAACACATGAAAAAAGGTCGGTCACATTGTGAGGATTCTGCAAATCGTTTAGCAATTTTCTGTTAGAATTACCAGATAACATTTAACTTTTGCTTTCTAGAATCCATAGTTGCTGAATTGTAACATTTTTTCCATAGTTTTCATGAATTTGCAATTGTTTAGATGCTCAATTGAACAAATCCACTCGAGTAACTTCTAGATGATTTGCAAATTTTTGGGAATTATTGATTAGAAATGATAGGATTCATTGTTGTTCAAAACAGTTTCTACTTTCTTGAAGCAATAATATATAATCAAAGAAAGTTGTTTGAACCCCTTCCTCTAACTTTGGAATTAGGTCTAGCCAGGTCAGGTTTCTATGTAGCCTAGGCCTAGACTGGTCTGGCCTGAAAAAATTTTGGGCTTGTGGCTGGGCCAAGACCTGAAATTTCTTTTTAAATTCTAGTCTAAGATTGACTCGAGCCCAAACCAGAGCTTGGCTTGAAATTCAATTGGGTCGGCTTAGATCTAGGCCTAATTGTAACGTCCCAAGCTCACCCGCTAGCCCAATTAACTTTTAGCGGACCGAAACCACGTGGCCCAAAAACTCGAGTGGAAGTTAATGGGTAGCAAGTGGACTTGAGTTATAAGCACATTACACATCTCTTTCTCATCCAATGTGGGACTAAACTTTTGGGGTATCACAATCTTCCTACCTTATAATGCGACGTCCTCGTCGCACGCCATAAGCTAGCCAGAATCTACCCCGAATCGGGTCATTGGTGCTGCAAGGGTGGCTCCATGCCATAGCGAGACTCTACCACCGCCCCATGAGTAGCCCTTTCCTCATGCCCATCAATTTTCGTACACTCGGGTCGGCTCTGATACCATTTATAACGCCCCAAGCTCACCCGCTAGCCCAATTAACTTCTAGCGGACCGAAACCACGTGGCCCAAAAACTCGAGTGGAAATTAATGGGTAGCAAGTGGACTTGAGTTATAAGCACATCACACATCTCTTTTCCATCCAATGTAGGACTAAACTTTTGGGGTATCACAATAATACAAAATGAGAGAGAGAGAGAGAGAGGTGGACCTATTTTCAGACTTGAACAGGGTCCATTGTCAGGCTTTGGGATGGGTTGGGCCAAGTATCAGACTGAGCCCAGCCCCTGATCTAGCTTGAAATTTATTAGCTTGACCTAAATAGTCATGAGCTTAGTCCAAGGCTTCACCTATAGCCAACCTGGTCCAAGACTCAAAGAAGCTGGCCCAGCCCGACAGGCCTCAAGCTGGCCTAGATACATTTCCAGCCCCATCTTCTATGGACAAATAGGAAGCCGTAACTATTTGATCTGAACCTGCATTCATTAGTTAAAAAGTAAAAGTAACTCCAAACTTAAAAGTAATAAGTTTTCTATAGACGATATGATAAAATTTTGTATTACTGTTGAGCAGACAAAATAATAAATCGTGTAAATACTAACCTGTATAGAAAATTTGTGTGTACAAAATGAACCCATAGAATGCACCTTAACTACTCGTGATAACCGTACCAGCAAATGACACTGCTTGACACTCCTAGTTGAGACTCACTCGAGTGTCCAAGGCTGTCTCTCAAAGGCTTGGATGGGCAAAGGGAGGATTCAGGCATAGGGTGCATGTAATGCTACAAATTCTCCTACTGATTTTTTTTTTTTTTTTTGGTTTTCCAATGAAGTTCAAATAAAGGATAGTTCAAATGATCATGAACGTCAATGTCTCTGTCGCTAATCTCATAGCAGGTGGCCATTGAATTTTGTGTAGGGGAACATAAGTGATGCCTGATCATTGTGAAAGGCTAGCCATGGGAATTTTGGATATTGTAACTACACAACACCTAAACTGTCAGAGAAGCACTAAGCTAGCTCAGAAGAGAGCGGCATCAGAGAATGGTTAGTATCCACCTCAGAAAAACAACTCAATGCTGGCAACTGTAATCAATCTTGACCTGGTCGGCCTGCACCTGATGGCTGACTGCTGGTTTTAATAAGCAATCTACAAACTTTTGATATATCTTTCTTGCATGTGGATAGAAGCTAACACTGTAGCCAGAGTTGTGGCTTGTTAGGTGGAAATGGTAATATAAGTATTAATCACACCATTTGTAACTTGGATTCTTATTTCATGCATTGCATACATATTGAGTGCAACTGCCTCTGAGTCTCTTCATAAAGGGTTTTATTCATCCTCTGAAGTGTTTTGGATGTCTTTGAGAATTGCTATTATTGCCTTATATGATGTTCTATGTTCTATTTGCCTAATGTTTTCTCTATCATGCAGATCAAACAACCTATCCTGTTCCTGTCTGGGTTGCAAGATGAGTTAGTTCCTCCATCTCATATGCAGATGCTGTATTCTGAAGCAGTCAAACATAACAGACATTGTAGATTTGTTGATTTTCCAAATGGCATGCACATGGACACTTGGTTTTCTGGTGGAGATCGGTATTGGAGAAATATTCAGTTATTCTTGGAGCAATATGTTCCAGAGATACAGCAATGCGGCTCAAGCTGCAAAGTGGATGACGATGACAATGGCAAAGATCCATCCTCTTAGATCTTCTGACATTTTGAGTTGCCATGTTCCATCCTTGAGTGTACAATGGAAAAACCTAACTCCCAAGTTGATTAGTGTGATGAAAGTAATAATTTGTTGAATCACATACACATTGTCATGCCATTTCTTTATGTGCATATACAGATTCATGCATGTGTATAATTAATGCTAATAGATTAGAAACTTGGGTAAGTACATACTTCATTGTGTTGCGTGTTTGTTGTGCTGGTTTGTTTTCTGTTCAGTTTTGTCAGTTCCATAGTCATTCATGCCTCATGATCTTGCATACTTTGAATTTGATTATTTTATCTTCTCCAGCTTTGCAATGACATTATGCATGCCCTTTTAGATACTGCAGCAAGATGATCTACAGCGCTCTCTTAAGGCAGAGCCTGCCATTTCCCAACCATGCCTATCATATATTTCTGATGCTGAGGCAGTTAAATCTGTCGATGGGAGCGATAACCAGTCTTGATGTGCACTGCATCTGGGCAATTTTGCTAGCTTTCCTAGTGCAATGTCCAGAAAATGCATGTAAATCTCTCTAACTGATTCGATTATAGTGATACAGTGTTGCTGTATGAAATAAGATGAAAAGATTGATAATCTTGAGATGAATGCCATGATAGTATTTCAAACTTGGTAGTTACATAGATCAGAGTTTTATTCATGGGGTGCATGGTCAATTATTTCTGACCTTTGCTATTGCTGTTTTTGCATTCAACATAGTTTGTAAAATTACATAACATTTTGATTGTTATAAAAAAAATAGTAATGGTTTTGGCAAATATATGATGATTGAGCATACAAAGTTCGTGTGTGTGTGGGGTGGGGGGTTCCTTTCTGGTTGTTCCTAGGTTATACTGGAAAGCATCTTTAATCTTTTGTCAGTGAATTGATAGAATCTGGCGCATGGAAGTTCACTGGGCATCTTTTAGCACATGCCAGTCTCACACAAGTCTTTGGAACACTGGTTAGGCAAATTGGTCCCTAACCATGTTTGCTTATATAGCTGCTGTATCCTGTCTGAAAAATTATTGCTAAGCTGTTCTGGTTTTCCTCGGAGAGATGTTCTAGCTATATCAAATTTCAGATGAGATTGAACCTCTTTCCTGAATTTCTTTTTCTAAGGAGGAATTTCTCCTTCCCTGTGGAAAAAAATCTTAGTAATAGATAACATAAATATTTCCTAGTGATAGACCTTGGAAACCATACTTGGCCAAAAAAATATGGTCTGTTGTTTGCCACATTTGGTTTTTTTTTTTTTGGGAAGAATAAAATGGTTATTATAATGCACATGGTTAGTTGTCATAATTCTAAAGCTACGTGTGATCACAACAAAATAACAGTGTATTTTTCTTGCAGCTATTTATATAGTAAGTTATTAATTTTCACAAGAAATAGTGATTTAAATGATCACTAAATCTTCTTCATTTTCCATTTTTTTGCCTTTTGTTTTAGCAGTATAAGTTGATGTGCGGTCCTATAGCAATTAGGATTCCATGGGTATAATTGTACTCATGTGTGAAAAAAGTTTTTTTTTTTTTTTATACAAAAATGAAAGTAGCTATAAATATTTCCCTGATATGGCTACAAAAAAAAAAAAAAAAAAAAAAAAAAAAAGAAAAGAAGCTGAACTAATTTAAAGGAATCCATTCAACCTTTAGCAAACCCATTTGTAAAGTTAACCTAATTAGTTCTCATGGTTGGATCCTTCTGTCTCATGTTTCAAAATCAAATTATTTACTATTTCATGTCTTCTTTCTATCATAATCTCTTAAAGAAAATTGATTTCCACTGCCTATTTTATTACTAAATCCAACTTCTCAAAGTGCCTCTCCACCCATGAGTCCCCACAGATCTTTTATCTCCATACCACTCTAACTCCTCCTATCTTAATAAAAAATATCATTAATTCTATTTTATTTTGAAAGTAAAGAATAAAAAATATTTTGCAAAATTTTTAAGTGCTGGTTCGTGGTTAATCGTCTGATTGCTTCGAGTCTAATATGGGATGCCGTCCAGGGACCTTGAGCTGTGCAGTGGACAGGGAAGTCTCGCAACAAGGAAGGTGTTTGGACTTATCTCGGGACCAGACTAACTCAGAGTAATTACATTAACCCTCTGATTAATAGAATTCTGAACAAGCTTGAGGGATGGAAGTGGAAAGCACTCCATCTAGCTGGGGGAATTACATTAACCAAGCTAGTTCCTGGGAGGTCATGTATCCTTATAATGACGGTGGCGTTGGTTTGCAAAGCTTGCGAATCAAGCACTATGCTTTCTTGAGCACTATGCTTTCTTGAGTCAGAATTTTTGGAGTAGATCAGTTAACTCATATCGTCAGCCATTTCAGATGGATCGTTGGCAACGGTGATGGATCGTTGGCAACGGTGAACAAGAAGATCTTTGAGCCAGCCTTGGTTGGGGCTTGCCAAGCGCGGACCGGGTGGCGAGCGAAGGCGATGCTGAGATCCGAATCTGTCGGCTGCTAATAATATTTGGGATGTACTTCATCTATGAAAAAATAATATTTGCGATGTACTTCATCTAACAAAAAATAATATTTGGGATGTACTGGCTTGAGATCTCTCTTCTATCGTTTGCTTGCAACCAGACACAGAAAACTGCACAACTGTCCGGCTTCTTCGGACCTTTCCATGTAGAGGAAATTAAAGATGTTTAGTTGCAGAAAATGTTTTTAATTTTTAATTTTTAAATTTTTAATTTTTTTAATAAAAAATTAAAAAATTTTAATTAGTAAAAAATAAAAAAATATTTATAATTAAAAAATAATTAAAAGATAAGATCATGAAGATGCTTAGTGGTAAAGGTATGATTATAAGCGAAGGAGCAGAGGATAGTAGTAGTGGATAATGTAGATATAGTGATGAAAATAGTGGATGATATAGGTATGATGGTTGATATACGATGGTAATAATGGATGATAGAGATATAGTGATAATGGTAGTAATTATACCAAAGAAAGATGGGTATGATGGATATATGATAATGGTGGTTGTAAAAAGTATTAGAATGAAGTGGCATTGGTGATGAATAGTATTATAATGATAGTGATGATTGCTGCGATGATACTGATCGTAACAATAAAGATATAATGATATTGCATTAATGGTGAAAAATGATGATAGTATGATGATAGTGGTTATAATGATGATGACAGATAATAAAAAAAATTAGAGTAGTGATAAAAATATGTTTGGATAAAATATAAAAAAATATTATTGATTTATTTTTAAAAAATAATTTAAATATATTTTCTAAACCTACCTATATTTAGAAAATCTGAGGCATAAAAGTTTTTCATTCTTTTATTAAAAAAAAATTAAATTTATACATAAAAATTTATATTATTATTATTATTATTATTATTATTATTATTATTATTATTATTATTGTTATAGAAAACACTTTCAGTCTTCCACCAATGCGCGGGCCCTAAGAAACGGCGGTAATCCCGAACCCGACCCTTCATCTATCCAATCCATTTTATTTCTTCCCTCTCAACCTTTCGAGTCCGCTGCTCCTTTCTCTCCCTGCCCTTCTGTTCAAGGTCAAGACATATAATTATTGTGTCGTTCCCCTCTTTCCCTCCCTTAAAAACTCGACTCTTCCTCTCTCAAATTCCTCCATTTTTCCTGTTATTTTCCTCTGAACCCCCTCTCTATCTATCGAATTCTGGCTGTCCTTGTATTCGGAGCTGGGAATGGACGGGGGATCGGCGCCGTATAACCCGAAGACGGTGGAGGAGGTCTTCCGGGACTTCAAGGCTCGGAGGGCCGGGATGGTCAAAGCCCTCACCACCGGTGAGTTCAAATCTTCCACCTCTTCTTTTTACAAGGCTTCTCGTGAGGAAAAAATGGATGTCATTTTCGTTCGTTTTCGCTGATTTTTCGTCGATTTAATGGCTTCGTTCCTCTGGGGTGATGCAGATGTGGAAGATTTCTACCAGCAGTGCGACCCTGGTGAGAAATTCGCAATTTTTGTGCCCCTTTTTTGTCATTTTTGCCTATTCCCCCCTCGTTGTTCGTTGTCCTTGCTTCTGTGGGTCCCGGTAGGGTTTTTTTCTGCCATATTTATTTGTTGGGGGTTATCGTATTATTTTATATAATTGTTGATTGTTTAGTTTTTGTGCTTTGTGAGTTTTTTTAATGAAAAATGTGCAGGTTGTTTCGGTAGGGCCCTTAATTTGTCCTTTTTTGCAAACCTCTACTGTAGTCTTCGGAGTTAAATTTAACTTGTGGTAACTTTTTTCACTGGACAATTACAGTTACCTCGATAGGTGCGAACCATTTTAGGCTCTTGGCGCTGCTTGTAGCAAAGAATTCTGATTAGGGTTTCTTTTGGTCACGGTATTTATAGATTTCCATTGTTTTATTTCAGATATTTGAAATTTATGGCCAGGTTTAAATGGTAAACGATATGTGGTTCTTCTCTCTTCCTAGATGTTTATTTGCTCTATTTGTTGGAAGCCTACTGAATAGATATGCATAAATAATTTTGCCTTTTTTTTTTTTTTTTTTTTTTTTTTTGCTGTTTAGATATGCACTGATTTTGTTTCATTCTTATGAACTGCTTGTTGCCTGTACTTTGTCATACAAGGTTACAATGTCTAACAAAGTAACATCAGAAAAGCTGCGCATATGGCTTCATCTACACTTTGACATACACATATACACTGGTTAATCTAGTGTCACACTTGTCCTGAAGCATGCATCTTTCTGCCAAGTTTTCTTTCTAAAATTATTTATCACCTCCACATGTATCAGGAAACACAGTGGTGTTTTGAATCTTTGAAAATTAAAAGCAGCCCTTAGGTACACGTGTATAGGCTCATTGCCGGAGTGATACAAATTAATATAGCAAGAAGAAGACTGAAGAAGAATAAGGATAAAAAAGATAGGAGGAAGGAAGATGGAAAGAGATGTCAGCATTTTTTTATTATAAGTTGACATTATAGTTTGTGAATTTTTAATGTTTAAATACTTGTCAAGCATGTCCAAAAACGAAGAAGCCGTGCGTGACACTCATGAACAATTGCAAGTGACATCCTGAAGGTAGGTAAGGATGATGTGATGTCAGGTCTTCAGGGCCATGCACAACTTACAATGGTAACAGCAATGAGAAGAGGTAGGTAACTTTTCTTACTTTCCCTGGTGACTTTGGTATCATTTGTGCCCTCAAAACCAATGTTTTATTTCCAGCCAAGATCTCAAATTGTATCAATATTGGGTGCCCACCAATACAATTGTACATAATCTTGGCCCTCATTATCCTGGCCACTATAGATTGATCCTGATATATTGACCAATATTATATAAATATTTTGGTTGAGATTTCGTAATTCTATTTTATAATTTTATTTGAACAATTTAATGATTGGCATAGTCTAAAGAAAAAAAAAAAGATCAAATACTAAAGTGAATGGAGTAGAATGGTGATTGATCTAGACTCCACTTCGTTGATATTTCATCTGTATTAGTTTTAGTAATATCAGCTGACATCTTATAATAAGCTGATCCTTTCTATAAATTCCCAACTTACCATTTCGGGTGAGATCAACCAAGATCTCAATTCATCTTGGTATAGGCCACCAATCAAGATGGTTAAGATCTCAAAATTTACAAACCTTGCCCAAAACGATGAGCAAAAGAAGGATCCATGAGTATTAGAAGATAATCACCTATAACTAACAAATTAATTGAAAATCCAAAATTGTAGTTAATTTTATTTCCATCTTTCCATGGATAACTGAATTTGTTATTGGTTATCTAGGGTTACTTCTAGGCCATTCCAGTTATGTGGCTTTATGGTTTGTCATGGGAGTTTCATGACATGAGAACCTTTTTGTTTTATGTGAGGTTAGGAATTGTATTTTTTGTAGGAAGTGCTCAAATAAGTTCTATTTTTGGAATATTAGGTTTAAGAATGCTTAAGATCATCATCATTGAATTTATGCTATTTTTGGTTTACAAGATGAAATAGAAAAATAATGAAATGATAATGAAAGATAAGTTATCAGATTTACTATTCCTATTCCATTTTTTGGGAATGAAATGAAGTACAGGACTGCATGCGAAAGGGACTGATAATTCCATTTAATATTCACATGAAGCCTATTAAGCCATTGGATATATCCTCAACCAAAGAGCATAGTCAAATTTTAGGGAGCATGGATGTATGTATGTATATATGCATGTCTGTTTAAGGTTTAAAGTCCCAGCAGAATAGGAGGTGTTCTGATTGTCTTATCCTGTTCTTATGAGAAAATAGGACTAAGATGGGGTAGAACTTCGAAGCCCATCTACACGGTGAAAGAAGAAGAAGGAAGAGGGAAGAAAGGATGGAAAGAAGAAGAGAAGGATAAAAGAAAAAGGAAAAAAAAAGAAAGGAGGGAAAAAAGAAAAATGGAAGAAAGAAATACAAAAGAAAAGGAAAGAAAGGAAGAAAGAAAGAAGAAAAAGGTGAGAAGAAAAGGAAGAAGGAAAAAGTGAGAAAGAAGGAGAAAAGGAAAGAAAGGAAGGAAGGGAGAAGAAAAGGAAAAATAAGGACACCGGAATGGCTACTATGATGGGGTGGAACAGTGAGACATCTTATTTTGTGGAGAAATTGGGGCACCTCCGTCTCTTGAGGTTTAAAACCTTACCTTGAATTGTAAAGGGCTCAAATGTTGTGAGAAGATTTTCCCCCCCCTTTTCTAATTTCAAAGGTGTGGTTGGGTCCCTTGGGAAAGAAAACAAAAGATATATGTGGGGTAGTCCCACTTAGAAACCATTAAAGGGTGAAAAGGTAAAACCCAAACACACTCCCATTGAAAAAATCCCGACTGCACGGCATGGCTTCACGATGCCTGCTGTTGAGAAGCATGTAGGGTAATCTTTCTTTTTTTTTTTTGACAAAAAAGATGAATTCTTGAGGCAGGCTGCAAGAAACGGGCCTCAAAGGCTTTCTCATTATATATTAGTAGATTGCACTTGTAAGTAACAATTGGCATAATGTTATAGTGGTTATTATTTTACATTTTCACAATTCAACCTAATAACATGACATTTTTCAGATTCAAATGTTAATTAAATTTGTAATTTCCATTTTATGACATGAATGCTTTTAAATTATTCACACCAATTATGTCATTTATTCCCATTTTATATCACAAATATTCATACCAGAAATATAATTCATTCTCATTCTTATGTCAATAATGTTCCTCTCATTTAAGAGTGGAGTCATAATTCCTTTATTTGAGGGAATGGTGCTTCTAAGCAATTGTTATTATCTGAATGGGGCTAAAACTAGGATTCCTATTCCATTCTAGCTCTCATTCCATGAACAGATGTGGGGGCGATTTTCAAAGTCATCATGTATTTGACCCCTTTAAGGTTCCTGTTCATTAATATTTTCCTCTAATTTCATTTCCCAAAGAAGTCAAAATCTCAAACTAATGTTAGATCCCGAAGCTTGATACTAAATTTCACTTGAAACTCTAAAACTACAAAATGTTTCAGCTTTAGCCAATGTCAATATAAAGCTAGGGCCATTCTAGGACTTTGGGCTAAAATTATCTTATGCAGTCTAAATTGTTGTACAAATGGCCTATATCCAATTGTTGTACAATGTCAATATAATAATGTTTTTGTTTAATGTCATATCCAATATGCCCTATATCTTGCTTCACTTTGGTATCGACTACCCTGGTATATTTTTTTTCTTAAATACAACGTTCAAATGATGAGCTGAGGAACCCTATCATTTAAAAGGTTAGGTACCACAAGACATGGAAAAGGCCAACATCATTGATAAAGCCAAACCAGTTGTTCTTATTTACATATTTTTGGAGTGCTGCAAATGTTGTTATTTATAATTGCAAGTAATCATTGCTGTGGCATGAAGCGGCTTGCCTGTTCTGTCTCTGCCACTTTACTCATATACGTGTATGTGCAAATTACTTTGACCAGTCCCATGTAACTTATATTTAACCTAAACCCTGGTATTTGTTTACACTGAGTAAAAACACGTAGTTTCATATATAATGACAAATTTTTTCAGATGCCTGAATGGCTTGCTGAGTTATTTATTATTGGCCAAGCAGATTGCTATCATTATGATCTATAAGATAGATTTTTATAGTTGTGCTTATAGTTGTGCTTCTCATCTAGATGATTCTTGTTGCAGAAAAGGAAAATTTATGCCTCTATGGATTTCCCAATGAGCACTGGGAAGTTAATTTGCCCGCAGAAGAGGTACCTCCGGAGCTCCCGGAGCCTGCATTGGGCATTAACTTTGCGAGGGATGGAATGCAAGAGAAAGATTGGTTGTCTCTGGTTGCCGTACACAGTGATGCATGGTTACTTTCTGTTGCATTTTATTTTGGTGCTAGATTTGGATTTGATAAAGCGGACAGGTGATTAATAAAATCAAACTTCCCGGAGAGATTATTGTAATGACTTCTTATGTATTTAAATGTCACTTTTTACTAAGGTTTTAAAAATCAGTACCAGATGGGATACTAATTTTTTGAAAAACCAGTATGGGACCGGGTATTCACACATGGTACAGGACTACATCCCGTGCCAACACACTATGTCATGGTTCCAGTTTTCAGTATGGTACTGACTGTAGTGTCCCATTCTGGCAGTTGTTAGAACTTTGCTTTCTGCCATTTTTACATGTCCATTAGATTTTTATAAATGTTCTTGTCTTCATTCCCTTTACACACCTCTTGTTGTTAGATGCTTAAAAGTAAACAAGTTCATCTGTGTCTTGCTTGCGGATTGTACCTTACTGAAACTTGTGACCTTTTTCCTACTTGGGTTTGACAGCATGATTTTCTTTTGGTTATTATTTTTTGATGTTTTGTATGTATGATATCTTCCATCCTATCACAACAGCTTTCAAGTCACACGATGGATTTCAGTTTCCTTAATATTTGTGCTGACTTTTGCCATAATAATGTTGCATACAAGAATTCTGGGCTACAATAATGTCCTCATGGCTTGTGTAATGTGGTCATTCTGTACAAGGTGTGAAGGTAGATAGAATTGAAGTTCTTCAGAGCATCTTTAGTGGAGACTCTGCAGGTAGAATATGAACAAGAAAGGAAACCTGGAAAAAGAAACAAATATATATAAAAAAGTATTGCTTAATTCCCTCTTGGATTAGAGTTAATGCATGCGTGAGACTCCTATTGTGATAAGAAAGTTTCTCAGATGCCGGATCATGAGTGTTAAAGATGTGCTTCTTTTGGTAAATACTAAGTTACTAACCATCTATGCCCCCAACGGGCAAAGTTCATTGTTTTAATAACTAAATGTACTTCTACATTCAGGTATGTTCTAAAATATTACGTAGAGAATTACAGCTTGAAAAGTAGGGGATGGGGGGGGGTTACATATGCAGATCATGGCTAACTTTCTCTAATAATGCAAGAGCCTTTTTGTTTAAAAAAAATCTTTTGGAACTAATTGTATCAAATGATGGAAAGGTTTGTGTTGTTTTGTTAAAGCGTTGGCTTGAAGTTAATGAAGTAATTTGTTTTTTTTTTTTCCTTGCTTAAACATTCTAGAAACTCAGATAATGTAGGTCTTCAAGAAAAATACTTGCTTTGCACAGTTCAAACGAGTAATAAAAATGTGTTATGATTTTTCTTATAATTATTATCTTCAAGTTATGGTTACAAAATACTTGCTGGCAGACATTCTTAAAAAACACTGCATTTACCCATTTAACATTTTGGTGATATGGAGGTAATATATGTTTGTAATTTATTTTATTTGCTTAATAGGTCTGGTTCATTACTCAGTAGTTAGGTAGGACACTTCCACTTCAATTTGTTAGTCCTGTTTATGTTATATACTCTGCAGTTCTCAGTGGTTTGGTAGCTGGTAGCGTGCTGCAGTATTTTGTTTTGCAATGGTTCTTATTCTGGTATGCAGGTCTAGACATATGACTTTCATAGAATACAGATAGTTGCATATACATGTGCCTGCTTATTTATGTGAACAGTGTGCATATGATATTTAAAGGGTATATTAATGGACATAATGGATGGCTGGAAAACTTCTTTTTGCTTGAGATTGATATGCTAATATATTCCTGAAAAAAAGATATGCTTGTATACCAGTGATTCGAGAAAGTTTACAGGACTCGGACAGGTATTGTTGGATAAAATAAAGGTCAGACATTAAAATGGACCCAAGCAAGTTTCCCTTTTGATTTGAATACTGGATCTACGCTAGGCAGAGGAAGGGGTAAAACACCAAAGATTCCTGACAAGTTTTTGGAGATTAGAAATCTAAAATAAATGTCATGTGTGGTAGCAAGAGGAAAGTTTGTGATTGAATTGTGTGGGTTATATGAAGCTTAGGTGTTGCTCCAAACTACAGAATATAGCAATAACTGAGATGGTACGTGCATGCACGTTAGGAGAGCAGGGAAGTCCCAATATGGACTTGGGTGGGGTCTTTTCTTGAAGAATCTGCAATATGGAGCGGAAGAATGAAGATCTAATGGAATTTTAAAGCCTGAATGGAGGCTTTGATGAAGGACTGAACTTGATTGTTGATAGGACTTGATGATTTGTTGATATTGCATATAAATGAGATTGAATTCTTTCCCGAAACTGGGTCATGAAATTTGCTTGGATATCCTTTATTTACTATTGTTTCATAAAATTTATTTGGACCGAAACTTGAAATAGTGTGACCATTAACTAAGTTGGCCCTGTTGACAAATTATCAGATAAATAAGTGAAATATTCTTATATGAGGAATAATGGCATCAAAGTATTTTTTTCTGGAATCTGGAACTTGACTGTTGTAAAAGCTAGATAGAAGCATTATACTAGCTCTGTGGAATTTAATGTATGTGATATCTTGTGTCAAACTTGATAATTCGCTTTGTTACTTCTGAATTAATATAATAATAATAATAATTTCTGCATATAGCTATTCATGATTTGATAATTATCTTGCTTTTCCCATCTTTTGTTTTCCTTCTTATTTCTATTCCTCGAGTATTCTCATCTTATCTTGTTCCATTTTTCTGGTGAAAGAACGACAGATTCCTGACCTTTAATTTTTTTGACACTCCAGTAAATTTCTATTGGTATTTGTGATGCAGAAAGCGCCTGTTTGGCTTGATTAATGAACTGCCAACCATATACGAAGTTGTGAGTGGGAAGAACAAAGTGAGAACATCGGGTACGAATCACAGCAGTAAAAAATCCAAGTCGAACTCTAAAGTGGTAAAGTGGTTTATGATCCTGCTCTCGATGGTTTGACTGAACTTTGTGATGGGTCTTGCATGTTTATTATCGCTATCTCCTTAAATATGGGGGGAAAAAAAGAAATTAAGCCAACGGTTTAACTGGTTATATGGTATTAGGTGACATAATTTTCCCGTAACCTAAAACAGGGTACCTGCTATCAGAAGTTTCACAGTTGTTCAGTTTTGACGTTTTTCTATTATTAGAAGTTGACCACATGCAGATTTCGATAGGGGGAAAATCTAGATTGATTTTTGTTCATGTTTGCATTTGCATATCTGTTCTTGCTGATTAAATTGTCTTATCATTTGTGGAAGGGTGGTGAGAAATCACATTTTTCCTTGGAATTAAATGGGCATGTAAATAAATCATCTTTTATTTTGGTTGCATTATCATCAAGGCAAATAAGTGTAATTATATGGGACCAGTAGTTTTGATTACCCTCTTGTTTTGACTTTTCTATGCTACAAGGTGTCCCTTTTTTGTGCTTGCAGAATGCACGTGACATCAGTTATTTGAAAATTATATGATAATTATGACTTTCAATGTCATCTTGATTGGGTGCCAAGTGGGCCCATTATCATTGTGAAGGATGGAAATTTGCTATTCTCACCCAACATTTCTTTCATTTGCATTTATCCATGTTTGTTTGCAGTCAAATTATTTTCTTCCACTATTCTCCTTTTGATCACCTCTGCCCTTTGTGTTGTCTTACAATAAACAGCGTGCACCAGAGTCCCAGGTCAAGTATTCAAAGGGGCAGCCGAAAGAAGAAGACGAAGGTCTGGACGAGGAAGATGAAGAGGAGCACGGGGAGACCTTGTGTGGTGCATGTGGGGACAACAATGCAACGGATGAGTTTTGGATCTGCTGCGACATATGCGAGCAATGGTTTCATGGCAAATGTGTTAAGATCACCCCTGCTAGAGCTGAACACATCAAGCAGTACAAGTGCCCATCATGCAGCAACAAGAGATCTCGCCCCTCCTGAGAGAGAGGTTTGGTGCAATGTTCTTGATGTCAAATTTTCAATCTAATTTATAATGAAAGGTGGTTCATCCTCTTGAAGTCATGTAGGAATCCTCTTTTTTATTGTCGTACACTCTACGTTTGCAACACTTGACGCTGCATGTAGAATGAATGTTCTCTAGCTGGAAACATGTTTAGTTGCTTTATTGTAGGTGTTATCACTCTCCAGTGGCTAGTGAATGGTGTTTTCTTTTATCTATTCTTCTTATAAGATTCTTCTGATTCTTATAGTTTTGTGTTGGTTTCAGGTCCAATTGTCTTGGGACCTAAGCTCCATACAGTAATTTTTTTTTTATATATATATATATATATATGGTTATTCTCATTGCTGTGGCACTGATTGATAAAGATTAAAAGAGGAAGCTTGATTCGTTTCTGAAATGGTGTGACCATTTAAGATTGGGGTGTCTGATCTCATATAAATAATTTTATGGCTTTGATCACACAATATCAACAGAAAAAGGCGATGCGCCTCCATGTAGCTTTCACTGCACTCCAACCCCACTCCGAGGGTTTTGTGGATGTCTCCCTGCTTAGCTATACGAAAATGATGGCATTGGTTACTTAAATGAATGGTTTACTTGTGGAGTGTTTCGTTGTCTCTCCTGTGCATTTGTCTACGTATTGTCCTTGTCCACTGACGCTCATCATTCACCTCCTTGCACAAATATAGACCTTCTGAGTTTGATTGAACTTTTTCAATTGCACTGAGATTGATTAGATGCTGACGTGGTGCTGGAATGATGGTGGAAATATACTTTAGATTTTTAAATTTTTGTTTAAAATTTATTTTAATTCTTAAAATTTTAGTTTTTATAATTAATTCTTAATGTTTTAAGAATATTACATACGATCAATTAAAATTGCTGGCATGTCGGTAAGAAAATCTTCATATCAGAATTATATGTTGGTTATTCAGTCAATTTTAATTGATCCCATGCAATATAATGGAGTGTTAGAAATATAATATTTTTTATGAAAAATAAAACCATAATAATAACAGAAAGTTTGTGAATTAAAATAAATTTTAAAAGAAAATTTAAGAATTAAAATCATATTTTATATTACTGAAATGTATCTGCTTGCACATTCTTAGCTTTAAGCGTTCCTTGCGGTTGTTGGATTACATTGCAGCTGTCAACTTTATTCTGTTTATAATTCTCGATATATAAATAGCTACTGGTTGGGCAACCGAAATAGAAACCTCATCGATTGCAAGTAGCTGAATCAATGCAGTCACAAAATCAGCCTTGTTGAACAACTTGACTAGGAGCAAAGATTTAAAGCTTCAAAAAAATAAAAACAGAGTCTGGATGATAAAGAGAGGATAAAACTACAAATGACTTGAATTTAAATATATTATCACAGTAAGATCAAGATGTACTTGGGTCCATTTAGTTCCTCATGCTTTTTTAAATAGAAACGATTGATGTGTCTCTCAAAATAAAAATTATGATCTACAGTATATAAATATTTAAAGATTAAAAATTATTTATTTTAAAGACCTCTTTGTCTTTACATCGAACAAGCACCGAATGACTAGTAGCAATATACCTAGTAAGCTAAAATATATTATACACTATATAACTTATAAATCTAAGCCATTGATCTTGATTTAAATGCTTTAAAGCATATACATATCAAATTTAGCTTATTTGGATGTCTATAGGCTTAGGCCAAATAAATGCATAACATTTTGTACCATTGTTGTTTATTAATCATTGATTTAATGCATGATTAACAAAAATTTTGGAACCACATGATTTTTTAAAAAAATTTTAGGTGATTTTATGTACCATGATGCTAATATTTATTGTGAAAAAATTATCATTGATTTCCATTAGAGAGCATTGGGGTCAACCTCATATAAGTATACATCCTAGTCTAACTTTTATTATTATTATTATTATCATTACTACTATTATTATTTAGACAATAGGTATGCTACTCCTATGATATGAACATCTCGATTCAAATTCTAGTCCCCTTCTAGATGAAAAAGGTCATCAATCAATGCATAGAGTTTGACTTCCTGATATCCCCTATGAAAAAAGAAATACCAGCCACCTCCAACATGGCAATACCCATTGGATGTAATAACAAAAAAACAAAAGCTTTCCTCCACCACTCCATTCCGCCCTTCAACCTCTACGCATCCTGACTGGTGGACTCCCATTAGGGCTCAAGTAGTGCCGGAAGCAACACTTGAACATAAATAGTTAGTTACCCATGCATGTTTGTCAGGTAAATTACAAATAATTTACAAGTAACTTTAAAAAATTCATAAATTTTTTTTTTTTTTTTTTTTTTTTTTTGTAAATTTTGGTGACACAAATCTAATAAAAATTCACCATATGGAGAACAATGCTACGATAGGTCTATCAATGTTTGTGAACGTATAATAACATGATGCCAGATTAAAAAAGAGATGAAGATATCTATTCAATCAAATCTAATCAAAAGTTAGATCCATGGACATACCATCTTTAGTTCCAGCTGCCTGTCATGGCACTTGTCATTGCTGTTCCCTAAATATCTCACTGTAATTACCTTAGTATTGATATATATATATAATGAACTAGATTGAGATTTAAAAATTTAAAATTTCAAAGTTCAAAATTCGATTCTAATTCTCTGAAGTAACTGATGAAAAAATTAAGCTAGATAATGATTAGAGAATTCAAAAATTCAAATTCTGAATTATAATTATCTCAAATGACTGAAAATATATTTGCAAGCAATAATTATAGTTTGGGTTGAGCTCTCATAAAAATTATGACAAAATTTCTTCTCTTGTGTAAAGCTATCTTTTGATTTGGAGGCAAAGACAGAAACTTTTTGCCCATTTCATAAAATTTTGTTCAGCAGTTTGGCTGGCACCATGGTCTGGATGATAGTGATGATGAAGTTTGGAGGCAAAAGGTTATCTTTCGGATGAAACATAGGATCTAAGAAAATATAGATTGTCTCCCCCTCGTACCTAAAGCATATCCTCGCTGTCCTAATATGATGCCATGATGCAGCATATGAGCCAATGAGATGTCTTCAAAATGGCCACATGTGCGAGAGATCACACGCTTGTGTGAAGTTTTTTATGCATGTTATGAGCCAATAACATCACCAAAGGCTAGTAGATTAGGAGACAACTTTTGATCTATATTGACAGCAAGGGAGAATGAGAAGATAATCCAAGCGATAGGATTCTTTTCATTAGAATTTTTCGATTGATGGGAGGGTGGCAGAGGTGTGAGGTAGGGAGGCTGGATGTGATGTTAGGCACAATTGATTAAAGGAGCGGAGGTTTTAGGAACTGGTGATCCTGATGGAGCGTCTTGCAAAGCTGAGGGATGGCAACATAGTAATGATAAAATTGATGCATTCTAGTAATCAAAGGTGATATGTTGTTGATATTGCATAAAGTGGAATTGCGTTTAATTTGGATATAATTATGGCACATGGAATATAATTCTTACTTAAATGAAATATTTTGAGATCCTTGAATGGTTGCAACTCAGCCTCCTGGTCTGATCACAACATGCAAGCTGCCTCCTTATGCATGAATTTGTACAAATAGTGAATTAATCAATGGAAAGGTTTAATTGAGGTAATTGACCATGCAAGCAAGTTGACACACACAAAAGCACATGTCATTAAAGGGCATCATCAACGCTAGCGATAAATAGCGGGAAAAAACAGACATGAGGAAAGGGATTTATTCTAGTTAGTTTTTAATAAACATGTTTAAATGGAATGAGGTTTTCTTGGTTGCTAAATACAATTGATTTTTTTCGCTGTTGGAAGATGACTTCATACCTGTTGATGCTCAGCATGTGGCATGCATGGAACCTACGCATTAAAAAGATAAATAATGAGGATGATGATTTAGAAATAAAGACGTTAGGAGTAAGCCTGGTAAAAAAATTTATGGAATCATTGGTTTGGCATATAACAATGAGAAAGGAGCATGTAGGATGTCGAAAGTCTTTTGATGAGGGCCCTTCGATGCTCAAATCAGTAGTGAAAGGTGAAGTGAATGGCGAAGAATGAACTTTGTAGCCTTTTAAATTGATGGAGGAAAAAATATGTAACAAAGAGCAAGAGGGAGCTGAGTACAACCTTACAAAGGATATGAAGAGAGACTCTCTAGAGGAGACTCTTTATCCTTAAATGATCTTTTCTTTTATAAATGGATACCATATCTTTTGATAGGACCTTACAAATTGCCCAAATCATGAATCACGTACTTTGCAATGATAAGTCCATCTTGTTAGATGAGATTGCAAGGAATGTCATGGGTCTTACATACTCTCTATTGGTAGAAATGGGTATCCTCTTCGTTAGTTTGCCAGATCAAAAACTTGTGCGTTGCCATCTACTAACTTATTGGATGCATGCCTCCAAATCATCTTATTAACTATCCTTCTGATTGTGTTATTAGTCGTGCTAAAATAATACAAACTGCCACATGGCTTTCAGTTGAAGGCTAAGAATTCTGCCTCATCATATGACCTCTACTCTTAAGGTTGAAGTAAACGACTCGAGTGAGGGAGCAACTAATAGTCTTTGATTATTGATTTGTTTGAAGCATGTTGTCTCCTTTTGGCATCAAGCTCACATTGATTTTCTTTTACTTAATATCGGCGATAAAGTGGCCAAAAAACTGCCTTTGAACTCATAGAAGGTAGCAATGGACTTTGGCTTAAGAGCTAAGTAGCAGAAATGCTGGGGAACTCCTTGCACATAATGGTGTTTGATTCACTTAGATCATCATTAGAGTTTTATAGGTCTTCAAATGGTCCTTAGGGCCATTTGAGCCATCGTACTACTCCAATTATGGCATTTTGGACTTGAGTAATACGGGCTCCCTTATAATTTCTTCCACAAATGGAGGGTCAATCTCCAAGTTGAGATCATCCAGAGGATCAGATTTTCTATATACTTCCCTCATTGCAATGCTAAGGTACTCGTTCATGCCTTCGAGTTATTACTTTAGGTCGAAATCTTCAGACATGATCTTTCTAGAAGTGGCCAAGGGCTCCATGATGTTTACTCCATCCATAATTCACCAAATCACCTCATCACAAATCTTCACTCCTAAGGTACATGTAAGGCCTACTTTTTGGAGGCATTACTATGATGATATTGACTACATACGTAGTACTGATTCTACTTGCTATGCTAGTTGAGAGACTAAGGTCCGAATCATTAAAGTAAGAGCTTCAATTTCCTATTGTAGTTGAGCAACTACGCAATTATGATCACCTCCAAAGGGATGAAAAAGGAGATTTGGTTCTAAAGCTATTCTTGGTGGTGCAATTGTTGTCGGCCTGAGCTTTTTTACTAAACTTGGATGGCATAGCATTTTTCTTATTTTTCTCTTAAACGATACTAATTTAAAGATGCTTAGGACATGATGAGTATGGTACCTTTGTACTAACATGATAAATGATGAAGATAATGATTTGAAAGCAAAGATATCTGTTATAATTCTAGTAAAAGAAGCTATGGAGTTGCTTGTATAGCCTGCAACAATAAAAATAAAGAGAGAGTCTGATGAGTGATGAAGGCTTTCCGGTAAGGGTCCTTTGATACTCAAGCTAAGTCAATGAATAAAAAAAGATGATGAAGATGGTCAAAAGAAAATCTTGTAGCCTTGGAAGTTAATAAAGAAAACGAGTTACGTACTAAAGAGCGAGAGAGGAAGCTAGGTATAACCTTAAACTCTAAAAAAAGGGAAGCTTCTCTCGTCCTCGCAACTGCATCCAGCGATGATGATGGAGCTGAACAAATTGTTTGAATCATCAGCTGCAAGGAGTGCCTCGGACGGGTCGCCTTCTCTCCGCAAGGAGAAGAAGCGGGCGTCCGCTTCGTCGGTGAACTTATCGAACGTGCACCGTCTGCTGATATGCCGAGTTTGTGCCTTCGAATCGTATTGCGAACTGCTCTGCTAATCATACCGCTGGCGTGATCTAAGCTACCATGCAGCCCTGAACTTACCGCGCCTTAAACAAAACCCAATGCGATCGAGCTTTGATTTCGGACCTTTTTTATTAACACAAAGATATTACTCACAATTAATGATATTTATCATCTCTCTCCCCCCCCCCCCCCCCCCCCCCCCAACGCCGTACGGCTTTTTGTCATGTTCCCAAGGCAAGAGCCTCCGCATCTCGCGAATTCCGGAAGCCCGGGTGGCAAACACCGTCCTCCGCTCCCCTCCCCTCCCCTCTCCTCCTGCCACGCCCATTCATCACCCACGTGATGCCCTCCATTCTATGGGCTTCCTTTTATCGCGGACCACCAATCCGACGGCCGCTCTTCGTCCTATCCGCCCGCCCCAGCCCACCGTTAGCCTTTTAACGTGGGCGCAACCAGCCCACCGCATCACAAAGCGACCACACCACGTGCCGCTCAAAACCAATACCCTTTTTAATGCCCACCGCATCACAAAGCGACCACACCACGTGCCGCTCAAAACCTGAATTCAAAATACAGTATCAAAATTAAAAATAAATAATGGCTAATATAATCTTTTTCGTTATTATCTAAAAAAAACCAAAAAAACCCCAAAAAAAAAAAAAAAAAAAAAAACACCCGTTATAACAGCCGTTATGATCCTGTGACTTCCGTCGTATTAAACCAAGATCGGAACCGCCGTTGTATCAGTGGGTTAACAACCGGTGCTTGGTTTCGGTGCTCACAGGATCAGTTTTACCTGGAGTTGCCGGTAACCAAGAGTACGCGGACCGGAAATCCCTCTCACCGCCCTCGCTCCCCGACCGCGAACGGCCTACCGACACGTGTCGTTCGATCTGCTCGCTCGCCGGTGGAACGAATAATCTATAAATATGCATAAAAGCCCCCGGAATCCAACTAAATTTCTCTACCTCGCGCCCTATCCGTGAAGCCGTTCCCTACTCCCTTCTCCATTCCCCTGCCATTCTTCTTTTTCTTCGTTTCCTCACTCCTCTTCTCTTCTCTTCTCCTGGGAAACCCTAACCCTAGATCTGGAGTTCCTGGTGGCGGGGATGTTGGCACCGAGGAGTGAGCTCACCGGCGTCAGGTACTTCTCCCGAGAGGCGCTCCATTCGCCTCTTTTTGGGCTCTGAATCGCCCCGTTCGACGGCGAGATCGCGTGAAAAAAAGGGGCTTTTGGGGTCTCCTTTTAGGGTAGGATAGTGTATATAGGAAGAGGATTAGGGCTATACTTTGATCGGTTGTTGTACATATGGAGAAGATATAATAGGTAGGAGAAAAGATACAGACATGAGCTTGGGGGCGGAGGAGGAGAGCGGGGCAGCGGCGGCGGCGGAGATCCACCTGCCGGCGGAGGTGGACTGGGAGATGCTCGACAAGTCGAGGTTTTTCGTCCTTGGAGCGGCGCTGTTCTCCGGCGTATCGGCGGCTCTGTACCCCGCGGTTGTGCTGAAGACCCGGCTCCAGGTGACGCACCCACCGCCGTCGTGCCTCCGGGCGGTGGCGGCGATCCTCCGGAACGAGGGCTTCCGGGGGTTCTACAAGGGGTTCGCGACGTCTTTGACGGGGACCATCCCCGCCCGGGCTCTATACATGACCGCGCTTGAGGTGACCAAGAGTGCGGTGGGCACCGCCACGGTGCGGCTCGGGGTCCCCGAGCCGGCGGCGGCGGCGGCTGCCTCGGCAGCCGCGGGGCTCAGCTCGGCGGTGGCGGCCCAGGTGGTGTGGACCCCGATCGACGTGGTGAGCCAGCGCCTCATGGTCCAAGACGGCGGCGCCGCAGCGAGGTACCTCGGCGGGGTGGACGCCTGTAAGAAGATCCTCCGATCAGACGGCCTCCGCGGCCTCTACCGGGGCTTCGGCATGTCTATCCTCACCTACGCCCCCTCCAATGCCGTCTGGTGGGCGTCCTACTCCGTCTCGCAGCGGCTTATCTGGGGTGGGATCAGCTGCTACGCCGGCGGCCTTCGTCGCCTCTCCACGGCGATGGAGGACGGCGGGGGAGGCGGAGGGGGAGGGGGCTTGAGGCCGGACTACGGGACGGTGGTGGCAGTGCAGGGGGTGAGCGCGGCTGTGGCGGGGGGAGCGGCGGCGGTGGTGACGATGCCGCTGGACACGATCAAGACGAGAATGCAGGTGATGGAGGTCGGGGATGGGGAGCGGGTGACGATCGGACGGACGGTGAAGAGGCTGTTGAGGGAAGGCGGGTGGGGGGCGTGCTACAGAGGGCTGGGGCCGAGGTGGGCTTCGATGTCGGTGTCGGCGACCACCATGATTACCACCTACGAGTTCTTGAAGCGGCTCTCAGCCAAGGAGGGATCCATATGAGAGGTATGGAAATGGAAAATGAAAAAAAAAAAAAAAAAAAAGTATTTTTTTTTTTTTTTTTGCCCCTCAATATTCTCTTATATATATTTTGGGTTTTTTTTTCTCCTTTTTTTTCCTCCCTTTTAGATAGAGAAAATTGGAGAGATGGGAAAAAAGAAAAAAAATCATGGATGTAATTCCAGTGGATGATGTTTCAATGAAATCTAATCCGGTCTATGCTTTTGGTTAATTTTGTGTGGTGAGTAAATTATTGGTTTGGTGAGAATGGATAAGAATGGCAAGAAGGATGATGATGATGATGATGGTTTGGATAAATAGGAAATCTAGGATGAAGCTAAATGTCTCAGTTTCAGCTAGCTACTATGTATCCATGCCTTGAAATTTTGAATGCTGTTAATTGGGTCTTGGCATTTGGGAAGTGGATAATTGCTAGCCCTCTCTGTCTTCTGAAGCTTGATGGGCTCCAGAGCAAACAAAATTAAGAAAGGGGGGAGATTTAATGGTGAGTGGAAGGTGGTGGAGGGAGAGACATGAATCTATTATGTGGATCTTGTCTGTGTCAGCGTTTGGGTTATCCTGTCAGAATTACTTGCTATCAATAAAACAACTGGCTTGGCATTGGTTTCTTGGGAGGAAAGAGTGCAGAAAATTAACCCATATCAGTATTAAAGGCCTGTCCACTAGAGATGCATGCAAGCCCTGTTTTTTGCTCACTGTTTTGTTCATTTATAGTTGTGATATAACGAATGCAAAGTCTGAAAGTTAACCGTATGTTTTCTGTTGGTAGTTGAAGAAGTGGAAGAAAAAGAAAATAAATGAGGATGAAGCAAATGATTCAAGTTTACCAGCAACTGTTCAATATAAGTTGCTAGGCTTTGAGAGACTAGGAATCAGGTCAATTGACTTGTTGAGTCTTCTTGCATGCATGCAAGTTGAGGCTAATGCAATTTAGAGACCTCAGGATTTGAAGGTCAACTCTGGAGGTTTTCAAAGTCATGGGAGAGCAGAAGTCCCATGAAGCCGAGGATTTGCATGAGGCTTGCACTTAAAAACCGGCCAGTGAAATCCTAGAACAAAGACTGTCCTCTGTGACTAGATATGACTGACTATTTCTCATCTTTTACTTCACCGAGTAGAGGTAAAATATGGGTACAAGTTGTTAGATTTGAGTGGCTGGATGTGATATATATATTCTCTAAATTACTCAGTATCAAAAGATAGTGTAATTTGAAGATATCTAGCTGTTTCACTTTTTTTTTTTTTTTTATATCTATATTTTAATTAATTTATACATATATTAGAAATATCAAAATCAACAATTTAGAGATAATGAGTTATATGTACTTGAATGGATCATTGACCACCAGCTCCTCGGTCATGCAAGAAGAATGAATTTTCTACAAGGCCCCGTCAAATCTTTTATCACTATATTTTTTACTTGGTCAAATCTTTCAGAACTCTGCTCTTTTAAATCTTCCCTATCTCACGTGAGAAGCTTGAAGGCATGCTGGATAGAATAGCTTCGTTGTCGTCTTAAGCCCTCTTTGATATGAAAGCTGGAACAAAGGTGAATAAATATCAGAGGCCTAAAATCTTTCCTTCCCTTTCATATGGTATTTTTGAGGGCAACAAAAAGCAAAAGGAGTTAGATGAAATTTAATACAGAAAATATTTTATTTTATCTCTTCCTTCTTCTCCTTAAATCCTTCCTAGCGACCAACCAAAGCTTGAGGATGCATGAAGGTGACGAGGATAAATTAAACTAGCCTCTCTCTTTTTTTTCTCAATTCCCTCTCCTTTTGTTAACCGTAGGAAATACTACAAGTCCCAAGTCCCTGGCAGTGGAGCGAGCACGAGGAAGTGATTCTGAGAATCGCCACAAAACTTCATCATCCGGGAACCGCTTCCATGTGGGCCATTCGTGTCTACGCAAAGCTTTTAATCCATCCATTCTGGATTGGGTTTGGTAACCGTGGGGCCGATGATGCGTCCTGTCGGAATAATCTTGTCTTCGTTATCCTCTTCTTCTAACGGGGGATAACTTATCCCCACCGTTTCCGAGAATAACGGGATTGAGGAGACCTTGGATTGGATCCTCTCTAGGACTTCAGGGTGCCATCCATCCCGGTGCTTAATTCTCGGTGTCAAAAAATCTTCAACCTCATGGCGTTTTTAAAAAACCAGGGCTTATTTTGTTCCATTTGGGCGATAAGGTGGGCGGCGATGCTCCGTCTAACCGGGGGCCGCCCACGGATGGCCTGCCCTGCGTTTTGGGACAGTGAAGTAAAGTGGTGACCAGGGCTTGTCCGAGGCCTCAGGGGGAATTCACCATGGCAAGGCATGATATCTGGTATCGGATATTTGGATTGATTGATTGAGAAGAAGGCAACCAATTGCGTTGTTGTGGATGGGGTTGGTGACGTATGCCTTGGAAACTTGCGTGACTGAACTTGGTGTTTTGTTTTTCAGCTAAAAAGGGGGTCTATTATTGAAGGAGAATTGGTAGTAATTGGCGGTCCCATGTGATGCTATTTTCCATATATGTTTGCTTGTGAGACCACATAAGTCATCCTTAAGCTCTGATAGAATGATGGTTTAACAAGAAAATCTACACAAGAAAAAGCTTACGCATTAACTGAACAATTTTGCATCAGATTTTTTTGTTGCCAAGGAGTCTTTTGGCAATATCATAGAAGGCTTAGTAGGCTAAGATTTGCTGAAAATACGACCCCACTATTGACAAAATGTAAGTTTGCAGTGGATGTGAAGCTGTCACATCCTCTTTTTAGAGTTTCCTTCCTCCCTCTGTCACATTGAATTATGTCATAATAACAAATATACTCTAAGCTCCTTTTTTTTTTTTTTTTTTTTTTTTCTCTCCTGGGACTGAATGCTTCTCTAAATTCTCCTTTTGAACGAATTAGTTGGATTATTAATAATCCATAATTTATTCAAAATAAATTCATGATTTGTTTTTTTTAATGACTGACTTGATTTAATCTTATATTGGTGAAAGGATGACTTTTTTTTCCGTCTGGTTCAACAGCACATCCAACCTGACCACGTAGAGCCCACACCCTAACCTAACTTGATGTTAGACTAGTAGCCTCTTTTGACCAACCAAGTGCAACATGAAATATTTTGTTCTCCTACATCCATTTGTTTGATGGGTAGCAATCTCATGTCGTCATCTTATCTCACCTTTTGTTTTAATCTAATCTTTTGCCTTAATTTAATCATGATGGTGTATTAAAAAGTATTACCTTCAGCTCATCTAACCCAATTTTGCTTGCATCTAAGTTCAAAGGAACAAAGCAATATAGATCCAGTTACCGTCCGCAGATTTCATCTTATTAGAGGTTGTTTTAGGGTTAGATCAATCAGTGGCTTAGCTCAAGATTGCCAGCATTCCACCTCCTCTTTTTTTCTTTGTTTTTTCTTTTTTTTTAAAGGAAATGGCAGGGAAAGAGACTTTCCTCCACTAACAATTTATTTATAAATCAAAGTTATTTGCAAGAAGGGAATAAAGATAAAAAGTAAACTAAGCAAATTACTATATGAGTCCAGCTACGTGAGGCAAAGGTTGCTCCACAGAGATAAAGAAGTAATAATCTTAAAAAAGGACTGAAGCCAAAGCTATATTTTGCTCAGCCTTTCGTAATCTTAAGACTTATCTGATGTTATTATTATATACCTTTAGCATGGAGGTCTATTAGGTGGCTTGAAAGGGTAAAAGTCCATTATGGCATGGAATGGTCATAAGCAACATGCCTTTCCTATTACTTGGGAGTCAACCTCCCAAGCTGCCTCTCCATGGGTTACCTCTGTATTATATTTCCAAAATCAAAGGTCTTAAATCACTTGATTCATCCTTATTTAATATGATAAAATTGTATGCGTGAAAGCTTGTTAAAGATTAATTAGGTTGATAAGCTCACTGATAACAAACAACTGAGTGTGCAAGTTGAATGGTTGCTCATTGCTAGTTCACTACGGTTGCAGCATGGGAGGATACATCTATGTAATATAATGTATACGTAGTTTTCTTGAAAAGATAATGGTGATATAACAATGGAAATTGTTGCTACCATGGGTGGTGTTTTATTCTTATTTATTTTTTTGTTGTCAATTGCTCAAGTGATGTCACACAAGTAGTGTAAGAGAAGCTTTGTATCTGTTTGCACTAGAATTACAGCAATACAAATTGGCCATTCTTGATTCCAATCATTATTATATAACCAGCCCAGTATTTAGGAAGGCCTTAGTACATATTTCTGGCTGTCAAATTGTAGGTTGAGGTCTAGAACCCAGCCTCACCAGGTGAATGCCAAAGTTTTAACCCAACCCCTATTGAGCTGCGCTAAGCCAAGCTTCTCATAAACCATTTTGAAGCATCAGGAAACACTGGGCGGATTTGATGTTGACTCACCAACCTTGAGGAGAGATGCCATGCGTGAAGATTTGATGTTGACTCACCAACCTTGAGGAGAGATGCCATGCGTGAGGTTCATTGCTACTTGGATATAAAACGCTCGGTTTGCCAACAGTGACCATATTAAATCCACTCCAGACTAGACTACCATTGAGAGAATCTATCTCATTAGCTACAGACTTGAGTGAGTGGACAAACACACATGTTCAGGGAGAACATAAACTTAAATTTGATGCATGGTATTAATTATTTTGAAGAGTTTGGCATGAACTATCTTTGTCTATTGCCAGGAAAGCTGAACGTCTGGCGCAAAGAGAGAGAGATTCTTTTTAGATAAAATTAAAAGACAAAAAAAAAAAATCTCCTTATTGGTCTGCTTTTTATATTAGATTTCAGACGCCTACTAAAAACAAGATGATGCAGATACGGACGTAGGGCCGTCCAGGAGTTAATATAATCATGTGAGACTTGTTCAGGAGGTAGAAGAACAAAAATTGAGTGAAAGATCTATCAATCAGCATGGAGTTATTTAACCTTCTATAAAAAGCCTATGTTCTTAAGAAAATTAAAGTATTTCTCTAATTCACTCTCCTTACCAAGCTACAGTACTAGAGATATCGTAGCAAAAAATAATAATAAAAAAATAAAGGGCCGGCATTGTGTGCACATTATATAAGGTCAATTATAAATTAGTGGATCATTTGTTTATCAAATATTTATCTTTTGATTGATCTTGGACGTTTTTACTAGCGATTTAGATTTAAAACAACTGCCTTCTAGTATCTACAACCAGTGGACAGAATGGAGAAGAAAGAGAGATTAGCCAATGATGACACTTATGCGGCATACAATGGTACGAAAGAAATTAAAAAGAAATTTCATAAGTAAAAAGCTTTCCCAGCATTAGTCCTTCATAAAATTATTTTTACCTTTTATTTATGAGGTAACCAAAAAAATCATTGAACTCCCATAGATCTTTTGTAATCTTCTTTCTATCATCTCAATCCTCTCAACCGGCTTGTAATTTCTACTGATTTAATAACATTTGTGGAGAAAGTTCATTTCCCTCACCATTCTATCAAAAAAAAAAAAAAAAAAAGAAACAAGAACTTGGGGGCAAAGATGCAACTTGGGTCAGACTTGACGGTGTATTCCTCTTGTATTTGACCAATGAATCTACGCGAGCATTGGCTCTTCAGGTGTATGACATGGCTGAATCTCCTGAGTTGTCTGCTGGTTTTGAAGATATTGCCAATCCACAAGTGTCTGCTTCTCCAAGCGATGGCCTCAACTTGTTCATCAATTTTAAAGTACGATGAGGCGGTCGCTTGCAAGGATCCCATTCCGCATTCTACTATCGACTTCAGCCTTGAAGAGATGAGACTCGATCCTCATCCTATAACCAGTCTTTGGCTTCTCCATGTGATGACTTCACCTGGTACTTGCTTCAACAATGCGAAGCAAGATGTGACGCACTTAAAAATATCACGTTTTGCATTCTTCCATTGACTGCAGTCTTGGTATCTCTCCCATTATGGCAAGGCTTTTTCCACAGGAAGAGGTGAGACTAGTCCAACGCACCCCAAGCAAAAGGATTTGAACCTACGTTCCATTAATCATGTTAATGAATCTCGCAACGAAGAAGATGACTAAGGTTGATATGATGCACAAAATATTGCTAGGGAATGATATATTATGACAAGTCTGAAAATTCTGATAAAGCTTGGCTCGGTTACATCGGATTTGAGCTTAATTGAACCGAACCTGAGGTGCTCACCAGGAGCAAATTTGAATCGGTTTCCAGCCTAATGTGGAACTAGTCACCTCCATAATACCCAATCGCATCTCCTCTGTCTACCACCCAGAGTCTTCCCACGCGTGCATTATATCAAACAGATAAGGACGCCAACACTCCAATCAGGCCAAAGTATTTTTTATACGCAGATGTTGAGATCGGAACCTTAACCAGATGAGGAGAGGCAGGGACAAGAAAGATTCCTAAACAATTGTGCCATTCCATTTGATGGTAATCATGGTGTTGTCTCCTACCATACTTTAAATTCCTCTTCCGATGTCACTTTTATGTTAACCAAGTTACCTAATATTCTTATTTAGTCCTAATTTCTCATACACCATTTGAGGATGGGTGGCACAAATTTAAGCAGGAAGAACAGCAATTCAATCTTATCTTATCCATTTGGAACATGCAAATGAAGTTGTACTGCATGTTGAATTGCAGTGCAACAACTCTTACATATTTGAAATTAATTATGCATCGAAAATTAAGTTATACTTAGTTATAAGTGACTTTAAAATTATATAAGTTAAACTTGTAGCTAAACTGAACGCAAATCGACGTGCGAAAAGTTAACTTACAGTTTCGAAACATAAGAATGGATGCATTTGATATTATAATATAATAATACAATACATTATAATATAATAATTATATTATAATATAACTAATATAATAATATTATTATATTATATTATGCCATAATATAATATTATTATAATATTATATTATATTATGATTTGTAAATATTACTATCATAATGTTATGATATTATATTTTTTTAATATTATAATATAATATAATTATTAACTAATCATAAAAATATTATTATAATACTGTCACAATATTATAATATAATCATAATGTTATAATAGTTTTTAAATTAAGAATAATTAAATAATATAATTTAGTTACATACAACTTAATTGTATTGTAATTTGAACCCCACTGAATTTTCACTTGCATGCTTCCAAAACAGCCTCAAAATGTAGCTCAGCTGGTCATGTAAAATTGGAAAGGAGATCCTACTAACTTGAGCAACTCTACCAGTGCAGTCTGTCTGGAATTAGCAGTGGATGAGTGTGACTCTGACCGGTTTCTGTAAATACATTGATTGCAATGATTTTGCATCAGCTCTCACAGCATTTGGAGCATCAACTTGGAGTGTGAATTGCTAAATCACCCAGCGGTTGACACCCCTCTCCATCAAAGGGAAAGGTTTCACGCTTGGATCTGTGCGCAGTGCACCATTCAACATGGACAAGATGCTTTGTTCTATCTACATCATTGGCAAAGTGTGGTAATTCAATTGGATACAATTCAGTAACATTTGAACAATCCGGCATGGTATCTATTTGAGCATGAATGGAGGAGCTCTCTGTCAAGGTGCGGCCAACATATATGGTTCCCAAGTCTTAACTCGTCACAAAAAATGATCATAAAAAGCTCTTGCAAGAAATAATTGCAGTGGTTGAATGTGTACAGTCTTTTACAACCAATCTTTCCGTAATGTTAGATAATGGATGCAATGATATTCTTGTGCTATTTTCCCATCATAACTTTTGATAAAAAGAGGAGGAGTTCACTCAAAGAAAACCAAAAAAAAAAAAAAATGATAAAACGAGCAGGAGGTTTCAATTCCTCCCTGAGGCTTCATATCTCATAGATATAGATATAGCAGGGCACAAAGAATGGAAAAAGGAATCAATGCAGCTGTCACAAAGAATGGAATAAGGAATAAATGCAGTGCTAGATTAGTTCAGCTCACCCATGTGGGATAGTGTTTTTGGGTAGGGCCAAAGAGGCTGATGGGCTCTATTCTAAAGAGTAGATGCTGAGAATTCTGTCAAATATCTTTACAGCCCTGCATATCATTTACAGAGCTAGCTGTAGAAAGTTCCTAATCATTGCAGACAGCAAATTTTAATCAAAAAACTTGCCTGGATTGTATATTAGCAATGGTGCAATTTAGGTCTGTTGTGAAGTGAAAATTGAGTTTGTACTGCAAGGTCATCTGCAATATGGATTTTGAGATTGACACAGGCTAAGATATTTCGAGAGATTCACTTAAAAGTCATCATCAAGTATCATATGAGTCTCAAAGTTTACTGAATATTTTAGATAGGCTTGTAGTAGAAACGCAGTTGCAATGCCAAGTAGACTTCGACTGGGCCATATTAAACTCTACAAAAAATGGATTTGTAGAAAGTACCTTGTGAGAATGGAGATATGGTGAAGAAGATGGTACAATAAAATGAGAAGGGAGATAGAGCATGTTATGCGCACAATAGATCATTTTAGAGGTTAGGAAGAGCCTAACTATTTCAACCAAGGTTTGTCATTTATAATATATCCAAGCAATACTTATCTAATTCCAAATCTAAGCATCATATAGTGGAATAGTGTCATATATAGCATCATAAAATCATATTTATTATGATCTACTGTTGCCTAGTGTCCAGTTGAATGCTCAAGTAACTGTTTCTCCACTATTTTCCCAGTTATATGTCAATTTAGTTTTTCAAAATAGAAACTTACGCTTTTATTTTATCTTAAATTGGTAGTTTGTATAAACCATGACCAAAAGACTGATTAAACCTTAGACTTTGCTCAAAGTCTAATTTGAACAACTCAAACTCTTCGGGGAGAAACTTATAACTAAACCATAACCTAATCAAAATTTGGGACCTAAAACCTTAATTCAAATGATATTAATGGCTCAAGGTTCTCTGAGCCCAATCTCACCGAACCTTTTGCCACTCCAACTAATTCCTAGTGCACACCATCGTAATTATTTCCATTCCAACCCAAGTAAAACAATAATTCCGTTATTGAGCAGCATTCAAGTATTTCCACCTCCCCCATCCTTCTGGGGCTTGGCCTTCTTTCTGTGAATGTGCCCTCACGGTTAAGGAGCAGATCACTTCAAGAGGCCGCAGGACTCTCTCACAAGCGCATTGTGGATGCTGTCTTGGTTCACTCACACAGCAAGCATGGGTCACCTGGCTCACTTCTTGTGCTCTCTCTATTCCTCCTCCTTTCTTCGCCTTCCTTTGGGAACTTGGGCAGCCATATTCCTCCAAGGCATTTATTTGGCCTTCTGGCCGCCCTAACACCATGGCTCACCTCTACGACGTTATTCTTATAGTCCACCAAAACCGCCGGAGTACAAGCCACTCATATAAAAGCCTCCCAACATTTCCACCTCCAAAAAATGAAAGCCGCCGCCACCACCACCACCACCACCACCACCACCACCACCCAAATATAAATCTTCACCAACGATCCATACTAGTCTCCGCCGTCTCCAAAACACAAGCCACCACTACCATCACCAACACCAAAATATAAACCTTCACCGCCCAAGCCATGCAAGCTACTGGTGACGCCACCATCACTGCCAAACGAAAAATCCACGCCACCGAACCCATTCCAGCCTTCACCATCACCTCAACCATACAAGCCTCCGCAACCGCAACCACCACCATATCTACCAAATGATGATGATCCATGCCACCAAATCCAACCGGCTCTCCACCACCCAACAGCCAAGCCCCCACACCACCAAAATATAAAACTGCCGTCAGAACTATGCAAGATAGCACCGCCCCGGGTTGCAAAATACGAGCCACCATCACCAGTGCAACGAAGGCTTTTGCTTTGCTACCTAAAACATAAATGTGTACAAAACCTCAACTGCCACCTAAAACATAAATGCGCGACAGCACCGCCAGTACAGGCCCGCCACTAGTTACTGGGAGAAATCTGTGATGTTTAGTCCAGTCAATAAGCATGTAGTTAGGTCTCTGTTCAATTACTCATGGTGAAAATTTAAAAAATATATGCATCATGACTTGTTAGCAAAGTCACTGGCTTGATTCGCGATGGAATGCAAAATTCAGACAACAGACATGCATTTTCAGGAGGAAAACATTGTGAGGCATTCATGTGACAAAAGCTCTGAACTAGGCATTATAATCCTTCCAGGATGATCCCTAGCTTGTGACTTCTCGTATATAACCCACAAATAAAAAAATGTCGCATCCAATTGAATCCTGTTGACATCCAATTTGACATTGTTCCCAAGCCAAGAGTGCCTTAACGACTGGCAATCAAACAGCGACTTGCCCCCACCCAATTTCGACTGGGATTCTTCTCAACTAACAGCAATTACCAAGAAGCCTTTGGTAGCCCCGTATGCACCCCAAAAGCGGTGCAGGGCTTAAATGTCGCTTGCTTTGACAAAATTCGTTTCAGATCGCCGATCTCATGCTCCTTTCATATCGTAGGCTCTCTTGTAAGCATCATGCAATTTTGCTACATTTTATTTATTTGTATAGTGCACCATGCAAGTATATCTGAAGACCGCTCATACCCCGTAACCGCGATCCATGCACTGTTTAAACAATGAATAACACAGGATAAATACGTGTTTCAGTTGATTTGGTTCAATTTTGCAACTAAATCGGGCAAACAATAATATTACAGAAGTTTAAGACAGTCTGCCGCTTTGGTTCTCAAATTTCTTTCAATGTCATTGAAAGATGAGTGGCATGTAATAATTTACAATTCCATAACATTTCCAAATGGCATGCACCTGTCCCAGGCAACTGCAGAAGTTATTGAATCCTATGGGGCACAAAATCTTCATCCAAGTTCCATATCAATGTGTTGGAAAGTGGTGATTCAATCCAATGTTAGGCTCCAGGCTGGCAACTCTTTTGTGGAGATCAATGGAAACCACTGAAGAATTAGGAACGAACGGTTGTACTAGAAATTTCTCCCTTTGTATGGCATTTCCTGTGACATTCAGATGGTGAGCCAAAGTCAACATGAGATGGAATAACTAAAAGAACCATGCAATAAAGAGAAGAAATTATAGTCATAATCACAGAAATGTTAACAGATGAACATAAATGATACATCACTTTTTCAAATAACATCAATTTTTTTTCTTTCATATATCAGAATTAAGATCACCAATGGCAGAATAGCTGAAATCGACTTTATGTTGCAGTGCAATGTATAAGCTAAGCATAAAAGAACTGTAATGTTACATGGTGAAAATCAACGGGCAAATCAAGCATCGAAGTTTATTTCAATGGAAAGCACAAGATTTGCAGACATCGCCAAAATTTGATAATATATTTAATGACTGCATAAATACATGATTGCAGGCAAAGTTTCCTTCATTTGAGCTCTTTATTGCAGTCCTTCCGAAGCAAAGCATTACAATTGGCAGCATGCAAATGGTTTCAAGTTCTTATCCAGGTACTATCTTCAAAGTTCACGAGAAATTTAACAATCACACAGATGCTTACTTCCTGTCAAGCCAGCATTACGAATTCTTGGGACCATTTAAGGGTCTTTCTTAAGAACCTTAGTGAGATTGCAAGCTAGAGGCTTGGTTTCTAATCCTGGTCAGACACCCTGCAGGATGCCAGGATGAGATACTGTTGAGACCATCCTGCTATCAACCCAACATCCCAATCGGTGCATCATAAGTCATTCTCCATCTGAAGTGTCAAGACAAGATAGAATGATAGTACACCCCATTCCTTGGAAAAACAAGGACGACCCCATCCCATGCAATTAAAACTTGATAGAGGATCAACAATTTAACCACTTCATACTAAGTTTACCAAAATCTACAACATTAACAGATGTCCTCAGGGCACAGTTAAGATTGCTCTGTTTTTAACAAAAGGATCCATGTCTTTTATTCCCACTAAAAGGTAAAAAGAAATCTGAAATGTAATCACAGCTACCATACAAAATTTTGTCATCTTGCTCATTAGTTTATAAGCTGCATTGCATCTTGATTTAACTATTTGCTATTGCACATTAGTTTCTAAGCTGCATTGCATATTGATTTAACTATTTGCTATTGCATTCTTTTATGAACTTTTTGCATTATACTAATCTCATAATTTAATAATCTAGATTGGTCTGGTTAATCAATTGCATTTGCGCTGCATCATGTACCAGAACATAAAAGTCGCCTTTCCTATGTCATCACATGATCCAACTCAATTGCTGGAGCAAACTAAATCTAAGTTAGGTATAGCCATTATTGGATCCAAGCTAAATCAGACTCTAGGATCTCAAGCTACAGCTCTTAAAAGACATGGCTACTATTAGATCCAGAACTAATCAAATAACTTAAATTTGATGCCTAAACCTTTACTCATATTTAAAAGCAATCACATAATTTTGTAACTAATGTGGAAATCTTGAAATCATCTTGAATAATTCAAGTTTTATGCCTCCATCATCAGATCACTAGCACAATCTAATGATCGTAATGGACCTTGAAATTCCTGAACATGTAGAGGTTGATTGTGCAAATTGTCCATGACCAAGCATTGGGTGATGCATATGTGGAAATTTGAAGAAACACTGAGGAATAAAATAAGTGGATTGCCAGGTTGCTCATAATTTTAGAACTTAGACCACCTCATTAACTATGACAAAATTACAACAAGTGACAGACTAACAATTTGGACACCCCTTTGCACATGAACAGCTGTTATATGTTAGCTTTAGATGTAGGAATTTCATCAAGTCTTCGGACTAGATTCCTAAAGATCCTTCTTTCTAATTATGATCAATAATCCACAATTAGAATAGTTACCGACTTCTATCCTATAGATCTTCAACAAGAAGATTTCTTATCAAAGTATATGCAAAAGATAGAAACTTTATCAACCATCTTTATTTTTTATCAGGTCATAAAATAAAATTTGGTGCAAACAAGCAATCCTTGGTACCAGCAATAGCTTACCCCATATTCCAATCATATTAAGAGCTCTTCTGTGGTACCAAAGCATTCACCATATCACTGGTGGAGAAAGGAACTTTTAAAAAATTTAGTTCATTTTTAGATTTTGTTCTATTCTTTAATATTTTATATTGGTAATTTTAGGTTGGTTTTAGAGTCATGTTTTTTAAGTAAAAACATGGTACAAGAATCCTACTTTAGGGGTACCTTGTCTTGAGATTTCACAAAGTTATTAGGATCTTGTTTTGGTTAATTTAAGTACAGGGTTCTATATGGTTAAATTTCATAGGGAAGACATTCCATGTCCATATGGAGATTGGCTACTGAGTTGTTACATGGGGGGAAAGACAGTGTACCAGTAAAAAAAAGAATCATGAGAAAGCTAAAAAGGATCCATGACTTCCCACTAAAAGGCATTCAATTTGGTTTTTATTGAAAAGAAAAAATTTCTTTTGGCCATGTTCAGCCTCATAATTTGATCTCCGCTTACATTACCCTACCCTACATGCACTATTTACTGAATTTCAGTTATAGATTGATTATGGACTTTCTTGTTTAGTCTTAAACCCAGTACACGCTATTCCTCCTAGCCTCCCATCCGAAAACACTAGGTCAGATTTATTTGACCTTCTGTTTGCCCTTAATATCAAACATTGACCATCGAGGTTCTCGAATACAGGTTCAGCAAAACAAAGAACATAACCCTGTTTTAATCCTTTTCCTAGGTCAATGCACTACAGGTCATCCCTCGTTGGTCTTATATCACCCATGGGTTTGGCACCATTCTTCATGTCTGAAACCCATCCACATGTGAAGAGCTTACCCTAATCCATGTGTCAAACAATGGCCTTGAGAATTTGATAACAAATTGACGGAGACCTTCATGATCAAAAAGAAATTGAGACTCTTCATATTATTCAAATCTTCAAAAAGTTAAAGGATATGACCATATGAACAAGACTGAATCAGCAACTGGCATCGCTAGTACAAGTCTTCCAACACCACCCCGCAAGACAAAAACCCTCAAACAGACTAATCCTAACCATTAAACTGAATTCAATAAATACATATATTCAACTCTTTGTCGCACCACCTTCTAACTAGATAAATTTGCTCAAATGGACCCTCAGAAATGGGTCACATTGAGACACCCTGGAATCATATATTACAAAAGTGAAGTTGACACCTAGGTGTAAGCTTATGGCTTCGAAAGAATATATGACTATGCTTAGCAACCATCCGAACTATTCAAATTGAAGTCAAAATATAAAGACTCATCAATCTCCTCCGAAAACAAGTTTTCAAAGTCAAAGTTCGTTGTATCGAGAATCCATACCAGACCAGTAGGCATATTGGCCAGATGATCTAAGAGGCCCTAGCTCATGAATCACACCATATCGAGCTGAACTAGACGGTTCAACATGGTGCGAAGCAGTTCGGCCCCCGTTGACTTGTAAATTTATTTTCCTTAACAAATGAGAATCTCTCTCTCTCTCTCTCTCTCTCTCTCACACACACACACACACACACAGATGATTTGTGATCACCAACTAGGCAATGACATGATTTGGCAGTTCTAAGATGCTAACAGAGATGTGTTTTGTAGTATCATTTTTTTCCCCCACAATAATGAAGATGAAATTACCTAGGTGGGATGTTGAAGATGATTTAATTGCAGCAAGGGCTTTGACCAATATTAAACATTTTGAACTAAACATACTGAGTTTTGCAAGAACTGAACCAGAACAATCAGTCAAAATCTATAAAAGCTTGTTTTGACCCATTTCAAAAGTGTTGGTCTGTTTTAACCACAATACATCAATATGGTTGTAGGGGCAATCAGCCACTTGGCCAGTTCTGGTCAGATATGGTTTTTGCATGTTAAAGGATTTCAGCTAATTTTCTCAAGAACCGGCCTAAGTCACTGAACCATTTTAAGTGTCTGCCAAAGTATACTCAGGTATAGCAAATTTAAATAAAATTTAAACATCAAATTCACCTATGACTAAATCGATTTTAAAAAATTGATCAATTGAGCACTAAATATTAACACTATAAGAGTAGTGAAATTCAAAGAAACTCAAAAAACTAGTTTTTATATAATCAGCTTTTTCTCTATAATGTACGAATTATCAATTAGTTATGTGACAGATGGAAAAGTCCAGCATTATTAGATTGCAGTTCATCGGTTCTGATTAAGTCCTAGAAACTTGAAAATACATATTTTTGTGCACAATACCCCATACTTGCAAGGCTTACAGGTGTCCAACAGAAATCATAATGCATGTTGAAATTGAAGTACCAATTGTCAACTAAGGATGAAGATGTTGTAAGATATCAGGTGATCTAACACCTAACAATAATTTTAACCATTTTTAGGTTACAGGAAAGATAGTCACAAAACCTAAAGCTAAATTGTAGCATTGCATTCTCATGCAGAAAAAGCTTAAAAAGGGATATACCGATGGGCAAGTCATGTTTATTTTAATTCTTAATTTTAGGTGTATAATAAATAAACAAAAGACAAGTTTTTGTGGGAAACATAACATCTTTTCAAATACATCATTGTTTTAGCAAAGAAATAATCCAATCATTAAAAACTGAAACTATTTTGGTAAGCTGAAAAATTCCATGAGAACTTCCCATTAAAATTATCTAGCATTATTGTGAAATCTTAGCCACAGCAATATATGTTTCTGCAGTACCTAACTTGAAATTCGGCTAAGTTCGGTTGACTCAATGATTTAGCCAAGTTCTTGATGAATTTGAATTTCAATACATGATAATAAATTAATAATGTGAAAAACATATATAATACTATAACAAAACACTAATGTGTATGTGCGCGCGCATAAACTGCAAATGCAAATGTACACATAGTCCCCAGTAGGGGGAAACAGAGATAAGCAGAAGTACCTAAGCAAGAATAAGATCAAAAAATATTCCAAGACAATATATATAATGGGAAAGGCTTTGTAGCTCGACTCCCTGGCATTTCCCTTGTTAGTGTGATCACGGTCTAAAAAAGTTAAAAATTTACTGCTTTCTAGGAACTGGCCATGAAAATGGTCATTGTTAATTTGAATCTCTTACTGTTTTAGTAGCATGATTCCTAAGAGGTTGCTTAAGTAGAGAAGGAACCCATGGCAGCCCATCTCCTCACCTCCAAACAAAAGGACAAAAACGGGAGAAGGAAATGAGCGTCCCATCCCTTTCCACTCATCCCCTCTATCCAGACACCCTTCTCTAAGGTAAATACTCCTCTTCACATTCACTCACTTGTAAATGATAAAAGCAGAGTATGTAAACTAAAAGATGAGGTATCATTATCAAACCATCTCCTAACGATCATGCTTGATGGGATTACAACTTTCCATCAATTGCTCCCACCTCTTTAACAAACTGTTTGCATCAAACATGTCAGTACTAGTGTCATTTTCCAGGGAGTGGGGTAATGACTCCTCTATCTAGGTTTGCAACACATGACAGCTGGTATCAACTATGGCTGCTGATGAAAGAGAGGGAACTGCAGGCTCTCTCTCTCTCTCTATCTGCGATAGCAAATAGCTCGTTGCAATCATGTTTCATTTCTGGTGAGTGGTGGCAAGTGGTGGACGCAACAATGAGCTAATATATTTAGATTGTCAGTGTGCTAGGTCAGAGCTAGAATCAAAACCAGTCTAGGATTTAAAAATCAGACCCAAGTTTGACCTACCCAGAAACAAGCCTGACAGTACTAGGCATTTTTTTGGGCCAAGCTGATCTCAAACCAGGTGATTATTCATTTTCCACCAAAATTAGCCCAGGCCCATCGAAAATTTAATCATGTTTCCTAAAAATTAGGCTGAGTCAGGCTTTCAGGCTAAAAAATCTAGCCTGAGGCCATGAACCTGATTTTTCCAGACTACTCTTCAGGCTGCCTGGGCAAGCCCAGCCAATTGAGAGCCCTAAATGTATTGCCTCAACCCCAACTTAGCAAAGTTTCTAGTTACCCAAAGTCACCTTATCCCAAAACAATACTAGGATCGAATTCTACACACATCATGTCCAGCACCGAGCTAAAATCATACCAAGTTAACTCGGCAGACTTTTGAGTCAACTCAACGAGTTTACAGATGATAGTCTTTAGCTACATCCTCACCCACATCATATAGGACACATACTAGAATTACAACTCCACAATGACATGCCTAAAAATTGCTCCATAAGAGTTTTTTTTTTTATAATACTTTAGATATTGAATAAATGAATGCATACCCAGCTTTTTGAATTTTGAAATTTGTAAGGCAAGCAGTTTAACATTACTCAACCAGAAAAGGGTACAAATGCAGTCACCTTTTTTTTCATATGGAGAGATACAAACATAAGTCCTAAGTAGGAAACTAGGAAGAACTCACCTCGTGACAACACCTGAACTTTCTACCTTATAAATATTAATGTTAATTTATTTCCATAGTTGAAATTTTGCAAAAAGAAAATTAAGATTGCATGCCTTACAAAAGAATGTTTTACTATGAAAATGATTTGCTAGGAGGAAACACTATTAGTGGTAAGAACAAGAGGGGAAAAGCATATAGATAGCTCACAGGTGGATAAGTTGGCATGTAATAAACTGGCCGAGGCTGCCCAAGAATCATCTGCTGACCATACTGCAAAAGATGAGAATCATGATATCAGTACAACCGTTCACACATATCAGGCAAGTGAATCAAAATCACAAAGCTGTGATCCTGAAACAACAACTCAAGCTATACTACACAGGTTTAAAGATAGCCAGATTGCATACCAAAGGACCATTTGGATGGATGTATGCCTGCGGTGATTGCAATTGTGCAGCCTGTGGACTGTAAACAACAGGCTGGGGCCCCCCATATGATGATCCAATCTACAACCATTGTTCCAATGTTAATAAGGGACCTTGAAGTGACAAATTTAAAATTGCAATTCAAACTGCAACTAAAGACAAAGATGACACAGCAATAAAAGATAAAAATTATAAACAAGCAAGTGGTCTGAACTTCTAATTGAAGAAGGGAATGCAAGAAGCAAAATAAATCCTTCCCCATGAAACTCTGCAAGAAGCATATAGACATCCAGTGCTTATTTTGGAAAATTAGTAGCTCACATGAACAAGAACTAGGGTTGCACATGTAACCTATTGGTATTCATCCTGTTGAGTGCCAAATCAGTACCAGTTGAGTGGAGAATTTGGCAAACAGCATCCTTCTTTAAAAATTGGAAAAAAAAAAAAAAAAAAATTGCCTAGCAGGAAATAAGGAGCTTCTGGAGGCATAAGTGGAAAATAGACTAATAATTCGACTCATGATTTCTCCTTAAGTTCAGATGACCAATCTGGCAAGCCTCTGTTGCAAGCAACCAACAGATTTCAAAAAGATATTACTTGCAAACAAGAATAGGTGACCAAATTTAGTTAATACTTTCCATAGCAGAAATTGATTGTACAGCATGATAAGTTTCATATTCATATCATACATACTAGACAACATCATGACTAAAAGAACAATCCACTTCCAGTTATTAGAATGCAAACCACTCATACTAATTGGGACATCAAGTTGCTTGACATATGATGGTATGAACATTTTATGCAAGGTAAAGCTGATAAGCTATTAGCAGATGTTGTAGCCTTATCTTGAGCAGAAAGACATGGGAAAGAGGAATTTCTGATGCAACGGAATAGAGATAGGGCTATAGCGGAAAATCTTAGTAGAACTTTACACTTTATATGACAACCATGTGGAAACAAATATTGTAAAATTGCCTGCTATAGGTGGTTCCAATATGTTACTCTACAAGTTCCCTATGACTTATGATAGGTTATATTGATATGCTGCAGCATGTGAAAAATGTTTATATCAGGAGCCAGTGCGTGTGCAAGGAAGTGATGCCAAAGCAGGTTTCTGGACATATGCCAAAAGCAGGGTATTCCAGCTATTAGTTTCGAGCTACCATTGAACAGCTTGACACTTAAAAGTGAGAAAGTTGATGAATGTAATGATGTTGGCTTTACATTTAAAAGGTGAGTTGATGAATGTAAGGATGCTTAAATTGAGCATGACTATTGCTTGGGGCATGGAAATGAATAAGTTTGTCACAAAAGAGGTTTAAAAGGACAATTTGATTTATGAGCAAATGAGGCACCTAGAATAAAGGGGTTAGGAGATCATGGAGTAGGTAAAACAATGGGAATGATGCCAAGCAAACGCATCATTAGTTGCTTGGTAAGAAACTGTCATCCTATACTAGTAGGTCATATTAATAGATTTTGAGTCAGATTGTCAAAGGCAAAATTGGATATTAGTTGGATTAAGAAGTCTTTAATGATGCATGAATGCATCTATTATAAGCATAAGAAAGAATTATGCTTCATAGAGCATGCTATAATTTTGATTTGCATATAATGCATATTTTGTGATTTTAGAACCTTATTAAGAAGCCATCAAAGTTTGAAAGAAATGGAGACTCTGTGGATTAACTAAAATTCCATGACATCTATTTTTAGTTCAAGTCTCACTGGTAGACCCTTGGGTGATGTACAGACCAACTTTTGGAGTGCAAGTAGTAACTAAGCTGAAAATAGACCTCCACAATCAAACATTATAAAATCAATTACATCAAACTTTAGAAGATTTAGAACCTCAAACAACCACGTTAAGTAAATTTTAAAAAAATATATAAAAAAAGGAGCAGTAACCAAATCAGATATCTAAACCTAGCCACAATGGACACTGCTAAACTAACAGCCATGACATTATCAACCCCCACAAACGTTTAAACAGCAAGAAAAATCTAAAATAAATGAAGAAATTTGATCTAATATCATATATAAAAAACCAAAACAGCAAAGGCAACAAGTCATCTTTTAACCCTCAAAAATCAAATATCCAGACTCTAGGAGGTGGAAAAGGAAAGTTGGTTGAAGGAAAATAAAAAATAAAAGGTGCTATCTCATAGAACAAAAAATGGAGGTGAGGTGATATCAGATAGAATGAAAAAGGAAGCCTGAAGGCATTATTTTTCAGAAGGGAAGAGAACATGAGAAGAGCGAGATCGAGAAAACAATTCACTGTAGGAAGGAATGTTACATAAAGATGTGTATGCATCCATCTGTCCTAATGAAGCATACTTGGATGGGTCCTAAAGAAAAGGAAGGAGGAGGAGGTCAGCTAGGATCTAGTTTAGATTTCAACCCTTGCTAGTTTTTCTTTGCCATTAGGTTTCTTTGAAACAAAATCATATCCTGCAGTTCTTGTTAATCTGAGACGGTCTGCAATAGACCACACTAAAATAAATCAGACCATATGTAGACCCATTGCAGTGGTTGCATAGTCGAAAGACATCAACACCTTTCACATCTTATAGTCAGTTCACCTTCCTATCAAAGACACAAAACAAGACCCAGTCCCCAAAAAAAAAACAAGGCACAGAAAAAGCTAGGCACATTTACATTTTTCTTAGAAATTATGACTGGATGACAAGACCAACAGTTCAAGATGAGAATCACATGACATATAGCAATTCTCGACTCACTGAAACAGTGCAAACCTTATTGAGATTCGCCAGCCATCCGTCCGTATGGTGTTAGGTATAATAATATATTTTCTTGTGCAAACAAGTATGTAGCAAAAATAATCAAGATATTGTTGCTTGTCCACACATAAACCTTTTTCTCCCAACTGACAATTAAGAAACTAAACTAAATAGCACTGCAACAGCATGAACTGCAGTCCAGTAGCAGCATGAGAAACAAATCAGACTTGCAGTATATTTATGCCAAAAAAACTAAATATGATTAGACTGGTGATCTGAACTGGTAAATGGCCATTTCTTTTCTATACATTTTTAGCTAAAATTAATAAGATGGCACCAGCAAACTATTATTAATCCCAAAAGCAAGCATTTAAACACATTTCAACTGATGCAAGCATCATTGGAAGCAGGTATCAGAAATACAATTCAGAATGAATAACCTATATTCAATAACACTGTTGAAAGTAGAGAGAAGTTCCCAAAAAAAAAAAATAAACAAAAACCATCATCTTCATACTAATCCACAGTGTTTAAAAAACAGCATGACTGCAAAAGCATTATGTATAAATATACATATATATGGTAAATGCATGTGATTTGACCCATATATGGGCCATATATGTGGCCCCCTTAGCATTATGCAGCTGCATATGATATCCACTCTAATGTGGGCCTCTACAGAATTGCAGTGTCAGATGAACGATTGGGTTGGATCTCGGATGTAGATTTTGGGGAGGCCACATGCAGGCATATGAAATAAGCTAATAATTTTAAGTCATTAATAATATTGTATTTTTTATTATAGAATATCAAGTATTATGTTGTAAGTGTTAATCTCTACTGTAATTATTATTAATGTTGCTGTTGCTATTATTTATGCATTTCATTTTTAAAAATATTTGAAAAAAGACCAGCTAAATATCTGCCTTCATACCACAGCTTCATTTTAAAAATTGCTAATCTAGGCCTCATATGTTTATAATTTGGGCAACAAGAAGATTTTTCTACACATCAGAGGGTTAAAATAGATTGCATAAAGATGAAGGAAATAAGGACATTAGATGCTAAAACTTGTCTTGGTAAAAGTGGAGTTGCAATGGAAAGGTTATCTCTAAAAACTCACCCCTACGCCCACAGGTATGCCATGCATATGGGGGACAGCTGATATGTTACTGGCATAATAATACGATCCATCAGGTACTGGTTGGTGTGGCCTTGAAGATGTAGATGGCGTAAAACTTTTAGCATTAGGATTGAGCTTGAACTCCTGGATCACAAAAATAAAAAGGAAAATAAGCTATTATAAATATATATATATATTTAGAGGAAAAATAAGGACAAAAAAGAAGCCAGTCAATCAAGTCAGGAACCAGCTTGTAGTGAAATTTCAGTCAAACTAGAATTTTAAGCATGGTCAATGATCCACCTTAGCATTAGGATTCAACGTTGACTTTTCTGAAGATAATGATCCTACCGAAGAGCTTGGTGATAGACCAGGACCACTTGAAACTGAGCCAGCACCTACGTGCTCAGAAGTGGATGATGTAGAATTACCAGGCCGTATAGAGGGATTTCCAGATTCATTAGAACACAATTTGCCAGATATTGCAGAATCTGATGATTCACCAGCTGGACATTTGTTTCCTTGATCAGAAGATGAAGGATCATATGTAGTGGCACTAGAGGGTAGTCCTTTCCCATGCATTGATGGGTGCACATCTGCAAAAGCACAGAATTTTGCAAATGAAAAGCTATAATTATATCTTTACAAAAACAAAACTAAAGCGACACTAATCACTGGGACAGGTTAAAAAGGTAATACACAGACAGGTATAGCAGAATGATAACCAATACTACGGGAAAAAAATACTGATCATAATTCTACCTGAGAAATTTGCAATCAATGTGTTGTAGAATGGTAGCTACATACTGTACAATATTTTAACAAAATAGAAATTCTGTCACAGATAACTTCTTCAAGCTAAGTCATATAACTTCTTCAAACTAAATCATGACATGTATACATATTTTTATATATGTAAATAGGTATATATGTATATGTACGTGTGTAGATAGATGTAGATGTAGACAGACACAAAGATGGACAGCAGATGTCAAATACTGGTTGCACACCTTGCCCCTCTCCCCATAGGCAATTAGACAAGGGGAACATATTCAAATCACATATACACTTAATTAACAAGTTGAGCAAATCTCATTGCTGAAAGACGCTATAATTTCAACACAAAGACCAAAACAATAGCAAGAACCAATTAACTGTATTCTTCTTGTTCAGAATATCTATAACCATGCAGTAACTTCTATTCAAATAGGATTGCACAGGCTCTCCTAAATCCTTCCTCACAAAAATTTCTTCAAGGTTTTGTTCATCTGTTTGTCCATCAACTAAGTGAAAAGGCTACGAAGCCACCATCCTTAGTAGGTCCATCTATGACTTTTCATAAGCATATGCAGGTGCGACTCAAACTCTCGTCTCCATATGAATGCTGATGCCTTCACCCATTATTTAACATGAAACCCTTTATAATTTAAAATATGCTAGCACCCAGCATATGTGATGCATGTGAGCAGGAGTAGTTCCATTAGTTGGGGTATAGGAAGAGTGGTGTCATCGCTTGGGGGTGGAGTCACACCATCAAGCATTCATGGTATAATAGTAATATGTGCAAAGCCCATGGTTGGCCTCATAAACTTCACATAGAACAACATTTTTTTTTTTTTAACGAGTGCCCAAATTCTAACCTAGGGAAAAACCTTGCATGTAATAAACACAAACAAAAGATTGGAATAGACTACTCTCAGCTTGCACATAATTATTTTCACACAAAACCACTTCTTCAATAACCAAACACCAGTTTTAAAAGGAGTTCTGCATACAAAACCCATATAAAGTTCATGTTCAATGTAAACAGTTTAACTATAAAGTCAGACATGAGCTGTATCTCAAACTACCCTTAAGTCATGGCAACCAGCATGTTTTAAACTTCTGACAGGCATTTAATAATTTTTTTGTGATGCAACATATGTGCTTTTAGCGATATAAAACTGCAAGCTCAAGTGAAGATTATTTGTTTAGATTTTTAAAGCACAAGGCGACCCATAACAACCAATAATAATAATAATAATATGACCGTACACATATATAAGAAAAAAAAACAGAAATGTAAAGAAAAACACAAAATTTCTACTGACCCTCAGAGTTTGATGTTTGAGCCTCCTCAGAAGCCTAAACATAGAGAACAAACAGTCAGATGCAAGCGAAGAGGTAAAGAAGTTCATGCATTTATCTTGAGATAAAAAGTGGTGTTACTCAATGTTACTCACAACTCTATCAGAGCACTCATTCAACAGACTCTTTTCTACATCCTGATCTTCAGTCCTCTTCTCATCCAATCTAACATACAGAAAACAAATTTGAAGGATTAATGTGATAAAAAAGCTATAAAATCTCAACATACAATTGCCAAGTTAAAGGAACAAGATTAGGAAATTTTAGAAAAGAAAAGCAACAATAGCAATAGTTAGGCTGCAGACCTGTTCTTATCATCCATGCTCAAGGAACTCTTTGCAGGAGAGTTGGATGTTAGTTGAGTAGCACAGTCAGTGGATCCAGAAATATATACATCCTTATTTGTAGGTGTTTGAGAATCCTCATCCTACATGTCACAAAAAATACAAAAGATTCTGCTGATATAGATGATATTATTTTATTTCATCTTTTAGCCGTTATCAAATGAAAAATCAAATAAACTTCTTGCTATATACCACAATTTAAGAAATATTACAAGAATACGTTTACGGTTTCAATCCCAACAGAATGTCCCGTGGGACATCGGGACAGATTACTGTCTGAAGTTTCAGGACAAGACTGTCTTACCATCATCCCAACATCTCAATTGGTAGATCTTGGGACATTCCTTGTCCTAAGTGTCAGGACGCAATGGAATAGCAGTGCATCGTGTTTCATAAAAAAACTGAGACGGTCCTGTCCCATAGGATTTAAAACTTAGTTATATTTTTTTAAACCCCCAGTATTTTTTACCAAGTCAAATCATAAAATTTGACCATAAATGCTTGATTATTGCTTCAAAATACTACAAAATCTGGCGCCAGTATTAAATGCAATAGATTGCAAGGTTTAATTGAATAGTTTAACAATCTACAAGTAGAGTTGCAACACTATTTTTTATTCATATATACTAGCACCAATCATAGCATGTGCATACAGTGAAAAGTCTCAGAATTAAAAGCTCTAAAACCAAACTGACATAAAAATTCCATTTTGACCTGTCACGGCATGGGTTTGTGGTTAAAAAAGTTTGGAGAGTCCATACTAACTTCTCAATTATGAGATTCCAAGAGGCCATATAACTAACATCACTCACAACTCACAAGGAAACAGCAAGTATCTCTTCAAACATTTTAATACAGAAAGGGAAGAGAGAGGGAGGGAGAAGATACTAGAAGCCATACCGCTGATGAGAGGGTAGATGACACATGGGCTTCACTACTAATTTTCTTGCTGGCTTCACTATTAACTTTCTTGCTTAAAACATCAGAATATGACCTAGCAACCACAGACCTGAAGGCGCCATCAAAGGTTTCCGCATTGTGGACATCCAAATGGACATTACTGCCATCATCAACTTCCCTTCGTACTGCAGAATATCTGCTCTCCTCATCAAGATCAATATCTCCATGGAAATGGATACCTCTTTCCTGTTTAATGAATTTAAAGTAATAAAATTTTAACATGCTAAGAAGCATGACCCATTAAAACAACCAATGCGGATGTTACAGAAATGTCACCTCAGCTAAATGAAGATCATGGGTTTCTTCTCCCTCAATTTCTCTAGCTATTCTTGATGCTTGAATTTCGAGTTCTCTCATTTGAGGACCTCTCTCAAGCTTTGTTGTGTAAAGTTCCTCATTGAAAGTACTCCTCACTCCAAACAAAGCTTCATTTGCTTCAAATTGATCCCAGTTCCTGAGCAGGAAGTTTTGTGCAACATTACAATGATGCTATCGCATCGGTTAGGAATGTATAAAATATCGGACAAGCTTAAAACAAGAGAAGAAGTAATCCAATTTCAGATAGATGGTCGACATATATAGGTTCTTAACTTCAGAGAGAAAAAACTCTGATTTTTCCAAAAATTCAATTCTGAAACTATGCACTGCAAGCACGCCTTATTTGAGAAATAACAGGAAACTAGTAAGTAATTGATGTCATGCTTCACAATGCATACAAGGAAGTAAGTGGTGCCAGGTACATATTCTGAGAAGAACCCCAAACATTAAAATATAATTATGACTGGGTTAATGAGATCCAATTTTTCTTTAAAAAAAATCATAACTTTAAAGGAATAAAAACTATAAATGTTGCTAAGATGATGCAGCTAGTTACATGAAGAAAATTCTAGCATGCTGCCATTCATGTTAAAAAAAAGTTAGTAATCCCCACCTATTCCAAGTTCCATCAAATATGTTCTCCAGTTCTGGGCACGCTGGATCATTTTCACCAGGAGTCCAGCGCTCTAGCTCTCTCTCCACCTCCGCATGATGAGACTGAGAGATAACAGAATCTATCAAGAGATCCTTGCGCTTCTCCCTTGTGTGCCCGTTCATGAGTTCATCGCTACTTAATGATGCCTCCTGATATTTGATTAAGCACAAAAGGCACCATTACTAAAAACACTATCAGGAGTTAGGCACATGATGTAACTATACAAGAAATTGTTAATAAAAATAAAATATAAAAATCATTTTATTTGAAGTTACTGTTCAAACTATATATGCGTAAAGGAGGAAAATTTAGAATAGGATTGATATATTATAATCAGAATTCTTAGAGAACATGAAATAATAAAACAGCATAAACAAGAAGCTAATGAAACCTTTGCAATAATTTGGACAAGTTCTCTAGAAGGTATGATCATAGTCTGAGGCCTTTTAACAGTATCATTAATCGGCTTCTGTCCTCTGATGGAACCATCCTTAATCACTTGAGCCATTTTCAAAACAATTCCTGCAGATAATAATCAAATACTTAATGGAAATACAACATAGGGAGGTACCAACATCAAGAAGGAGAAGAACATTTTGCAGGCAAAACAAGAAAGAACGTATCTATATCACTATCTATATCATGACCCATCCATAAGATGGAAGCATCCACAAAAGCACATAAGCATACCGAAATCTTTGTCAGCATTTGCTGAATGAAAAATTCCAGATATTATAGACCCATTTTTCACAAGGACTTCCACACGCTGACCAATAAGATAAGTCATGACATATATTAGTCGATCACGTAAAGGACCTGCAACCCCTCCTACTTTGCTTCCATTTGCTAAACCTGTAATGTGAAGTCTGTTAGAACTAAGAATAGGCAGCAGCACAACCAAGACATGGAGAAACTTACCTGAATTACCGAAATTAGCAGAAGCTGGCCTTCCAGAATGCATCCTATTATCCATCCTGGCCCCAGTCTCTCTGTCAGCTCTTCTACGGCTGAAGCCATTGGCAGGAGATCTGGGTGGCGCAGCTTGTTGGGTATTCATTCTCCACTAAAGATTCCGCTCATACATGGATCAGAAGACAATCCATCAATCACAACTAAACAATTTGATTCTGATGCAAAAAGGCAGATAAAGAAACAGTATTTATGAACTTTTTATAATTGGAAGACTGGGATTAGGAAAGAACCAGCTTTCTAAGAGTCACCCGAGCCTCTTAAAAAACATTTTAAAAATATATATATTTTTTTGAAGGAAATATTAAAAAAAAAAAAAAGTGAAGAATACAAGGGTGGAGCTCCTCACAAAGCAATAAATTGTAAGAGTATAACAACAGCGATCAAGAACTTAAAAGATTGCACGTTTATTTTTCCAGCGGACAAGGATTCTTGGTGACACATACCATTAAATATATAAATAAGCTTGAAAACCCTAGAATCGAAGCAGAACCTCACCACCACGATTCCTGAGCGCTTAATTATATAGAGGGCCTATAGGTCGGACCCGCCCCAATCAAAACTAGGGCACAGGTCGAGACCAGTCCATGGTCAGGGAGGAAGAGGGGAAGGGGCGGGCAGCGGCGATCTTCAGCGGCAGCAATGGCCGCAAGGGGGACTGAGATAGAGAGAGAGTGCCTGCGTGTGTGCGTGCGTGTGAGAGGGTGAGGAGGAGGAGGAGGAGGACGAGGAGGAGAAGGGGGCGGCCTACCAGATCCAACGAGGGCAGCGTCCTTCGTTGCACAGCAGGGGAAGAGAGAGGGAGAGATACAGGGAGAGGAGAAGGACGACGCCGATGACGACGAAGGGGCGGGGGGTACCAGATCCAGCGACCGGCGTCCTCCCTGAGCGGCGGGCCGGTAGAGAGGCAGCAGTGGCGTTAGAGATCCGGCGAGGCGACAGTGGAGGGGAAGAGAGAGAGAGAGAGAGACAGAGATCGAGGGAGGAGAAGAAGGACGGAAACGGGGTTGAGAAGGACCGGGGGGCTGCGAGGACGAAGGGGTTTTTTTCTCTCGAGGGACGGTAACTGGGCGATCAAAGGTTTGTTCGAAATTGGATTTTATATACATTCAAAAAGAGAAACATACCATGATTAAATTATGTAGCATAAAATAATCTCGAAAATTAATTTTCAATTCTACAAATTTGTTGCTGACGTTCCACCGTTAATTTCAATCCATAAAACTTCTGGGATAGAAAAGTTGATTATTTTTGTCCCAATAAGTATATCTTTATTTTTATTCCTATCCAAGTCCTCAATCTTTATTTATTTTTTTAAAATTTTTATTAATTTTTTTATATATTATTGAAGAAGAAAGGAAAAAAAAGTATAATAACGATAAAAATTTATTATTTCTCATAAAAAAGAATGAGAATAAAAAATATTATAAATCAAATTTTTTTAAAAATTTTAATAGAAATAAAAATAAGGATTAAAATCTTTGGCTTTTTCATCTTATTACCGTCATTAACTTTTAATATGAGAGCATGTGACAAATGAGAGTTGAAGAATCCCAATTATATTTTGAATGAAAATTTAGAGATCAAAAGTATATTTGAATTAAATATTTATTATGTTTTAATTAAATTTTGGGCTGGTCCAGACTGGTTGAGGCGTGTGGGCTCAACCTTGCCGAAGTCTTGGAGAAGTTGGAGAGGGGATTATCCTTTAGATGTTAGAAAAGAAAAAAAAGAGGAGGATGGTTATGGTCAAATGGATAAAATCACGTGTGAAAAATAGAATGGTCAAAAGAAATGATGGGATAATGGAATAAGAACAAGCATGGACTTGGGAAATAAAATTTAAAAAAAATGTAAATAATGTAGTGGTTATGGTTGGCACACGGGTCTGAAAATTGGACGTTGGGAAGGGCAGTTTGAGGGGTATGAGAGGGATTAGAAAAAAAAAAAAATATATATATATATATATATATATATATATATATATAACTAAAGTTGTTTAGGTGAGTCAAATTTTAGGTTAAAGTAAGCTAATGATTTGCATTGATTTAGCTTTCAATGACCCACTTGCTATTAAATGAATCTTATTAGATTCAATTTATTGAGTCAACAAAGACACCAGAAGACCCATTGTGTTGTATTTATTAAGAACAAAGAGGTTAAAAAAATTGGTCCTTGTTTGACCGTTTTACTCTCAGTCAACGGTACCAAGAATAATAATGGTCATTATTTAACATTTGCATGTTTTTTTTTTTTTAGGGACAAGCGGAGAGATTGCCAACAATCTCATGAACGAAACATCTCATTTGTTTTCAAGATCCTCCTAAGATCTATTAAAAAATTATATCTCTAAAGAAAATTTTGAAAGTTCAAAATAGTAATATTTACTGAATTCAACTAGAGCTTTCTAAATAGAGGATGAAATCCTTCAGTATCACTATTTATTCAGGTCGCAACAATTGAAAAAAAAAATTTTAAAATACTTTAGAACAAGTTAATTTCAAGCAATAATGCATTGCAAACCGCATTCAGCTCAGTGAATGGTATTGAATCATGAGGAATTGATATAGTTATTGTAAAGAGAATCATCCCGCAATAATCTCGAACTACAATCTCAACATCTTAAGAATTTGAATAAACTATTTCATCAAAATTAATTTTTATAAACCTTTATTATAGGAGTTACCATAAAATAAAGTGTGACCAAAAGCACTCCAAACCGTAAAGGCAAAGGCTGCCCCAAGTGTCAATATTTTAACTATTTGAAATGGATTAATGATAGATAAATATCTTTACCCAAAAAAAGCCTGCCTTATCATTTGAGTCTATTGCCATGGCTTTTTTTTAAATAACTCACCATGTTTGCCATTCCAAATCAGCCATACAAGATTTGCCACCAAGGATTTTTGCACCATTTTTTTTTTTTTTAATTCAAACCATAGGTGATAAGCCGTTAGAGATTTCTGCACGTTAAAAATAAAAAAAAAAAAAAAAAAAAATCAAATCTGCACCATCTGAAAGATTTTCTTATTTATTATAAAAAATATGTTGTTACACAACCAATAGTCATTTGGGCAAGCAAAACCATTATTTCTCATTATAATTTCTTTTTTTTTTTTTTTTTTGGTTGCAATGATAAACATCATCCGCTAAAACAATTACTAGCTTATTCTTAAGAATATATACTATTAGTCCATGGTAACCGGATTTCCGTTCTGCTGGAACCTTGATTTCCATGACGCATCATTTTACTGCAAGGGTTCTTCCAGCAACTCCCTTTTGAGAATGAACCCCAACCCAAATTTCAGAAAAACTTTACTGATATTGGAGCTATTGGAAACATGTGAAAGAGAAGCCAGGATGGCTGAACGTTTTGCTAACAAAGACAGATTTATAACCGGCATCATTAAAGTTTAGTTTCAATTTAGCAGCAGCCCTGACAAAGCTTCTGCAAGACAGTGCAATTAGCGAGATGTGATAATTAACAAGAATCTCACAATCTAAAATATTTTCACTCTATTTAAATAAATGTTCTATCTTTCAAATCAGCCACTTAAGTTTTTAAAGTGATACATTATCCGTGAATTATGATTAATCAAATAACATTGTTAATAGTAGCAGTGATGATAAATGTTAAAGCAGCGATAATGTTCCAAAAGATATCAGACTGAATTGGAAAACCAGGCTGCATTCAATTTTCCAAAGCATTTTTCATTTTATTTTTCTATCTTTATTTGCTGAAAATATTCCTTATTTTCTATTTTATTTTCAAATTTCAAGTTTTTGTTGCCTATTCTATCCTTTATTTTAATAGAAGAAAATAAAAAATGATTTTCATTTTAAATCATGAAAGACTTTTTCGCAAAAGCTTTATTTTTTTTTAATTTAATTTAATTTTTTTATTTTATTGTTTTTTATGAAAAATGAAAAAGCGTGCCAATTATTGAAAAGCAAGCACACACCTCAAGGGCGTATTTGGTTGACATGTTTTTTCTATGGAAACACATCTTTTATAGGAAAGAGCCAGCCCTTGACATTTGGTTGGTGATTTCAACCTAGGGCTTTCTCAGAAACTACTTGCCAAGTTGCCAAACAAGACCTAAGAGATGTTCCCTTGGTTCCAAGCCAAGTAATATAGATGTAACTTGAAAGGCCCCTTCACGCCCCTTCACCACAACGCTCACGTGCTAGATAGTCCATCAACTCACCTCCACCAGACTCACATGCCACCTAGCAGTCCATCAACTAACAATCCTTTGTTGGGAGAGAGGAGATTCTCCCAACCATAACTCAGAGCACAAGGCCTAACCCAAACACAAGCACGACATTCACAGCGCTGCCTGGCCTCGCTGGCGCTGTCCCCAAATACCCCGAACCCATCAAGTTGAAACAGTTCCCTTAACATTGCGTGCCGGAGGCGAGCGAGAGGATTTGACTTTCGAGATCGAGACGCAATCAGAAGTCTCTCAGAAGTCTCTTTGCTCTCGATTATATGCTTCAGAATACTTGCCTAGAAGAATGCACTCCACATCTTTGAAGTGGGAGCAGCAATAAACGGCACATGAAATGTCAAAGCTTACAATATATTTTCCAAAAAAAAAAAAAAGGCCAAGAGAAACGAGAAAGAAACGGTGATGCTATCTATATTTGAAATATCACCTGCCATAGATTAATTAACAAGAACAACGGTGGCCTTCATTAGGACTAAGGTTAACAGTCTCTCTAAATATAGAGGCCGATTCCAACCATGATTACAAGGCGGGAGTTATTTCAGAAGTTGGCTGTCCAACCGAGGTGACTGAGCTGGGGTTGCTGATAGGTTCCCACCTGAGCTCCAGGTGCCGCCACGCCGACCCCTACGTTCCCACCCAAGGCCGGTTGCACCTGCTGGTGTACCAATGGATGAGGGCTCGCAATGGAGGCCATAGAGGCCGGCTGCGGAGAATGATACATGCCCGGGTATTGCACGTGAGAAGTCTGGGCTGCTGCGTTGAATGAGGCATGGCCGGTGTGGGTTGGCAAGAAAGCCGCATGGGGTGCTGCTGCTTGCCCTGATAAATTATAGAATGGGGCCGATTGCAAATTTGGAAGCTCTCGAGGGGTCTGAATCCAAATATCAGAAGTCTCAGCCTGTCAATATCAAAGAAAAGTAATTCAACGACTGGATAAAGTCACCATTCTCCAAATTGTCAGTGTTAAATAATTTGAAAATTTATTCCCAACAATCGATGTCCAGAACACGACCACGGTTCCCAGCCACATTCACAGTTTATACATTTCACAGTTTATGAATGATGGATTCCAATTCATAATGTAGTGTGACTGGCGTCAATAATTAAATAATGATGTTGACTGTTGTTGCTTGCTCTTGTTTTTTTCATGCTTGATGCTTGTTTTAACCTGGTCTAGTGAAAGGTCTGTAATTGGAGATGGTTGGCAATAGAGATGAGATACGCAAACAACTACTTCATTTGTAGCATTTACGTTGTTATCAACACCTTACCTACCTGTAACCCATCCCTTGGCACGGATACCACTTGAAAGGCACTCATCATGTTGCATTATCTATCATTTATTTAACTTTGAACAACACGGATTCCAGAACAAACGATTCTGAGGTCATACCTGTGGGTTTGGGACATATGAACTGTTGTCTTTGTATTTAGTTCTGGATGCTTCGTCAAGACCACTAGTGCTCCCAACAGTACCGGGAGCACCGATGAAGCCAGATGGATTGGCATAATTTCCATAACCGTTGGGATTCCCAGCAGGAACTGCCTTGTACTGTGATGTTGCGTACTTCATGCCATTGGCAGTTATGTGAGAGTTTCCACCTGGCACCACCAGATAGTTGCTGCCATTTGGTGGGTGAGGGTATGCAGCATTGCTAGAATAGTTTGGCATCGCCATTGGGGGCACATACACTGGAGAGAAGACATGACGATACGGCATAAAATTAGGGAAGTGCGATATGTGGACCGGTGGATACAGTTGCGCAACTGGTTGCTGCTGTTGTTGGATTGGCTGCTGTTGCTGTGGAGTGGTCACAGTGGACATCTGGGAGCTGTTCGATGGGTGCGAGCTGTGGACCTGCTTCAGAAAATGCACAAAACGGTCGGAACGCAATACTCCTACACAGCCACCAGTGAGATACCCAAAGAGAAAAAACCGTGAATCAGAAGAATCTGGTAGGGTACCATGGTCATCACCAGTATCTTAAGTGCCACGCTAATTTCTCAGTTCAAACCAAAGACCTCGTTTAGTTATAATGCATGTAGAAACTAAAAAAGGCATGGTAGCAAAATTATCTGACTACATGTGACAACCATAGATTAAGAGGTTCTGGCAGCACAAGCTTAAGCTAAGACAAAGTTACCTTGCATTAAAGGCACTTTTCTATGATTAAATAGAGGAATCATAGCAAAATTTGCTGTGAGGATGTAATCATGCAAGCAGATAGCTGAGATAACAATATCAAGAAAGCTTGAAGACCAAAAACATCTCTCTTGAAAAAATAATAATAACAATCAACATGGCGAGTTGAACAAGGAAAATAATTTAGTCCAAACTCCAAAGCAATAACAAAGGGTTCATAGAGGTTAGACAGTGAGTTCAGTTACCTCTGCAGCTGATGCTATATCCTGGCCCCCTACAGTATCTTCAATTGCTGCTCTGAAAAATGGCAGATCATACCTGGTTTGGGGGTCATATGCCTGTATCAAAAAATTTAAGGAAAGATAATAGGGTCATTCATTTACAGAATTCAACAAAGGAAATACAGATCCAGTTCACAAACATAAGTACAAAAATAGAAAATATATGCTCTGATTAAGTCACTAAAAAAGGCTTATTCTTCCAATCACTGTAACTGCCTCTATATCATATTTAATGCTGCAGACCAAAATAAATTTCTGACAAATTCAATGTCCAAAAACAAATGAAAACTAGAGTTTTCAATTGATTAGAAATACAGATTGCTGAACTCACAGTGAAACTTGGCAAGCTTGGATTATTTTGCAGTTGTGGCTCGGATGAACCGTACGAAGGACTGTTGCTTTGAACCAATCCAATATCAGCATAACTGTCAATACTTTTTTGGGGACTCAAAGTCTCCTTGTCTACTGGCAATGGTTTGTCTTCTGCTGTTGCTGGAGAATGAGTTCGAGAAGTTCCAATTTGAGAGTCCCCTAGATCTGTCTTAGCAGCAGAGGCATCCTCACTGGAACCCACTGGAACTGATGTGGATAAACTACAAGCAGCAAATCTTAAGTGTAAGCATAAACCTTTTAAGTTTTTAAGGAACATGCAAACAACCAAAGCCAAAATATGACAATGCTATCTGCTAAAAATACATGCTGTCAAATCCTCATTTTATTTTGAAGGCTTTGGCAGAGGAAACAAGATACAAATACAAATAAAGCAGTTCTGCATATTGCTCAATAATGATTCATAAATGGATCATTGAGTTAGATTTAAATCAGCGTATTGTAATCGTTCATAGAATTTTTTGGTCTGTAAAACATTCATTGAAATATTAGAAAGATACACAAATAACACTGAATTATATAAAGTTAAAAGATAAACAACATAGGAAAAACAAATGTGAACTGGAAATAACCTCGCTGAAGGTTCATCATTTGACTCTTCTGCATTTCCTTGTGCCTGTAAAGCAGATGAAAAACCCTTTGTAGAATCAAATCCAGATCCAAAGCTTCCAAATATCAGCTGCGTCCATTCAGATTTCGGAACTTGAAGATGTTGGGGCATGATTACATGTCCATCTCCAAAAAAATTGACTTGTGAAAGCTTCTCAGACAAGCCAGGTAATTCCGCCCGGTTTGAACCAGTTGAAACATCAGCACAAGATGGAGCAGCAGTTGTTCCACCAATACCAGGGCTGACAATACTGGGCTTTGGGCTTGGTTTTGGTTTCCACTCCATTGTGGGTTGTGTAACTACAAAACCAGATTTCTCATTTAACAATAAACACCATGACCAAAATCAAGTAAAATGTCAAATTTATTCACATGGTCCAGTTCATATACATAACCATGCACCAAAGAGTCACTATGCATTTTCTTACATACATCAGCAACTTCCACAAAAAAAAAATTGTTCACTTTTCTTTTTTGAAATTATCTAGTGGTTATACTTTGTAAATTGATAATGGGCACTAGATATTAACAGAAGTACTTTAAGCATTAAATAAATCAAAGATTTATAACCATAAGAAATAAACATAATGATAGCACACTGTGAATAAAATGAAGCATCATGGTTGGCTATAATGATGAACAAACAATTTCAAAGCTTACAGGGATGCCATCAGTAATATGGGCTCTAAACTGCAACAAGGGACACCAAAAAATAAAATATTTTTTTTATGAAAAATGAAAGTCACTACTGGGCATTTGCTTGGATGGTCTTACGTCTTGCCCCTAAGATAAGAGGATGGAAGTTCGATTCAGAGTTGCATCAGCACTTGCTTCAATCACCATGGGGTGGGGTGGAGTCAAAAGTTGGGATTAGCCCCTCCTAGTCTATAAAACGAAGGAGAAAGTCATCACCGAGCTCTTGCTTGGATGGTATTACCTCTTGCCTCTTGGGTAACAGGACAGTGGTTCAATTCTAAGTTGCACATGATTGCCCTTTGGGTAGGAGGGTAGTGGTTCCATTCCAAGTTGCTTGGCACTTGCTTCGATCACCATGGGGTGGAGTGGGGTGGGGTGGTGTGGAGTGGGGTGGGGTGGGGTGTTGGAGATTTGTCCCTCCTAAAAATACACTCTACCTAAACCAATAGCAACAGTGGTACAGAAGATGAAGAGTAATTCTCATGAACTAAACCAACTCTATTCCAAACTAATCAATAACAAATTGCATCTGTTTTGCAATGTATATTTATAGGTAGCACTCGCCATCACCATACTCTAAAGGCATAACTTAGTTGCATTCATTAATTCTACCAACAATCATCCCATCTCCCATCCATCATGACACAAGAACATATCCTACACTGACTATAGATCATGACCAACTTCACATCCTAAAACCAACAAGAGCAGACCCCTAAAACCACAAAGACTGAATCATAAGCAATACCTAAAATTTTCACCTGTAACCTAATAATCATGCTAGAATAAAGAAATAGTTGCCTAGAAGACCCACTCAATAATTTTAGATGTTAGCCAAACCATACATTTGTTTTTGCTTCCATTTTTACATTGGATTAATGGGCCCATACTAAACCAAATTCCATACACCACTATTATATTAACCTCTCCTGAAGTAAAATCCACATGCCACATAAATTAAAAATGTCTAAGATGACCAATTTCACATCAGACATTCTTATCTTATGCAGAGCGATCTTCATCATAACCACCAATATGACTCTGCAACAGATTTTAGGATTTGAAGCTACAGGGTACTAGAGCATTTTCAAATCTGTTCAACATGTAGAAACTTCTGCACTCATTAATAATAAGTTGATCACATAGTAGTTCCTCAAGCGCTGGGTCAAAGAAAGTGGGAAGAAGTCTGGGATTTCATTAATTTTTATGGAAATGAAGAACCTTTGATGATCCTAAGATTAATACAATGGACGGCAAAGAAAACATGAACAAGCAGATGGAAACAAGAAAGGAAAAACAACACTTTAGGAAGAATTGGTTAATATGGAGGAAGGAGGCTTCTGGATAAAGGCTGGCCAGATCATCTCTTCTTTTCCTTTCATTCCTTTCATTTCTTTTGTTCTTTGCCCTCTCATCCTTCCTCTCCTTTTTCCTTTCTTTTCTCCTATTCTCTCTCCTCTTCCTCTTCTTTTTCTGCACCAAAGAAAATCAAACACCGCTTCATTTCAACCATAAGAGGAGAAGAGGGTGCGTCCTTCCTTGTGTCCAAACAATGGAAGTAGAATTGCACTATGACACTAAAATGGTCACTACTTCCACTCTTCCCAAAAGCAGTCTCAGCTTAGGACTACACTGTTATATCAACATGACAAAAGCTCTCCTTCCAAAAGCATGCAGCAAAAACTAGCCTTACTGTTTTTTTTCCTTTTTCTTTTGTGTGCGCATGCGCGCACGCGCGTGCGCGAGAGAGAGAGAGAGAGAGAGAGAGAGAGAGAGAACACACAACCATTGATAAAGCCTGAGAAACCAAAGAAACCAACAAAATGATATATATCAGGCATAAAGTGCAGCTGCATCTGGCAGGAATTAAATAGATAATTGAATTGATAATAATAAAGTGATCAGATAAGTGTAATGAATACATAACAAGTGCAAAAATGGCAAAGACAGACACATTCATAAGATGAAATGAAAATTACAAAAAATTAGTTTTCATTTGCCAGAACATAAACCATTAATTGCAATGAGGTGACTAGAGAAGTTTTTCATATCAAAATGAATCCAAATCTAGTGCTATGTCAGTTAAGCAAACTATATATACATGACAACTATTATCATTTCACCAGCAACCTAGAGATAATGAAGTGTGTAACATCATTCATTTTTACCTTTCTGTTGGCTTGCAGACAGATGATGTAATTTTCCATTAGACTGGCCAGATGAAATTGATCTGCTAATAGACACGCTGGGCACAATAGGCTCTAATGAAGAGGACTGATTATATTGGGTGCTCTTTGATGTGGTAACAGTGTGTCCAGAAAATGCAGTTGAGGAAGCATCATCCTTCAATAATGAAACTGAAGATGAACTGTTTGAAAATGAAGATTTTATTGCTGGACGATCAGACAACTGTCTCCGACCACCAACTACTCCAACTTCACGCCGAATTGCCCCTACTGTTCCAGCTGATCTGGAGTCGGGAGATGGAACATGAACTGGGTCAGAGGATGAAGAGGACATTCCAATGACAGAGTTGGTTGATGCCAACGTTGGCAAGAGCACTTGAGAATCATTTTCAACCCTTCTTTGCACAACAGTAGTTGAATTTGAGGCCATCACCTGCATCCCTTCATGTAAGGGTTGACTAACATTGCTAGTTGACTTCACATCTTTGGCATGACCTGGACCAGAATCACGCCTACCACTCATACCTTGAGTTACCATTTGTTCCTCTGAACTTGTGGCAGCTGATTGCTTTTGGTCAGTTAAAATTCCTGTAGAGCTACAAAGAAAAGTGATGGATGAACAAATATGCAACAAATCTAACATATCTTTCGCATGATCTGGCATAAGATACATGTTAACACTACCAGCAGTATAAAGTTGCATTGCAGAGCAAATGATGAGTCATGATACTGAATCTTACAAATTAACTAGATAGTAGACAAGCATGCAATCTGAATAAGCAACAAGAGTGAGAAAAGGAAATGCTACTGCTGGGCTATGTCATAACCAAGAAGCTGTTGGTTTGAAGACATAAACATTATCTATGAGATCATAAGAGAGGCGTAATATTACACAACACAAACCCTACAAGACAGCATGACATTAAAATAAATAGTAGTAAAAACACATCAAACAAGCAAGAAAGGCAGCAAAGTTTATCGCATGATGATGATGATGGTGATGATAATAACGATAAAATATGTCTTTCAATCAAATGTCACGAACATTAATCAAAATCAAGGAACTTTCTGAAGATACTTAAGTTACAATACAGCATGAACCAGCATTTCTGGGCTTGAAATTGGCATTTGGAAGAACTAAAGACATTTCATGAAACTAGTAACTCGGTCAAGGACTCATGACTAAAAAAAAACATGGTAATGAATATCTACCAAAACCAAGGGAGCAATATCCATAAAATAGTGTGGAGCAACAGTCATGCATTTTTCATACTCAACACTGACCGTCAAAAAAAAAGTTTAGCTAAGAGAATGTTTGGATGCAAGAAAAACTGCTTGGAAAACTCATTTTTCTTGGAAAATCTAGTTTTCTGTTTGTTTATTTCATTAGAAAACTAACAAATTTAGAAAAACTAGTTTTCTGGAAAATTTTTGCATTTTCATGAAAAAGTCTTTATTTTTTTTTTCTATTTCCATGGATTTCCATGCAACTAGCAAACCCTCCAGGAAAAGGTAAATATGAGCATCAAACAGCAAGACAACATAACTAAAAGAATGTATGAGCAATTTACATATAAAAGTGTGCTTCTGTAGATATACCTTGAACATGGTTGGTTGTTTAAGAATCATTTTGAAGAATGACATGAAGAAATAGATATTTAATGGTTCAACTTTATGAAGAGTCAATCATGGAGGAAAAGAAGATTGATAACACATTATGTATTGTATGCCAGTCCAACCTAAAATAAAAAATCAAATTTCACAATATCAATAGATCAGAATAAACTACATTCGAAAATGAATTTCCAGAGAGCATATCCTGTTTACTACATATAATATTTTTAAGATTTCAAACTTGTCAGAAGGATATCTTGAGGTAAGCTGAGTTCAGTTCATAGTAAAATTCAGTATATACTTAGAATCAAATTTGGAGCCAGGATTTTGACATATGAAGGATCATCATGCCCAAAACACAACAAAGACACAAAGGTCTGCCATTCTGTACAGCAAAACAAACAAAAGGCTAGTTGTTTGGAGAAAGATTTCAAGTACTCAAGAGGTGCTATGCTGACATAACAGAAAGATAATAAGGAAAAAAAAAGTTAAGGACTTAACTTGCATTGATTTAAAATAAATTAAATTAAAGGATTTTACTACAAAGAAATATTAATTTACAGATTCCACAGAAAAGAACTGCACCTCTTTTCTGGAACACTCAATATCATGCTTTCACTGCCAGAAGACAAATTCTGAAGTGGTTCTGGTTTAGCATCCCAATTGCCCTTCTGATTCATTCTATTGTCCCTCACAATACGGAATTCTCGGTTGGGTCCTGCACCAGACATATCTCAGGCATCAAATAGACGTCTTTATATAATATAATAGTGATATCAACTCTTTTATGGGCAACTATTTATCACATAAACAGGATTTTTATTACCAGAAGCAGGATTCCGAGGATAAACCCCTCTTTTAGCACTTTGACCCAATGAAGCCTGAGATTTTTCCCGTTGCATCTTAGGCACTGTTCTAATTCTTGTATCAGCAGAAGCCTTGAAACCTGTACTCTGAGGCCACATAACAATAACATGTCAAATACAGTATAACATAAGGAAAATGCAAAACAAAGAATAAAGTTTGGTTGCCATTGAACATTTGTTTGAACATAATTACACCGAATCTATAAATCTTAACAACTCATTTAATTTCCTATGATCTCAGCTTAATATGTTCTCTTCACAATTATTTTGAACTCATCTTTACGGAGAATTAGATGAGGTGTTACATTTTATCTTGCTCCTACACCACCACCAAGTATTCTTATTTCAACAATTCTCCTTTTTGTAACATTCAGACCCATGTCTCCACTCTTTTTTTTTACCATTGAGATTCCTAGCATCCATTAACTCACTCATCTCAAATTTGCACTCATTGTTCTAGTCAAAAACACAGAAATATGTACATGAATAAAATTAATTATTCCTTTCTTTGGCACTAAATATTTCAGTCACTAAAAGTAGCTCCATTTCTATTAGCAACAATTCACTCACTTTATTTTCATGAGCTACCATTCACCTCTTGTTTGAGGTTCAAGATCCCGGTTTGGGGTCTGAATTAATTGGGCATAATGAGATCCTGTTTTGAAAATTCTATTAGTTCTAACTCCAATTTCCATAGTTTTGATAACTAATTAAGAAAAAAGAAAAAAGAAAATAATAGAAAATTAACAAAAATATTAAAAAGCATACCTCTTTCTTTCTGTCCCTTTTTCTTTTGACCTCATGAAATGGATCTGCAAAAGGCAGAAGCACAAAAAAAAAAAAAAGAATAAAATTGTACAAAAGTTGTATACAATATTGAAATTCAGTTTCAATACACAACAACAACAAAGCCTCAATTCCAAACTAGTTGGATTTGGCTATATAAATCATTTTCTCCATACTGCTTAACTAAGGGCTATACTTTCCTTAAGATGCAAAGATATCAAGTTTTTCTTTACTACTTCCTCACATTTGATTTTCAGTTTATCCCTATTTTTTTTCCTTTTATATGTATTACGTCATTCCTTCGTATTGGTATATTCCTAGGTCTACGTTATACATACTTAAACCATCTAAATTATCCATTTCTCAATTTATCTTCAATTTGAGCTACCTTCATCTTTTGATGAATACCTTCATTTTTTATTCTATTTTTTCTTATATTATCATTATCCATCTCAGCATTTTTATTTTAGTCATGCCTATCTTGTGTAAATATTGTTTCCTAACCATCCAATATTTTGTACTATAAAGTATGACCGGTCCTATGATCATTTTATAAATTTTTTCTGCAACTTGACAGATACCATATGACCACAAAATATTTCAATTGTACTTCTCTATTTTATTTAATCTGCTTTGATTTTATGGACAATATCATCTTCAATATCCTATTCCTTATGAATAATTAATCCTAAATATGAAAAATATTTACTTTTAAGAATTTCATAAACCCCAATTTTCACTTTATCTTCATTTCTATTTTTAATTTTACTAAAATTACATTCCATATATATGCCAGAAAGGTCAACCATAGAAGCTATTTTCCTTTTTAGAAGGAAAATAGAGATGTATAGAGCAAAGAAACAAAATTTTCATGTGGTTTTATTGATTTAGAGAAAGCAATGATAAGGTTCCTAAAAAAATCTTATGATGGGTGTTAAAAAAAAAAGAAATACCTGTTACGTATATTAACATAATAAAAGATATGTATAATAAGGCAGTTACTAGTGTAAGAACTATTGATTCCTATCTTTTTGCTTTAATTATATATGAGCTTACTAGACATATTCAGGATGATATTCAATGATGCATGTTATTTACAGATAATATAGTACTAGTAAATGAAACTAAAACTAGAGTTAACTGTAAGTTAAAACTATGACAAAATGCATTAAAATTTAAACGTTTTAGGTTAAGTTGAAAAAAAATAGAATACATGAAATGCAATTTTAGTACAATTAGAGATGAAGATAAATGTTGAGTACAAATTAGGGACCATTAAATTATTAAAAATGATCATATTTGGTAATTAAGATTGATTATTCATAAGGAAGAAGAGATTGAGGATGATGATGTCCATAGGATTAAAGCAGATTACATAAAACGGAAAAGTGCAATTGGATACCTCATATTATGTGATTATAAAGTACCTGCCAAATTGAAGGAAAAGTTTTACAGAACAGCCATAAGACCATTTATGTTTTATGGTACGGAATGTTAGGCAATTAGAAAAATAGACGTACATAAGATGAATGTGACGGAAATGAGAATGTTAAGATGGATGTATGGTAATACAAGAAAAGATAGAATAAGAAATGAAACCATTCGTAAAAAAATAAACATAACTCCAAACGAGAATAAACTAAAAAAAGGATGACTTCAATGGTTTGGACATGTGTAATGTACACCTAGAGATACACCTATGCAAAAAAAAATAACTTGATATATGTAGAGAAAAAAAGGTAGAGGTTGACCGAAAATCACATAAAAATGATAAAGAATGACTTAAAATTTTTGCATCTTAAAAAAAATATAACTTATAACAGAGCTAGATGAAGAAAAAAGATTTATGAAGCCGACTCCAACTAGTTTAGAATTAAGGGCTTTGTTATTGTATATTTATTAGACTATATTGATTTTATGATACATTATCCCATACATAATTATTTTTTCTACCTTATCGAAAAGCTAAAAATTTGAGAATAAAGAGATAGAACACTAAAAATTATGCTATTATCTGAGAAAAAAGAGAAAAAAATATCAAGGGACTACAGATTTCAGCTGAAAAACATAAAGCATTCTATTAAGCTAATAGGCTAAATATATTACCATAATGATTTTTTAACTTTTTTCTATTATGTATTATAAATCGTACTTATACAAATTATTCTATTATTTATTTCAAAAATATGTGCGACACTTCGCTTAGGTGCACACCTATGCTTTGCACCTTACACTTAAACTCTAAGAGCCCTTTGCACTTAAGTGCGCCTAGCACTTTTAACAACCCATTCCTTTTCTATTTATATCAAACCATTCCTTACTTCCACAATTCAAAGCCACTAGTATGTATGCCTCAATAAAAATAGGTCAAAAAACTACTCCAATAATGGTCCCGGTTCAAACACTTCTGACAAAGATCCTCTCCACATTATCCTAATCTCAGCAGCTTCAGATAGAGCCTCATTGTGCTCATATTTTACGCACAATTATCGCTAGTTTCCCACTCCCTGCATATTAGGTAATTAGTAGACCATCAATGTGCCTCTCATCTTCTCTTATGTTCTAATCATCATTTACGAAATAGATTGTAATAAGGCATATATTTTGCCTTGCATGATAGCTTCTCCACCTCTTTGTCTTCCTTTTATGCGATCAGACACCCCATGGTACTTATTCTTGCCAATCCTTAATATAGAACTTACATCCTAGATTGATTTTTAGGTATCAAAATTTTGAGACCAAGTTTGTCTGCATGCAATACTGCCTTTGGATCCTTACTATTCATACAAAATCCACTATTGAGTCCCGTATCATATTTGATTAAAATTTACTACTCAAGGTTGAGGTAGGCATTGCCCGTATTAAACTCAAGCAACGTTTCATCTGCACAGAAACAAATGCACGCATGAACGCTGTGCACGACAGAAACAAATGTATTTGATTAAAATACAAAACTCACTATGCATCATATTTGATTAAAATTAATTACTCCAGGTTGAGGCAGGCATTGCCGTGCTAAACTCAAGCAACGTTCAATCTACACAGAAACAAATGCACGCATGAACGTGTACACACGACAGATGCATGCACGAAAGCTTGCACGTGACATGCACGCTCACGTGCAGGCAAATCTTTTTAATTTTCATTTTTTTCGTATATCAACTTAATTAGCTAATTCTTTCAGTTGCGTGTAAATTTAAACAGAAAGAAAGAACCTTGAACAAGCACATGCCAAATAGATCCTAAAAACAACATCCAACGCAGTTTAGACCAAACTTAGGATTCGTCCACGTAGTTCCACATTGACATAGTAGTCAAGGTAAACTAAAGCCACTAATCTCTTGCCATTATCGTTCACGTAGCCGTTTTAAAACAAAGAAGGGTCAGAAACAATGCATTGTGAACAAACATTATGCACCCAACAGGACACCAATTAAATTTCAATGCATCCCGAAGACAAAACCCAACCCAACCCAACAGGACACCAATTAAATTTCAATGCATCCCGAAGACAGAACCCCAAAGGAGACTGCTTGATAACGACTTCAAACAGCAGTCAACCAATTAAAGTTCAAAGAACTTCCAAGTCCTCAAAGATAACAACTTCACTACTACGAGCATCGTCAAACTAACCCCGAGCAAGTAACTTGAAAGGCCACCAAAGCCAAACCCTAATCGCTACACGCTAAAACCCACTCCGCATAATAAAAGAAGAAAGAGAGCATCAACGCGAGCTCCAATGCACCACTCGCAAAACCCTAATAAGTTCCAACTGACCTTGGTTGAGTAATTTCTGCGCGGTCTCGTTGGGATCCATGCCGGTCTCTCTGAGCACGGCGTAGATGTCGGCGTCCGAGTGGTTCCCGACGATCTCCTTGATGGAATCGATGGTTTTCCGGACGCGTAAGGAGATTGCCTGCACCCCGTCGTCGGGCCTCGAAGCCAAGACCATCTTCCTCGAGATCGGAGGAGCTGGGGAGGGGCGGGGGGAGGGACCGCCGGAGAGAAACCCTAGATCGGCGGCGAAGGGCGGAAGAGCGTAGAAGAAGAGGCGGAGAGAGGGGGGAGAGGAAGAGAGTAGTAGGGAGAGGGAAGCGGCGGTGCGAGGGGGAGGGGAGAGGGGGACAGGTTTTGGGGGAAAGAGCAAGGGTTTAGAAATCGTTTTCGCTTTTAAAACCCGACGCCGAGAGAGAAAAGAATTGGGGCAGGATTATGATGGCACAATATTTATTTATTTTATTTTGTGAAGTGGGGGAGTGAGTATCTTGGGAGGTAGAGCGTCCATGGCGCCCCCCTACCCATACGGCGACGAGGGAAGCTGATTGGAAGTTTGAGAATACGAAAAGACGCGTAGCCACATTCATAGTTCCATGCAAGCGTTACATAATCTGGAGCTTGGAATCGCGGTGAAACTCATCGGGGTCCATTTTTAACCAACTCGGCTCGTCTGTATTTTTTTTATTTTTCTTTTTAAAATTATCTCTAACATCATACTATTTAACACTACTTTGATATTAGTTAACATTTCGAAAACACACTTCAACACTAGTTAGACATTGACTTTAATCTGAGTTTAGGATGGATTTTGAAGCAAGGCTCTCTCTCTCTCTCTCTCTCTCTGGTTCAAAAAAAAGCTAAGTTTCAAACACAAGTCTTTGGGTTTTGAATTTTTTATGAAATCTATTTTAATCCTAGTCAAAATTTAAAAACTCTATCCCGATTAAAGCATAATGGAATGAATTTTTGTTAGATCGAAATAAAATTATCATCTCTATTTTAAACATAGAGGAAGAAGTCTTAACGACCATGAATTAATAGACGACCTCTCCTTTCAAGCTAATGCCAGTGTTTTAATTTATAACCATCATATTAAAAGACATTAATTTACCATGAATCTTTGCCCATTTGTACTTCAAACTTGCCATGAGAACAAAAAAAAAAAAAAAAAAAACCGACACTCTCTTGAGTGGAGTCCGGGTGAGTTTCCTTTCCGCACTTCACAGGGGTGTGACACCCAGTCCGGATGAGTTTCCTCTTCGCACTTCACATGGGTGTGACACCGGGTGTCTGTAATATATATTAATATAGATAAGGGTTAGGGTTACCTCATGAATATATGATGAGGGATTCGGATGTGATATTTTGTTTGTGGAAGAATCTCATGAGATGGGATTACTTAGAGAAGTATTTGTTGCATAGAAGACATTTTTATATTAGTCGTTAAGATTTTTTATATTCATGTGACAGCGTTGCCTATCATCAGCCCGACATTTTAATCGTCACAATTCAATCGCTTTTGGGCTTACAAGGATGGGAGGTGTGATGGGGCAACGTAATGGAAAGAGGATGGGACACAAGAAAATCTAACTCCTTAGGATCTCCCTACGTGTGTAAGAAAAGGAGGTTAATCCTCAAATATTATTTTCTTAAAAAATTACAATGATATGTATTAGTGGTAACAGGATATGAGATCTCCAATGATAACAAGTGAGTTAGTTGCTTTTCTTAAAGGGATGGATGGCAAAGAAAGTTGAAATAGAGCTCCTGATCTTATTTATAGACTGCAAGAGTAGATTGGCTTTGAAAAAATTGGCTTATTGTTCATTAGTCTATGCAACCACTGTTTTAGCATCCAAACAAACATTCAAAGGACTAGATTACTGCTTAATAATGACCAAAATTTCCCATGCTACTCTACTTGAAACATAGTGCAAAACATATAAATGCTTCGCTATCACCTAAAATGGCATTCCTATTTAAACATAATGTAAATGGGTGAAGTTCTTGATTTCTTTGTACTTCATTGAACTTGGCGATATTTTAGGTTGTATTTGGATGGAATATTTTAAAAAATTTCTAGAATTTAAAAGTATAATATTTTAAAATACAACATTTCAGAATTCTAAAATTTCATAAATTTTCTGTTTGGATAGTTGCTCTTGAAAATAAAATTTTATTCAAGGATTGTAAAGTTTTCTATATATAATATTTTATAATATTTATATAAATTCATATAATTTTATATAAATATTTTAATATTTTTATGAAAATATTAAAATTTATGTAATAAAAATTTAACAAACATATTTAATAAATATATAAAATAAAATAAAATTATTTTAAATAAACGTTTATATGTAAAATAAAATAAATATTAAAATAAATATTTATGTAAATAAATTTTTTAACATTTATGTAAATATTTTGGTATGGAAATAAAATTAAATATTTTGACTATTTCTAAATGGATTTTTAGGAGGGATTTCTAAATGACACTCATAAAGGTGGAATTTATAAATGACTGCTTTGAGGATTTTGTAAATTTCATGAAATTTTATAAATTTCTTCTTGAAAATAGCTAAATAAGAAATTTTAGTTTTAAAATTCTATAATTCTCACTTCAAATGAAATCCCTTCTAAAATTCTTCCGTCCAAACATATCATCAGTCTTTTTTCTAACTTTAGCTAACTTAACCAAAATTTACTCAAAAGGGATACTAGTAGGTCTAATATAAATAACAAAGTAGATTGCAAGGATTGTACGTGCAAATATTGAAGAGATCAATTCCACCAAAAATAAAGATCTGAAAAAATTAATGGTCCAGAATAAAAATCTTTTAAATATTAATTTTTCAAAAACCAATACATAATATCCTATACTAGATAAATATGATGCATAAGTTTCTTATGCTAAGTTTGAGCTAATCTTGACTTATATATCACATCATATGCAAATACATACATAACTACATATATGCATAGATGTATACATATTGCTAATTTAAACCATCGCCGCTAATTTTGGATTGGGTTTAGACACAAAAATCACAATTGGAGCATGAATAAAATTAGTTTGGGTTGACCTTTAATCCAATGCAAACTCGACCCTCACTCAATTCTAACTTAATGCAATCTAACACAACATGGTGTATATATAAATAAACAATTCTCATTATATTCCATATAAATTATTTATATATTTATATAATTTAAATTTAAATTTTGTTAAATGTTATGTAACTACACAAATAAAATTGATGAATGGCCATGCCTTGGTTTAAGTAATATTAATCAAACAAATGTGTTCCAAACTCTTCTCTCAAATTCCTTTTTAACTAAATCTAACCCATTTAATATGGCACAAGTCAACTCGATTTGACCAACCTAAACCAACCCGAGTTTAGTTTGTTATAGGATTAGGGAAATTCTAGCACAAGAACAGGTTGAGCTTGTGAGATCTAAATATAGAATTGCTGAAGGTTTGCCCTCAAAGCAACCCAGCTGGCTTGAATTACAGCATTAATCTTCTCTATTCATTCAATAATCCCACCTTCGAAGCACACTTTAATAAATATATTTCTCGACCTCAATGCACTGGTTTTGGCCAAACTTCTTTTATCCATTAGTTCTTCTCACATGCATTTTATATGTCAGTATCTGGTTTGATAGATTATTTTTTAAAACAAATTAAAACCCAAACTTTCAATGGATCAGATTAGCTCTTATTAATCAATCATGGAATATCCAGTCTATCATATTAATTTTTTTTAATTTTTAATCTTTCTAATCATATTTAGTGAAAAAAGCTGAAAGTTATTTTATCACCGTAAGTAGTTATCTTCGTATTATATATAATTCTTTTTATTATACATAAAAAAAAATATAAATATGAACACAGTTAATATATGATAAAAAGAATTAAAAAAAATAAAAAAAAATTTAGTACGAAGAATTAAACCTTGTAGAGCAGGACATTAACTGCTGTATTTTTTTATGCGTAAAAAGGGGTGGATTAAGCAAGGCCAAGTGGCAGGATGCACCAAGTGGGCCAAATGCCAGCACCAAGCATCAAAGTTGCATCCCCTCTGGTATCTAGAAAACGTCGTATTAACAAGCAACCAGGAAAGACAGCCGCCACCTTCTGCTGGCATCGAAGATCCCCAAGGACAAGAACAAAGTTCGTTGATACACAAGACCCCTTCCTTGTTATCACCGAATCCTCTCTCTCTCTCTCTCTCTCTCTCTCTCTTTGCTTACAAATATCGATAGATAGAAAGATATCGAAATCGCCCAAGGCCCTCCCTTCTTCTCTCTCTGGGAGAGCCATCGATGCCCCTAGGTCTCTTTGGGTCGTCGGAGATGGGCGGCACGTCGACGGTGGTGGGAGTGAAGAAGGTGCGGAAGGGGATGCCAGAGGAGGAGTGGGAGGAGTCCATGCTCCTCCCCGGCGACATCATCGATGGCGTCGCCCCCGTGGTCTCTGACGCGGACGCTGAGGACGCCGCCTCCTTTACGTCAGCCAAGGGCCGGTCCGAGCTCAGCTCCCTGCTCGGCCGGCTCGGCCGCCAGTCTGGGTCCGTCTGGGTGAAGGTCCGGCGTGGGGATGCCGTGCTCCTCCTCCGCGGCCGCGTTGCACCGGACCGCGGCTCGACGCTCCACCGCCGTTTCACCCTCCAGGCCGCCCGGGATGACCGCCACGTCGCCGCTCTCGCCGACCTCACCCTCGACCGCTGCGCTGAACTCCAAGGTGAAAAATCAAACTTTCAACGAATTTGAACATTAGAGACATGGCAATATGAACATCAAAGTTAGCACTCACATTAAAATTTTAATACAATTATGTTGCTATATAAGTTTCACTTTCTTATACCATAGAAACGGCTGTGAAAAATCTAACAGGAGATACGCATAATCCTAAACAATATAGATCACTATCAACAGTAAACTCATGATGAATGCATCATTGGAATATAATATTTGTTCATCTAATTTTGCAACTCTAAAGTCATCAATCATACATGGTTGCCGACGTAAAAAAAAAAATTCAACATCATGCAGAAATGAGCAGAAGGGTGGTCAACGTGGATGTTGGTGCTTTCGACTTGAGGAAGCGGATCCAATATGATTGGAGGAAGAAGGTGGGCACTTGTTTGCCCGACCGGCATTCGACGGTCATCAGCTCTATTCTATTCCTGCCTTTCCCCGAGGAGCACGGCGTCGACGCCGCCACGACGAGGTCCATGGCCTGGTTCTCCGCCGCCGTCTCCTCCGGTGCCCCTCTCATCTTCGTCAACATACAAACCGAGCAAATCCTTGTCTCAGTATATATCTCTTTGCACTCTTTTCCGTTGTCTCCCTATCAGAATCCACGTAAATATTTTGGTCACGTAGAACGAACTCATTGTTAACCATGATTTACTTTTCCCTCATGGATGGTATTTGATTAATTAAGGACAAGACTGCGTCATCTCCTGAAGGCACCAGTGCCCGGTGTTACCGGAGAGAAAGGAGCTGGCGCCGGCAACAAAGTTCAAAACCAAAAATGGAGGTGGCGCAGGGAATCCGCCTGTGGTTCCTGCCGGGCGTTGCAGAGGTACCGCTGGTCTTGGACCCCAACATGGGCGAGACCCGTTTTGGAATGGATATTAAACGGACCGAGGAGGTACATGAAGCTATGAAACAAATTAATATTACATCATTCGAGCAGGAACTGATAACAATATAATACTACTATGAACAGGGTTTCATCTGCGTGACTTCGGTGTCCAAAGGGCTCGCAGCTGATCGCGCCGGGCTTCGAAAGCTTTTTAAGGAAGCGTGCGAGGCCGGGCATCTGGTTTTGATCTCTCGGCTGGAAGGAAGAAGCGTAATTCCGTCGGAGGTCTCGTCTGAGGGGCTTATCCTTTGCTGCGACCACGCGGACATCAAGGAGAGGCTTTCGGTTGCCATTGAGCAAAGGGAGGAGGTTCGTCTTCACGTCATGGCCTGGGCTGACCAAAGGTCTTCTTCTGCACCCATTCCCAGCACCATTGTTCCTTCTACGCATCTGCTTCCTCCCACCAGCAGCATCTAGTAATGAGCTGGATGAGAGCTTCTCATCAGATTATAGGTATCATGGTCGTGATTATGCTGGCATCATGAAGTAGAATAGTCATTGACCATGATGATATGCGTCCGCGTGTGTCGTGTGACTTGAATGCATGGGACGTAAAATTTTAAGTCCGACATAAGTTCGCACCAGAATATCATGTCATCATTCTGTGTCGACGCAGAGATTCTGGAATCTAGTAATAAAATCGGCCTTTTCGATGGTGTCATGAGATAATGATAGAATTTTAAGAACTCTGGCAAAAATGATGATTATTTTATGAAATGCGCTGGTTGTTCATTATATCATTCAGCATGCAGAACGTTGATCAGCAAAGATTAGTTCCCATAATAATAATAATAATAATAAAGCCTAATTGCCTATTAGCCCCTCAAACTTCACCGATAAGCACTCGTCCCTGTTGACCAGCATTATAATTCCCGTACCTCAAAAAAACACTCCATCTCTAAATGGCCACACTACTCTTTTGCACCCAAGTGCATACACTACTCCTTAGATCTAAGTACTTACAGAAAATAGGCTAAATATGTACAGAATTAAAATATAAGTATATATAAAAAAAAACTAAGTACATACATAGTGGTATAAGTGTATACATGATTCTTCTAAATATGTATAAGATCAAAATTCAAGTGAAGAAATAAGCGTATACAGAATAATATAAGTGCATACGGAATTATTCCAAGTGTATACAAGGTCACAATTCAAGCACATGTAAGGAAGGACTAAGTGTGTACAAAATGATATAAGTGTGCTTCTAAGCATATATAGGATTAAAATTTAAGTGTGTACAAGATTACTCCAATTGTTTATAGGATTTTTTAAGTGTGTATAGGATTAAAATACAAGTTTGTATATGGAAGGGCTGAGTATATACGAGATCTTTCTAAATATGTATAAGATCAAAATTCAAATGTGTGTAGAATGGTATAAATATGTACAAGATTCTTGTAAGTGTATATAGGGTCAAAATTCAATTATAAAAGGAAGGGCTAAAGATGTATAGGATGGTATCAGGGTATATAGGATTATTCTTGGCATATACAAAGTCAAAATTTAAGTATATATAGGATTATTCAAATGTGTTTAGACTGGTATAAGTATATATAGGATTCTTCTAAGTATGTACAGGGTCAACATTCAAGTGTACACAGAAAAGGGTTAAGTATGTATAAAGTGGTACATGTACAAAGAAGTGTTAAGTATATATAAGGTGGTATAAGTACCTACAAGATTATTCTAAGTGTATACAGTCTTCAAATTCAAGTGTGTACAAGATTACTTCAGTTATGTACAGAGTAGTATAAGTATGTGCAGGATTATTCCAAGTGTGTGCATGGTTAAAATTCAAGTGTGTACAAGCTTTAGTATCAATCCGGTGTGGAACATGAAAGGTCAAGTATCAATTCCCTATTGGTTCAGTTTGATTTGCCGCAAACCAGGTGGTTTTGAACAATTCGACATACCTTGTTACATAGAAACCATAGAGGGAGATGTGCAAGTCATCTATTTATTTTTCTCCCTTTTTTACTACTCGAGAGGTGAGGAGATGGTTAATCTTCGTTTCTTCCTTCATCATCTTATTAGGATTGAATTATCAAAAAATATCATTTGCATTTTCCTTTCTAATTGCAAAATTAAGCTTGAAAATTAATGGTAAAGTCACTTACCTTCCTTGTATATACGACCTGCTTGCACTTATATCACCTTTTACACAATCGGAATAATCCTATACATACTTAAATTTTGATCCCATACATACTTAGAATAATCCTGTATGCACTTATATTACCCTATACATACCTGACATAATCTTATACACACTTGAATTTGAAACCTGTATATACTTAGAATAATCGTGTTTACACTTATACCAACTTGTACATACTTGAATATTGATCCCATATATACTTGAATTTTGACCCCATACATACTTACCACTTTATACACGTACAAAATAATCCACATATTTGAATTTGAAGCCTATACATAGAATAATCTTGTATGTACTTATACACCTTGCACACACTTAGTCCTTTTTTGTACACATTTAAATTTTGACTATGTACATACTTATAAAAACTGTATACACTTGAATTTTGACCCTATATATACCTATACCATCTTAAATACATATGAAATAATATTATACATACTTCAATTTGAAGCTTGTATAGACTTGGAATAATCATGTACGCACTGATACCACCTTATATACACTTAACCCTTCTCTGTACACACTTAAATTTTAATCCTATACACACTTAGAAGAATTCAATACTTAGAAGAATTCAATACACACTTGAATTTTAATCATGCACACACTTAGAGTAATCCTATACAGACTTAAATTTTGACTCTATACATACTTTGAAAAATCTTATGCACACTTATGCCATCCTATACACACTTAGCCCTTATATACATCTGAGTTTTATCCCTATACATACTTAGAAGAATTCTGTACACATTTGAATTTTGACCCCATATACACTTAGAAGAATCCTATATACACTTATACCATCTAGTATATACTTGGCTCTTTCCTGTATACATTTAAATTTTGACCATGTTTGCATTTAGAAAAATCCTATATACACTTAAATTTTGACCCTTTACGCATTTGAAATAATCCTGTATGCATTTATATCACCTTATACACTCTTGAAATAATCCTACACACTCTTGAATTTTGACCTTATATATACTTAGGATAATCTTGTATGCACTTATACCATCTTGTACATACTTAGCCCTCTCTTGTACACTCTTGAATTTTCATCCGATACATACTTAAGAAGAATCCTATATACACTTATATCACTTTATACATACTTAGTCCTTCCTTATATACATTTGAATTTTGACCCTATATACACTTAGAAGAATTTTGTATACACTTATTTCATCCTTTACATGCTTAGAAGAATCCTGTGTACACTTATACCACAATGTACACACTTAGTCCTTTCTTGTACACAATTATATTTTGATCATATATATACTTAGCCTATTTTTTATACGCACTTAGGTGTTTGTAAGGGTGAAATGATTATTTTTGTAATTTAGTAGAAGTTTAAGAGGATCGCAAGTTAAAAAAAGGAAATATGTGGGATTGAAAGTTTTACGTAAACAGTAGAGAGGCTTTTTGTTAACTTGCGATTAACGAAAGAACCACACGCTAAGTCGACCCCATAAAAAGCCAAGAGTAGTGATAAGATACGAAGGCAATGGGTAATGAAAAGTTTGGCCAAATTGCACTCGATCATACTCATTTTGATAAGTCCTGAAAAAATGGAAAAGCTAAAATATATTATTCATCCTCAAACTTTCATTAAAAATTTATTTTAATCCCCAAACTATTGGTTGTTGCAGTTTATTTCCTCATGATTTAAAAATATTATATTTTAGATGTTTTGTTATATAGAATTAATTAAAATTAGCAAAATAACCGATAGTCATATCAACATGAAGATATCAATTAATCTACGTATTAGATGACACACCAACTATTTCATTAATTTTAATTAATCTAATATAATAGGACATGTAACAAATACTCGTTAGGGAAATTACCTCTCCCCCTCTCTTCAAACAAAAATTTTAGAGGATAATTATAAAATTAAGTAGCCGCCCCTTTTAATTAAAGATCCTAGCTCCACTACTGGACTAAACCATAACAATTGAAAGTTTGAGAATCAAAATTAATTTTGAATGAAAGTTTGAGGATTAAAAATATATAAAAAAGAAAAATTTGCAATACATATGCTTCTAAGGTTATTATTTTGCATTATATCATCAACATTTTCCAATTCAACTTCTCGAAATGTAATGAATGAGATCATGAAGGTCAATATTTGTTGCTATAATGAAACATACAAACTATAGCATAAACAATTTAAAATATTTTATAAAAATCATATTTTTTAAAACACTTACATTAAGTATATTAATTTATAAAATTTGTTTATTTAAATATATTTTAATAATGATGGATCTAGTAATTGGACAGACTATCCTATTTGACACGATAAATAAAAAAAAATAATGAGATGATATTACATGGCACTGAGATGATAACGTGAGAAATAAAAAATGATTATGATAAGAGGATCTACATAAGAGTTAGATGTGGAAGATAAAAATTGATGGAAATTTTTGGAATCCATTTTCCTATCTTTTGTTAGCCTTAGCATTATATAGTGCCATCTTAATATCTTTTCATGCACTAATTAGGATTGTTCGCCAAGTTAGTATTGATAGCTATTAGAGATGTATTTGATTGAATAAATTTTATGAGTTAACATATTCAATGAAAGAAAAAAAAAAAGAAATATAAGAACTTAATTCAAAACCTCCAATAAATTAATGTACTATTGATGTAATCTTTTTTTTAATTTCATAAGGATAAAATATAAATTATTTAAAAATATAATGAAATAAAAAGCAAATAGATCAAAGCTCAAAGTCTTATTTTAGGGTTTATTTGGATCTTTCAAGTATGAGGGAAGGAACGATTAAGGAAAGATGAGAGGGTTGTTATTCTTTGCTCATTTTAGAAGATTTTTTCGTTTTTGTTTGTTTTAGAAGAATGGTAATAAAAAAAATACATTCATTTTGTTTCTATAAAGTGGAGGATAAAAAAAAAAAAAAGAAGAAGGGGGGAGCCGTATACGATTAAAAACAACAAGATAAAACAAAAGAGGGATTAGTTTTTTTATAGCTGGAAGGTAATTTTGGGTTAAAAAAAAAAAAGAATGAAGAGATAGGATTAGGATAATAGGGCCAAAAATTATAAATAATTTCTCTCCGCAATCTCACCTCCCTTTCAAAAGGGCGGTTTTACCAAATTATCCCTTAAAGTTATATTCCTCCGCCGGTAATCTCACCTTCGTGTCTCCCTCGTCCATATTTCTTCCAGGCCCCCCCCCCCCTCAGCTGCGAGCAATGAGAGCAGGACTCGGCCTTCTCTCATCATCCGCCGCTTTTCTCACGGCCGATCTCTTCACCTCTTCTCACCTTGCTCTCAAACCCCTCCTCCTCCCCTTCACCAATCCTAATCGGATCCCGGCGAGGAGGCCGCCACCGCTGCCCACGCCATCTCGCCGGCCCCTCGCCGCCGCCTTCTCCGCCATGGCGTCCGCCTACAAGCCCGAGGAGGCTATGGTTCCGCCTGCCCTCCAGCTCCCCACTCCCCTCGTCTCCAAGGTGCGATCCTTCTCTTCCCCCTCTTCGATTGTCGCTCTGGTTTTGATCAGGAGTTTGTTCTTTCCCCCATTTTCTTTGGCAGTTTAAGATCGCTCTTTGCCAATTGGCGGTGACTGCGGACAAGGAGAGGAACATCGCCCATGCTCGCAAGGCCATCGAGGATGCCGCCGGGAAGGGGGCAAAGCTCGTCCTCTTGCCTGTAGGTTCTATTAACCAGTTCCCAGATCCTTATAATAGATTTCTCTATGGAAAATAAATCTTTCTCTGGCGATAATATAACGTAGTCACTGTTTTTACCCCCAATAATCGTTTCTTTTATCGGATAAGCGATCTAAGCACCAAGTCACTGATAATGAACTCAGTTTTGGAATGCCAATTTTAGTGTCTTTGAACTCAGTGTGATGCTCACGCGAAATAAAATAGTTGCAAAACAGGTTCTGGCTTTTTGGCTGGCACCTTACAAGGAGCAGTACGAGAAGTCGGCGTAAGCTGTGGCCTTTTACATGAAATCTCCATGTGGCAAAAGCATTTCTGTCTCCGTTTGCGAAGCATGAAGTTCAAAGTTTTAAACTAAAGTTGGCATTTGAGTTGTCTCGACGTTGTCAAGACAATGAATTCCGCATTTGAAGTGCCACTTCACTTTTTAAATTGAAGTTTTAGTATTTCAATAGATGCCTTTAGCTCAGAGCTATAAATTTTAGCATTTCAAACACTAAAATCCACATTGAGCATGACAAACCAAAAACAGAATTTGATTTTGTGTGCACTTTTGCAATGCCTGCTGGACCAATAAAGAAGTGGAAAGTCATTTTTAATTTTAGTTAAGCTAAGCAAGTTTTGTGTTTGGCTAGCGGTGAGAATTTTGGACATGACTTATGAAGTCCACAGAGAGTTAATAGGTTTGCATTAAGCATATATTGGTTTGGATCAAAATCGCATTAAACATGATTAATAAACAAGTTATGTCGCGGATTGATCTATTTACTCGAAATTAATTAGTAATTAACTTGATTATTAAACGAATCAATCTATGTAATAAGACCCACAAATCAGGACACAATCCGTTAGACCTATTTAACTTGTCTAAGTTAATTTCACCTTTTAATTTTCACTATCAAGATCATTATTAAATTGTTTTATAATTATAAACATATTATTGTTTTACGATTGAATTAGTATTAGATAGATTACACGGGTTTTACAGGATAGATAAGGTAAAATCTGATTTCAGATTATATGAGTTGAAAGTAGATTATGCATTAGTGTCAACCTAAACATGACCTAATTGTTAAACGGGTTACATTGGGTGTATCGTGTAACCCGTATAATATACCAGTCGGATTTGGGTCTAGATTTTTGACACGATTAATAAACATGTCGAGTTCGAGTTGACCCATTTGCTGTTATATTCTTAAGTTGAGTTGGCACGACCTCTTTATGATCTATTGATTTGCCATCCCTAGGTTCAATAGTCTTGGTGATTTTGGAAGTTTCAACTTTACTTTTGTCTATTTCAACCACAAAATAGAAAAATAAAAAAGTGAAAAAAAGAGAAAAAAGTAAAGGAAAACAGGTTCAAATAATGTAATCAAAAGGATCCTTAAAATACATTTTATTGCTTTGATGTTTATGCATACTATTTTGGTGATTCCATGCTGATAACACATATATTTGAAAGAAATTATAAATCATTCTTCACATTGTTTTAGAATGCAAAATATCAATTTATTTTTTAACAAGAACTTAAACATATGGCAATCTAAATGTCTAGGTGATTTGAGTTCTAGCATGGCCAAACCTGCACCAAAAATTTGGCTCATCTGAATTACTATGAAATTGAGTGCTGCAATTCTCCAGAATTTTCTCAAAATGGCAAAATCTGAGTTTAACCTGTCAGCATTGAAAAACTTTGAAAATTTGGTGCAAATGAAGAAATGAGAAAAGTTCATTGTCCAGCAACAAAAGATAGAGCCTGAGATACTTGTCATAATCCAAGAGATCTTCTATGAAATCCAAACCTATGGAAAACTTCCTTCACAAACCATGTCAAATTCAGCTGTAAGCCTGTTCCTTGTCCATTTTGATGGAAAGAAAAAAACAATTTAATATATGGAATTTCTTTCTTTAATTCTTTTTTCTTATAAAAATTCTCATCATTTTTAAGGTCATTAAAGTTAGAAAGATTTATAGGTGACTTGGTACATTCTTAATATCTGTTCTAGTGTGGAAAGTTTATTTTGACAGCTGTATCTAATAGAAAAGTTATTGTCCCATGTTTTTACTCATCATGTTAATCTCAATTTAGTCTGCATATCTTTTGTTCAACGAAGAAAATATCTCAGCTTGCTATGTGAACTTTTTTTATAACACTGTTTGTTATCATTTATATCAGGAAATATGGAACAGCCCCTACTCCAATGATAGCTTTCCAGTGTACGCTGAGGATATTGAAGCTGGTGGTGATGCAGCTCCCTCATTTTCAATGCTGTCTGAAGTTGCACAGAGTCTGCAGATTACAATTGTTGGTGGATCTATACCAGAACGCTCAGGTGATCGTTTGTACAACACATGCTGTGTGTTTGGCGCAGATGGGAAGCTCAAGGGTAAACACAGGAAGGTGCAATACATGAACACTGAACAGTTCTGATGTTGGCTGCTTCTCATATAAATTGATAAGTTTGCTATGTTTTAGATATATAAATTTTTATTGCTCTAAAATTGTAGACATAGATGTTGGTTTTAATTTTAGCATACAAAATATGAGACAAGCCTGTGATCTCTTTTAGGGTGCTTCAACAAGCTTTCTATTTCTGTGCCAGTGGACATTTATGTCTGTTGTATGCCAGGATGTCTTGTGTCAATGAAGTGGCAATTTTGTTAATTTTGATGCCTAACAAAATTTATTGGATGTCAATTCTATTAACTACATTGGAGAAATTTCAATGTTCTTCATCTTCCAAGATTTGTTCGGTTCATATTGGGCATTTGTTCTCATTATCTCTTGTTGCTCCTGCAAAACTATCCTTCATGATAAAATTTTATGGATTCATATCTAACAATATGCATTTCATGAAACACAGATACATCTTTTTGACATTGATATTCCGGGAAAGATTACCTTCAAGGAATCGAAGACTCTTACAGCTGGGCAGCATCCTACCATTGTAGATACAGGTTTGACATTCTGTGGTGCATTATTACCAATTTGATAAGGAGTCCACATTTTGCACAAGGTGTATGCATCCTAAGATAAAAGTGTCATATATGAACGTCACCAACTAGGATGCTACTCTTTTTTAGTCCATATATGCAAAAGATATGTACGATTTCATCACATTAACCAGAATCCAAGAGCATGCTATTGCTTATCAGGTGATTGCAGTAACCTTTAAAGTTTCTTCTTTATGCTGTCCACATAAAGAGTGGAAGTATATAATCTATTCGAATAGTTAAGTTCATGTAGAAGACTTTTAGTGCACACTATGATTAAAGGAGCTCAATATAGGTAGCTCTGACAATTCTTGATTTACATTGCAAATTATAGAGTTAATTTTGAACTTCTACAGCATATATGATAGTGAAAAAGGTATGATTGTACATAAAAATCTTATGCAGCCACTTATTCTAATCCAACAAACAAGACATTTCTTGCGTATGGGTTTGACCTTATCAACCTCTGTCTTGGATTTACTCTCATGATCTCATCAATGGGATGCATGTGATTTTGAACTTTCATCAGAATTTTTGTCCAACTTCTTATTCCTGCTCTTTTGCTGAACTTGTTTTGACTCTTCCACTCAAATAAAACCCTCAATTTAATTAGGGCCATAGGTTTCATAAGGCGGAAATCTCATGAAAAAACACAGATGAAATTGTATGGATTTTAGCTTGTTTGTGGGATTATGCTTCTTCCCGCTTCATGCATTTTCACACTCTTTCTGTATTACGAATGACCATTCAATCTTGCACAGTCAATTTCAGATCATTAAAATTCAAATATGTTCACAGCATCGCGCATAAAATACCTTGTCTTTAAAATGAAATTTGTTTTTAAACTCAAGGATGACCTCCGAGCCTTTAGCAATTACATCATTGCCTGAAGCATTTCTGGAATGATTTGTTATTTGGATTCATGATGCTGGATTGCCTAGGTATAATGAGTGATAGTACCAGAAGTAACTGTGGCATCTCCAAGTAATAACTTAAATATCTTGTTCTAACAACTTCCAGTCTACCTTAAATGAATATAATCATAATTTTAAGATCATAATGAACACCTACTCTGTAGCAACGAAATGCACAAGTCAAAACCAAATCAAGTTATGCTGTCAAAGGTACGCATGTTCATTACTAGCACCTACATAATCAAATTATAAGCTGGTAGTCGTTAAGCATCATTTTATGTTAAAGCTGCACAAAACTTGGCTGTTTAATGTCTTGCTATCTTAAGTTCTCAACTTTATGACATTTACCAGACTATGCAAATGGAAAAACTCTAGAGTTTTGAGAGTTTGAATACTATCCACCTAGGACAACCTTGATGGAAATTCTACAAGATTTATACTGAAAGAATAGTGCTATGAAAGCCAATCATATTTCTTATGTAACAAGGGCTTTTCTGTAAAATTCTTTCGACTCATGAATGATATTGATAAAAGGCATTTGATTCATCATATGCTGTGTCTTATAACTTTTTGTTTTAAGATTATGATGAACCCCATAGATTAGGGGAATGGATTTATGGTTATGATGAAGTTCATAACAGTGAGACCTAAGATCTTATAAACCCTGATCTAGAATATTCCTAGTTGAAGGATCATCGAGCAGGGGATCGATGTTTTCAGAAAGACTGGCACATTCTATGTATGCTCAATGGAGAGAGTGGTTGGTCTCACGACCACTTGTGTAGGGACACTAATACAAGGATGTGGGTGCTCATCAAGGTATGAGTTCACTGAATTGATCCGTAATGAGAACATCTTATGGAAGTCTTACTTACTTGTCAAAAGATGATTTTCTTAGTGGGATTTATGCAAATGATCCGTAGACCTGAGATCACCATGGAATCTTGTACACACGAATCCATGTTTTGGTTCATACTCATTCATGACTTAGCCATGTACAGGGTGTTCATGGATATTGTGAATTATGCATGAAGATTGTGAGTAGGTCAAAAAGGAATCGATCACTCCTAGTAAGAGGAGTATTTATTCTATATAATCTCATCAAATGATAACTCAGGAAGTCTTTGATCAAAGCATGATGATATTAGAAATGGTTTCTAATCTTTCATCGGTCGAATCTTCATTAGTGATTTGAGATTCAAATGAATAAAGTGTTAGGGTTTGATAATTTTTCATACCCATCGCTTATTCGAGATAAAGAGAGATCGAAGGATTGAATTGCACGGTAATTTGCCACTGAAGGGTATTTTGATAATTTCTACTAAATTCCTCATCTTCTGGGTAGGTATGATATGTTGTTAGACGTCAATCATGTCTTGTAGGTTTTCATGAATTAAATTGATTGAATTCATGAGTCAATTTGAAAGATGGTTCAAATTGGCAATTAGGGTTAGCTTGATTTGACCTAATTCGATTAGTTGATTTCTAATCAAAATAAATCGACATAAGCCTAAACCTACTGCTGGCTGAATGAGGAATCCAAAGGGTCACATGTAAAAGGAATTGATCAAGGGTCTAATTGAATTAGATCATGTTTGAAAGATAGACATGCTAGCACGTGTTGCAAACCTTAGCTCCTGATTCGATTTGGATTCGAATCTGATTCTTATATTAGGTTAATCTAACATGATTAGATCATGACCTAATGTGGGTTGGCCAAGAGTTGGAACCTAATTGGCTTTATTTAGACCATTGGATGGCTCTCTGAATGAAGGACCTGAATCATTAGTTGGCGTCTGAATCTGGACCATTGGTGATGGCGCCTTGCTTCTGAACCATTAGATGGTGCCTTAATTTGGACCATTAGATGGCGCCTTAATTTGAACCATTGGATTATCATGAAATAAGTGTGGGGTGAAGTTATCAGCGTGAGAAGGCTACGTATTATTTTTTGAGCGGATACGTCTTTCCGCTCTCTTTCACATGCGCCCCTTTCCTTAGCGCTTTATTGCTTTATCATGATGAGGCGCTACCCTTGGGACATGCCTCATCATGGTAAGGCGTGTGGACGGGATGCATCCCTTGGTGATGCATCCCTCCGTCTCTTATAAATAGGAGTGCGTCCCGGGGTTTTAGGAGATATAAAAATCCATCCAAAGAGAAATCAATACTCTTTCTTTCTTATTTTATTTCTCTTATATCTCTTATCGTAAACCAAGACAAGGAGGTCTCCTTCAGGACAAGAGGTTGTCTTGTCCTAAATCAAGACAAAGAGGTCTTCTTTAGGACAAGTAGCTTTGAAGGGTTTTTTGTAAGAGAAAAAAAAATTAGAAGGGAAAGAAAGCAAGCCAATCAAATCCTTTGGAAGGATTAAGCATCAAGGATCAAAGTTTTGAAGGAGCTAGAATCTTGAACTCAGTTTCTGTGTGGATCACCTCTGGAGGGCATACACTTGTGTGCTTAGTGGAATAAAGGATATTAGCGTTACAGGTATTATTCAATATCTTAATATATTGTCTTGTTAGTTGATATAATCAAGGGGTCCTGTGTCTAGGGTTTCGGTTGACTAGGGTTTCAAAGTTTAAAATTTTAAAATTCGGTCTTTCGCTGTGCAACCAAAACCCTGCATATACTGCCCTATTACGTAATCTACACAGTTTCACATCAAGATCTACTTGATTCTTGCAGCAAATTTGACCTTTCACATCAAGAGCCACTTGACTATGGCAGCAAATTTGACCTTTCTATTCCATTATAGGTATTTTCTATCATTATATTTGCTTGTAATTGCTTGTTACCATTTTTAATCCCTTTTATATACGTACCATTCAATATATTGCTTTGTCCTATTTTGATAGTCCTGGTGGTAGAGATTCTAATACACCGATCTTCCAGGTTGTAAGTCTATATTCTGTAGCCTTCCTTTACCCTTTTTCCTGCAGCTGATTGATTGCTGATTTGTGGTTGTAGATGTGGGACGTATTGGTATAGGTATTTGTTATGACATCCGTTTTCAGGAACTAGCAATGTTATATGCAGCAAGAGGTATTTTCCATCCATATATTTGTAAATGCTTATGTGCTTTCAGTTTGTATCTTGATTTCTTCATCCAAAAAATTGATGATTCAATGTTCTTTTTGCATGTTGAATTTCTGGAAGTACTTTGTATAGAAATTAATTGATTATATGGTTATTGGTGTTGCAGAAAATCACTCACAAGGAAAACACTAGTTACAATCATCAATCATTTCTAGCATGAGTTATCCAAGATGCTGATCAGATTTTGTTCTTCCATAACTGTGGAACATCTTGGAAACATCTCTTGGAAAAGAAAAATCATAACTTGGCTTAAAAGTTGAATTTGTGTTTCATGAGTTAATTGATAAGCATCAGTTCTGATATATATTCTGAAGTTTGAACAAATGTTCTGGGGGCTTGTGAGCGAAACATTTTCCACTATTCTTTGTGTAGAAGATAATTGTGAGCTTTACTTGAAAATCAGATATTAGATTTTGTAGCACTTCCAGCCCTCACTTTCTATTGGAATCAGTGGCTTTTCATTATTTCCTTGATGCTCCTTATGAACTTAAATGCTTCAAATTAAAAACACTCTGCCTTAAGCGACTTCGTTGGCTAGCTTTTTTGGATCTGTGCATGATAAGTGCCTATGAATGACCATTCGGAAGGGTTAGCTCTTGTTGCTGGTTTGTCTTTATGTTTTTAATCTTTTGAATGTAGAGAGGAGTATCGACTAGAGGGTGTAGTAAAAGTCATGCGGTTAACAGTTTTGTTAAATTCATGGATTTTCATATGTGAGGATAAGCTTATCCAGAGCCACATATACGATAGGATAAAGAATTTTCATAATAGACTCTTCAAGCTGTTCATTTTATTTTCTCAGGCCGGCTGACTGCTGCTAAGGTAGCTGTATGTGAAAACATCCCACTATCCCTAAATTGCTGCGTTACAACTAACATAGACAACCAATGCTTAGCAGTTTTAAATAAGGATGTAATTCAGATCCTATTGCATTGCCATTATGTTTGTACAAACACTTAAAACAAGCCTTTTTCCCATCTAAGCGAGGCTTGATATGTGGCATTAATCTGTTATATATTAATGTGCATAAGACGGTTGCAGGTAGTGCTAGGTGGTTTTCCCTTGATCTGCTAAACCTTCAAAAATTAATTTAGCTGTTAAATATGTATTTTGTGTTTCTTGGTCTTAACATGCCTTGTTAGTAATGTATGGTACTCCTTGGAGTTCTCCTTTATTCTGGCTAATGATGCTTCTTTTAGTGCGAAAAACTTCCTGCTTTCTGAAAAGGTTAGAAGTTAGACACTCTGACACAATGGTTATCCACATTGTTTATAATATTACTGCATTGTCATGCAGAATGTTACTGCCTTCTCATGCAGTTTTCCCATTTTTGCTATCTGTTCATTCTCATATAATAAAATTTCTTTTGATCACAAATATCATGCTTTAAATTGCCTGATACTATTTTTTCATGTTTAATAGGTTCTCAACTTTCGTGCTTTACTGATCATTGGACTGATGACACTTTTGACTTTAGGTGCTCATTTGCTGTGCTATCCTGGGGCATTTAACATGACTACTGGTCCCTTGCATTGGGAATTGCTGCAAAGGGCTAGGTAATTGTCCATTCTTCAGGACTGGAACTAGTGTTTTACATCAGTATTCTATGATTACAACTTTTCTTTTTCTTATTGTTTTTGCAATAATTTTGTTGGGAGGTGGTGAACCACCACGAGCCATTGTTCTCTTGTATTTTAAACCATATGTTTTAAGTATAGATAAATATACCCATTGCAACAACTAAAATAAGAGGAATCTTAGAGTTAGATGTCAAGCAAAACCCAACCATGGCTACCCTCCCATCGTACCTGCACATTCACGGGGGAGAAGAAAAGAAAGCATGCAACATGTCCATGAATATGGATGCACATATTTGCATGAATGACTTGCTTTCATGCTAAGATCCTTTGACTCATGGTCATGCGGCATGCTTGAGTGTGGTTAATTAAATAATAACTTAGTACTCATTTGCAAGAAGCCAAGGACTAAGCCAAAAGCATGGTAACAATGTTTATTGTACCAGTATGGGTTACTATACCCGTACCTTACCAATATGGTATAGCACGTCTTATACCATATAGCACCACTCCTGCAGCAACACAAGGTTGGGAGACTTTTCTCACACCTGAGTCACAAACCAGTTGGTATGGGTCAGTATAATTTGAAATTGGATGGAGCCAGCTGGTTCCACTTGATACATGGTGGTACGGCTCTCATATCATGTTGAGCCTTGGTACCTTACCGGTATATCACAGTAAGCATGGTATGGGGTGATATGGTTCGGTATGGTGAACCATGCATGAAATACAACTTGCGCCAACTATGACAGAGACAAAACTTATAAGGAATATTAAGTCATAGGAGAGGTCTTAGTTTTTGTATGCTTGTATATTACCTTAACTAGCATGCCCTCACCATCTATATGTAGTCGGATGTATTAATCCAGGTACAATCTATTGGACTTTGGGAATTTTTTTCTGACTAGTTCTGACCCAGACATTAGTTGCCACATTTGTAGCCAAGGCTTCTTCAGTCGGAAAGACGCCTACCAAATAACCTTCAAGGCCTGCATCCTTCCTAGACCTTCAGTATGCTATTATTTGCAAGCATGTTCATTGCTGCTCATGTATAAATTAAATCTAGCAGATGTTTTTATTTCTTCTGTTTACATTCCTAAGGTTGCTGATGAATTTCTATTTTCATTTCAGGGCTGCTGATAATCAGGTACATGAATCTCTGTGGCCTGCATATTGGTGAATTCACTGTCAGTTGCCACCTAAATGCAAAGATTTTGAGTAGAATTGGGTCCATTACTTTATATCTAGTCTGTTTTTCCTCCTTTTCTGAGATCTTTATCTGCTTAACCATCTATCTTAATTGGCAAAGTCGACTTTTACCTTTGGAAGAACCTGTCTTTATAATTTTTCCTGAGAGTGACCAATTTATATTTAAGTCAAACAGAAGTGCAAAAGTGCAGCATGTGCATCTTATAAAAACATGTAGAAGCTTGTCGATAAACAATGACTAGCTTTTTTTGGTATAATTGCAAATAACTAAATATGCCTATCAATAACAAAGAATTGCTACAATTTTAAATATGATCGACCTGAATGGACTCGCTGATATTTTCCTTTAGCATGGTACCTAAAATTAATGGTGTCTTGTTATTTGTGGTGAATTGTTTAAATAATTTCCTGAGCATATTAAATAATTGCTCTAATTTTTCTTTCAGTTATTTGTAGCAACTTGTTCACCTGCCCGAGATAGTAGTGCTGGTTACATTGCTTGGGGTCATTCCACACTCATTGGACCTGTAAGTGGAAACCTAAAGTCAAAATGCTTATTTTAAAGCACCTGTTGAAGACTATCTCTTGATGTTCCTGAGAATCATACACTTGGCATCTTTGAACATTTGTTGCTTGTCTTTTTCTCATTCGGTTTTCAGTTCGGTGAAGTGATCGCAACCACTGAACACGAGGAGGCAACCGTTGTAGCGGAGATTGATTATTCACTAATTGAGCTTAGAAGGTAGTTCATATCTGAGAGATGTTATTTATTTATTTATGATACTTATCAGAATCGTAATATTTGCTATTCAGATGTTGTCGAGCACATGAATTAGATTAAAACATTAAATAGATAGAATTTCACCAACGTGAGTTATTTAAGCGCCATCCACAAATCAGCCAAGCGCAAGCCAGCAATTAATAGATTGAATTTAGTTTTACGTAACAGTGGGTAGTTGTAAGTGGCTACTATGGCGTACCTCTTCGGTTGCTTGTACCAGTGTATGCATCTATGTTTGGTAGTATAAACATAGCAATGAAAAATAAATGTTATAACTCAGTATAATATATCTGGAATTGTGGAGAAAAATGATTCAACGGAACCTTGATCCTCTTTTAAAGTTACAAAAATCACCATATGCCTTATTCAAACTCAGCAAAGATATGTAATAAGACATTGCGATTCAATTTAATCCATCTCTCTGGCATTTCTTTTTAGACAATATTCTTGATTTCAAGCATAATGCACTAACTTCAAAGTTCATGCCTCCTCAAATGTTGTTTTGTATCTCATACTCGATGCAGGTCAAACCTCCCACTGGAAAAGCAGCGTCGTGGAGATCTGTATCAGTTAGTAGATGTTCAGAGGCTGAATTCTCAGTAGATAAAAAGATGGGTGTTGCTGTTTCACTGCTGAATAACTCGACATGTCTTTGTCGATGATGAAAAATGATTCAATCAGATGAGCCGTCTGTTTGTATCATGACAAACAGAAGTCAGTGTTTGGAGGGGATTAAGTGGATCTAATAATTTATGCAGCACCTTTCATACCTAAAATCTGCAAGGTCCGCCTTTCCATGGATGTTGCATTCACCGCTGTATTAAATAATCTTGTGACCATTGGGCAATTTCTTTATCAAATGGTAGTCTTTTTATCATCAGTAACATCAACAATTTTTCATATGACAGTACAGCATCCAATGGTTCGTTATGAGAACTCTAAGTTAATATCTTTACACAGCCGTGATGTTGAGAGGTGGCGTTTGGATCGAGGAACAAGTCTCTGGGGGAAGGACGGAAGAACCCGAAATAACTTGCTGTTTGGGTGCTGCTCCTCGGCATCGCTTGCCACTGGTAGGCATCAGTTCCCGTGGCAGTGAGAGGTTGGTACGATGCACGGTCTTGTTTGATGTGGTAGGTTTCATATAGCCCTCGAAATTAAGCAGATCTCTTTCGGCTCGTGTGGTCCATCGATCTGCAATAAAGAGCTAGCCAGGGATGCAAGTGGATTGGGCTGGGCCATAAAATTAAATGATCCAAATGCAGTCTTATTTATATCTGGGTTTAATGATCCAACGCAATCCACTTATGAATTCAGCTGGAACGGCCTTGGTTGACAGCACTGTTCTTAACATTGAATGATAAAATGAGTTTTGATCAGGTTGGCCTAGATCCAAGTCCCACTGCATATATCTGGTTTTGGGTCTGTCAGAGTATGTGTGTTTTTTTTTTTTTTTTTTTTTTTTTTTTCGAGATAACGAACCTGCTGAATGCCAACAAAGAATAGCCGGAACTTTTACAGTTCGCATGGAGCAGCAAGAGATGAATGGAAAAAAAAATGGTGCACTATGACTCCATCCGACCATCATGTTCTGCTATGTTATCTGACCACTCCTTATACTGTTATTAGGGTCCAACATCACTCCCTGTGTACTAATACTGTTCTCAAGTGCCCATTCGCGGAACGATGATCTCAACTTCTTCGCTCTACCCCCCATCACCCGTCCAAGGCGGAATTACATTAGAGTCTGGATCCAGGCTCTAACCCAATTCATGGCCTTGCACGGGTGGGGTCAGGCTAAATGGCGTCTTGTTGGTGGGATACCAGAGACGGCCACTCTATTTGCAGCCATGCGCTGACGCATAGGTTGCATGTCTGTCAAACAAAGCTTGGCATTATCAAATTTGGAAGCAATCTTAAGGCGTTTGCACTCCTTTCCTCTCCCAAATGAAAAGAACTCTCTCAGTTAATCCTCTAATTATGATTTAATTTATAATTTAAAATGGCTGTCTAAATAGATGTGTTAAAAAATAACAGAAAAATAATAATGTGATTTCCATATGATCATCAAAGGATGAACCAATACATACAAACAATAATTATAAAAAAAAAAAAACGTTAATTTAATAAATATTAATTTAATCAAAACTTATTTATGATTATTAAAGAATGATCTCGGCATGATCACATTTCTATTACTTTTTATATCTATTTAAACGACTGTGATGAATTATAAAATCGTAATTAGAATATTAATTAAGTTTTTATTTATTTATTTATATAAATTTAGAGAGAAAATACCTTGATGGGCCAAGTGGAATTAACTCCAAATTCGCCCTCAATATTCCTGGTTTAATCGAGTGAGTGATGACTCACGTATCCTCAATGTTATCTACTCAGCCGACTGTTGATGAAGCGGCCTATATATATATATATATAATGTATATAAGTTTCAGAGAAATAAAACGTACACGGTCGAGTTGCTAATGATTTGAAAAACATTTGAAACATTTAAGCGCCATGTGGTTGGTTAGCAGCAAGCTTTGCCTCCGGATCGGCATACAAGAGAACAGTAATCCCAAAAGCCCTCCATCCGACCGCCACTCCCTCCCTCCCTCCCTCGTGAGAACGTCCCATTGAAAGCGCAGCAGAGACATCCAAGTGGCAGAACAACACTATAAATAACGAGAAGTTCTTGAACCGTGAACTCACCTCACGGGATTGTTGCCCCTCTAAGCCCAGTTGAATTAAAGTGTAGAGAGAGAGAGAGAGAGTAATGAATGAGTTAAAGTGTGGTGAGATGCACGTGGGTGAGCTCACGCGTGGCAGACAGTGTCAGAGGTGTTACAGGCGCTGTCCTTGTGTGTGTGTGTGTGTGTTTTTTTTTTTATATTACGTTAAATTAATTACGTTTTATTAGTTGGGGAGCAATGACACGATACTCTCACCGCAGGTGTATCGAATCCGACCCCTATCCGTTCCTTCCTTCCTTCCGGCTTCTCCCCCGTCTTTCCCCAGCTTTGATGGTGTTTCGGGTTCAATAAAAAGAAAAAGGAAGGCAGGACCGAGAAGCAAAGGGAGCAAAACTTCTCCTACCATCTCTCTTTTCCTCGGGATCGCCAATTCCTGTCTTATTTTGTGGCTTTTGTCACCTCATCAATTTGTTTTTATTTTTTATTTTTAAAATTTTTTTTCCCCTTTTCCTTCCCTTCTTCACTCTGGCGATGTAAAAGGAGGTGCCCCGGATAACTTTTTTTAAATTTTTTTTAATTTTTTTAATTTTAGCTAAAAAATACTAATGGCTATCCCTAAGAACACTTTTAGTTAAAGTTTTGCCCTTGTTACTTCCAAAAAAAATAAAAATAAAAAATAAAAAAAAATAAAAAATAAAAAATTCAGGACTGAATTGTTATTGAAACAGTTATACTAAAATTGAAGGCAACTCATCTTATCCTTTGATGAATAGAGTCCAATATAAGAAAAAAAAAGAAAAAATTTCACCTTGGATCTAATAAAGCACATCTTGAATGACTACCTGAATTTCTTTAGAACTTCAAAAAATCTTTGATAATGCAATTTGATAGTTAACACAAGCTAAAAAGCAAAGGGAGAAAAGGTTTTCTGTGCATTAAACATTAATTATTTCTAACCTTTAAGTGCTTGAAGTTAATTAAACGTGACCTTGTTTACAAACTTGTTGTAGATTCGTGTGAGTTACTACTCTTCTTCTCAAACATGCTCATAGCAAATTCCTTACTTGATTGCAATATGTAATACCTAATTACTATATTGTAGTCTTACATTGTAACATATTTCTAAAGAAATTTAAGTTAAGAAGTTCAAAGTGAAGTTGTTGGAAATTACTATTTGATATGAATCATGTCATATTATTTAACTAAATTTGATTCACCACTTTCTTTGAGCATCCATTAACAATGATAAGCGGCAATATAAAACACATCAACATTAAGCTCTTTTAACCCATAAAATCATAGTGAATATGGTGTTTTCTCTCAAGAACATATAGGTTGATAGACCATGATGTATTTAAACTTTATTAATTTAAATTATAGTCATGTATAAAAAGTGTTGATCATCCTTTTCCATCATACAATATAGTCCATCTTAGGTAGCTATAAATTTTCAAAAATTATCAAATTCAGACCACTTTGAATCATTAGCAATTCAAAAAATTTTAATTTGATAGTTATAAATTTATATATTAAATTAACTAAAATACTTATAGAATATAACTGTTTATGACTGTTAGAATGAGTATTTTAGTAATCCCTACTAGATGTTATTGGGTTGTGTCAGCCCATAAGCCTCGAACCTCTAGCTTAGCATGGCTTAAGAGTCCAGCCCGTGCCGGCATGGCATGGCATAGTACTGTTCATTGCAGGCCTTTCTAGGTATGGCCCACGCCAGGGGGCGGCACGGCTCGTTTTATGCTTCATTCCATGTTTCTCACTTTATTACGAAGCATCATACATTAGACTAGAATTTCACAAGTGTATCTCATGTTAGGAAAATATAAATGTGTGTGATTTATATTTATTATAGTTAGATCAAACTTTTCAGGACGAATCAAGTATGATAGTTAACTCTAAAATCATGCAGGGCCAATAGATTTCTTTGCAAGAAATGTCAAACAAAACTGCTTTGTGGCAGGCTTCACACGAAATGTTAACTCAAGTTTTTGGTCATGCCAGTACTTAAGCAGACAGAAAGATAAGTCAGTGCAGATGGTCCAAAACAATGCTACAGTTATAATCATGCAGAAATAGATGAATGGTTTTGAAAACATCAGTGTTTGCCCTTGTTTTTGGGGGTGGACCGCCTTAGATGTAAAATTTTCAAGATTTTAGGAGAACCAGGCTGTTCGCCTATTATTTTACTGGCTTAAGTTTCAACTTTAACAAGTATTTTAAATTTTTTTTTTTCTAAGACAATTTAGACAATGTTAATAATTATTTTTGTATTTGGGCTATGTAAATCTATCTTGTAAGAATAGAACTTAGCATGTCATATATGCTAACACGAACCTTATGTAATCTATATGAATGTTTCAAGAGTAATAAGTATTTAATAAACGGCTATCTAATTCCATTAATTTGATGAACGATAAATATTTTTTAAATCATTTGCTGTAACATATATAGATTCACAAACAAACTTTATTATATGGTAAGCATGCTTCTCTTGTTTACATTTCTTTCTATTTTATCTGTAAGCATAAAACATAATTGCCAGCCTCTCCAAGCTTTATTAATTGTTGAACCGTCCTCCTCTCCAGAGATGGATGAATGTTGGGAAACAAATGATGTTGTAACTCTCTATGGGGGGGGGAGGGGGATGGTGGAACAGGGAGATGAAAGCTATTTCCCTGATGATAGGCATGCAAGTGATAATTGGCAGGGCAGAGTGGTCTAAAGACTCTAAACGCTCTCATCATCAAATATGATTGACCGTTTCATTCTCACTACTCTCAATGTGCTCTCTCTTCTGACATCTCTCAGTTGTGACTGGTTAATCCCCAGCTTTGGTAGTTAGGTCACGAAGTCCAACGAGATGTCAGCTTCGGGGAGCACAAAAGAACACGTCGTTCAAGGCCTCTCACTTGCAGAAGCTCGTCTCTGACTCCAGCTGTTGGGTTGTCATCTGGTGATGTTGATAATGCTCTCAGGAATTTAGACAATATGTTATCGTTGGCTGCTCGCTGCCCAGCCTTGGTTCCAGTCTCTGCACTTTTTTTCTCCTCTTTATTTGAAGAATTTTGCCTGCAGGTTTTGAGAGGTGTTATCTCTTCTTGGTAGAAGAGGTGTTATATTCTGTGGAGAGAGAGAGAGAGAGAGAGAGAGAGGTTTCACAAAGTTCGAAATGAATAATTATAAACGGTGGTACTCTTAGTCACTGTTTCTTCTTTGAAAAAAAAAAAGGGCACGCTTCTGGAAAAATTTGTATTAAAAGACTTTACGTACGAGAGTCTGGACATGGGCAATAAGATATTTCGAGCCACGTGCTGTCCTGTCCTGGACTTGCACCATTAAACAATTCAGTTTGTGTCATTTTAAAAAGAAACAGCGAGCGAGCGGATGGAGCAAAACATTCTTGACGCCAAAAACTTCAGGTTGTGTTAGTAAGGCTTAAGCAAATAGTTTTAGGCTCTGTTTGGAACGAACGTTGCATGAGAATTTATTTGTAAATGAATTTTTGTGCTTGCCCACCATACGACTTAACGCCTGTAAATATGTTCACATGTTGTATCATTTGCTCTCTGTCGTCTTCGTTGGTGGTTAAGGGAGGAAACAGAGCAAGGACGATGGGACCATCAGAGGCTCGCTGGTGGATGGCGTTCGAAAAACCTACATGGTACCTACTCACGTGCCACCCGTGGACGCGGACGTACGAGAGAGCATCGCGGGCCACGCGGGGGTCCGACCACCGGCGCCGCTCGCACCACAAAAAAAAAAAAAAAAAAAAAAAAAAAAAAAAAATCGTATAGAAACCTAGATTTCAGAGCTACTGCCAACATATTTAATACTCTGCCTACGCCATCGCCTGCGTGCTCTGTTTCCTTATCCTGAGAGCCAGAAAATGTTGCAAGATATCGCCTCTCATGTCACCACCAAACCCAGTGACGGCTGAGCAGTAGATGTGAAGCCTCTTTTTTTTTTTTTTTTCTTCTTCATTTTTTTTTTATTTTTTAAATTTGATCTATCATATATTTACAAATTAAGCTAAATCAACATTCATTCGTACTGTTATAATTTTCATCTAAATACTATAATTTTTTTTCTTCGAGCATTGATTGTTCTAATTTATGAGGCACATAATAAATCAGGTTTGGTATCAAGCAATGCTATCATCAATGCTATAATGTTAAAGGCTGTATCCGTTATAATAATCAAAGATAGCTAATAATTATTAATCTCCTCTTTTTCAATGGTAATTATTAAAATCAATTAACTATACTAGCTATTGAAAATCAATAACTATTATTAGCTGACCTTCAATAGCTATATTGAATAAATATTAAGAACTTTTTTTAGATTTTGATTCACATACCAGGTATGAATTCTTTTCTCTTCTTTGTTTTTTAGTTTCCATTTCTTCCCCTAAAAGGAGGAGAACTGCGGCCGTTCAGTTAAACAATTAGTTCAGCATGACTCACTAAAATGCCTTGAGAGCCCAAGATAAGTGGGACTGGTTCCCTTATCTTAACAACTTCAGATATGGTTTGTGAAAAGAAGTCTGAAAGGTTTGGGATCTTAATGTGAACATTGTTAAGAAGCAATTCAATTTTCGTACAATATAATTTTGTTTAAGCATGATGTCACAAGGGTTATAGTTTGACTAATTTGCCTCATTCTCTCATGCATGTCTTTGATGGAATGGCAAGCCATTTGTTACTTAAGTTTATTGGACATTTTCAAAGTAAAATAATCATAGCGTGCAAGAAAATTGGATTGTTTGCTAGAGTATCCTATAATAAAGTAGAGAAGTGGTTTTGAATAAATTTATTCATTTTATCTTGGATGATGGCTTGTGGGGCTTGAAAACAAGAAGAGTCGCATTGTCATCTCCCTACATAGTGTACAAGTACAATAGCTTTTATTAGATTAATCTTTTTTATTATTCTTTAATTAAACCTAATGAGAATGAAATGATCTAAAATCAAAGATAGAAGACGCAGAAGAAGTGTAATAAAATTTATCATTTGAACTACCAATAAAAGAAAGTTTAGAGGTGCTCTCTAAGTGCTAATATGGAGATCATCTACTTATATTCAAGTTTAAGATTCGATAGAATAACGTTATATTCCTTTTTTTTATGGAATGGGACATGCAATCATCTTGTTTTATTTCAATATTTGATATGGAGGATGTACCAAAACATTGGGATGCTGCAATAATGGCGAGACGGTCATATTCCAACACTTGAGATGGCAACATATTCCGAAATCTCAAGAACCTTTCATTGGGATCTAAAATCATGCTTGCATTGATTTTTACTATTCAACAATAGAGACTTTGTGGCTACATTCAAAATTATAATTGAATTGTTTTATAGCTAGATTCTAAAAAATATTTTTTTATTCAATTACTACAAGAATGCTGAGCTGATAATTAAAATTTGAGAGTTCCAACTCCTTAATTTCATGAAACATTATTTGTTCTCTCTTAAAGCATCTTCACCAAATCTCTGTCCTAAATACAACATTTTGTCTCCCAAAATATTCTCCAATCTATTATAAAAGCTATTCCTAACAAATAGGATCTCTCTCTCAAATAATCTGTCCACAAGTCTCTCATTCCTTTTTTTTTTTTTTTTTTTTAATATAAGTGCATAGTACATGCAGACTGCTAGTTTGATTAGAATAGAAGGCCTGTGTTACCTAACAACTCCTACTAACGATAAGAGAATCTTTGAAATAAAATAGGCACACCAAATGGACTTCACAGGCTTTGCATTTTGCGTTAGGTCTAATAAATGATTTCTAATACAAAGAGAATGTAGTGTCCCCTAGCTAGCTTGAGATTGGCATATAGTATATAAAAGAGAAATAGCAAGGGCATTCTCTAAAGAATTTATATTAAAATGAAATTAGCTTCTTGTATTTTCTCAAGTACAACTTTTGGTCAAAATAGTTTTTCTTTCCCAATTTTTGGCATAGATAGAAAAATATTTTAAATTCTTTATTAATCACTTCAAAATCATCCAAAAAGACTTTTAAAAGGGACTTTAGTCTTTCTTCCTTGGACTAGTAAATGCTAAAAAATGATTTAAATTGAAAGAGAATATATATATGTATCCATGTGTGTTTCGCTTTTTGAACCAAAGGATAAAAATTATATGCTTCTTAAATTTGATAAAGAATTTTAGAATGTTAAAAGCATGGCTCACATCTCTACATCTCTCTTTACTTATGGCAATCTTAGCTGTTATAATACAAACTATGGTGCAATATCTTCCACTTCAATTCAATTTCAATTCAATGGGTTAAGATATCACTTTCTCACCTACAATAACATACTCCATGACAATGAAACACCAACCATGACTGCTTTATTTTTTCTCTTGTCATAAATTTCATAGAAAAATAATTAGTTTTAGATAATTAAAATGGAAGGATTTCCTACCTATGCTTTTTATCATATAAGATTGAATAGAATTATACATAGAATCAAATATTTAAATAGGAATCGAGTAGTTATTTGCCTATATCCATATCCTCTATTCTTTGATGAAAATAAATATAAATATAGATATTATTCGGATGTGAAAATTTTTAATGTATTCTGATATACTCATGTACGAAAATGGATTTGAATACATATTATTTAGTCTATTTTCACCCATAGTGTAGAATGGATTAATGCTTTTGGCTTATTTCTCTTTAGTTGCATAGTTTTCTTGAGAAAATTTTAAATTAATTCTACTTGCAATGATATTCGAGCTATAGGTGAGCATAAAACCATAAACTTCTTTATGCATCTTAGAACCCCTTTCGTGGCTATTGGTCTTGCGCTACGTTTCTCTTATAATAGTTTTCATTATTTCAGTGAATCAAGGAGAGTTATATACCATTCTTCTTGAGATAAAATGGAAAAGCCCACATTAAGGTATTGACTACTTACCAAAGCATATAAAGTCTTCATTGATAGCGTATGTTGTTTCAGTGTTTTTGGGTAATATATTGGTAAAAATATACTTTTAGTCCTCAAACTTTTACTTAAAATTTATTTCAGTTCTTAAACTTTTAGTTGTTATAGTTCACCTTTTATGTTTTAAGAATGCTGCATTCTTAATGTTTTATTACATTAAATCAGCTAAAATTATTGAAATAACTAACATATGATCTCGTCAACCAGTCAATGTACTTGCACTAGGATGAAACATCAGACATGCCATCAATTTTAATTAATTTATGCAATAAAATTTTAGAAATGCAGTATTTTTAAAATATAAAAAGCTAAATTATAACAACTGAAAGTTTGAAGGAGGCAAATGAATTTTGAGTGAAAGTTTGAGGGTAAAAAGTATGTTTTAGCCTAATATGTTTTAATCAAGCCTAGTTAATTGCAAATATAGGATTGCCAACTATACCTTCTCTAGGGACAAACTAAGACTAGGCATTAGCTCAAGAGAAACCTAATGTTGGATGCTTTGATGTGTGCCCCATGGCGTTTGGCCTTCTCTAAGAGGTTGGAAGATGTGAGAATAGGTCCAATTACCATTGTCACCTGTTGGCCAAACATAGGTCATCCTTACTGTTGTATGTTTGACTACTAGTAGCCTTTCTTGGTCTTTATCACTTCTTCCCCTCATACCCTCGGCCCCGTCGCAAACCCCTAACACTTTGCATCCAATAACCATGCTTAAGAAGTAGATGCCACTTTATTCCTTGTCTATTTCATAATTACCAACAAAATTATATATTAATCATTCTCAAAGTAAGTTCTGCAATAACTTAACATAGCTCAACATATGGTTATTATGAATGCTAAGGAGGAGTCAAGTATGCTATTAGCACCCCAAAAGGCACTCATAACGAAGTGTTTATAGGTCATTATAGGAGTAATGATATGAGATGGGAGGTGAAACCATGAAAGTGTGGTCAACTCCAAAGTGGGTCAGTAAAAATTTTCAGTGCTAATGCCAACCAATGCCTTGGAATCCCTATCATTGAATGCAAGTTCCCCACTTCTCCAGCCGTACGTGGGCTAAGAGTATAAACCCATAAAATTAATCTCATGAAAGAACCTTTTCATGTGGGGGGACCATGCTCCTTTTCCCTCTTTAAGAACCTTACCATGTAATCTATGGATAGATAGACAAGAAGAATAGATAGCCATTTAAAGAATTAGAGGATGGCAAGCATTACTATAATGTACAAAGTACACATCCTTGTTGTTGTGGATTTGAGGTCCATTCCATTGCTCAAATTTTTTGCATCAATTAATCCTTATTGGGTTTGAAGTTGGGGCTCTTGAGACTACTAGAGAAAGAGTAGAAGGAATTTTTGAGTCGATACTACTTTTAAGTCTTAATTTATTACCTTCATCCCATGCTTGTGTGCGACAAGTGGTTGAAAACATGTTGCATTGTTGATTTAAGTCCCAATGCTATCAACTCGATGTTAAAGCACTGATTTCTTCTCACCATGATCACTACTTTTGCTCATCCAATAGCAAATTAAGTATTGACCTTAAGAAAAAAGCTCTAAGTATGGCTCTATGCTATCCCACAAAAGAAGAATAATAACAATAAAGCTCTGTATATAAATTGTTCTAGTATATCTAAGATGACAATGTATATAGTTTGCTTTTTTTTTTTTTTTTTAATTTATCTTCAAGATATTTTGCTTGCCACTACTATTTTATAGTTTGTAGCTTGCTTATGAGCAACATATGACTAAATTTAGTTCAATATTTTCATCACAAGCATCAACCAAATATATTGCATGAGAACTGAATAATTTATTAGACCCTATTCTCTCAAACTGTGCAAATTATTTTGCAGCAAGGATGAGTCTAAGCTCGCTTGGTATGGGCCAGAATCTGAGTTGATCATGAGCACATCACTTTTGCCAATAACCTATCTCAAGTATTAGATTAAGCTGCAGTGTCTATATTGTTAATATATTGGTCGAGTTCTTGGGTGCGAGCCACTTTAAAGAGCCAAGCTGGCCAAATGATCCAGAGAAGGAAGCATGATGTTAGCCATCAACTCCCAAGCTTTTATTTTTTTAACCTCCCCTTGCTAAAAGCATTGGAATCAATTGATGGGATGACTGGATCTCATTGCCCAGGTTGGATTGAGCTCTCTCTTTCTTTTTGACTGAGGCTCACAAAAGCTGAAAAAGGAGAGGAAAAGAGATTATTATCTCTTCATATAAGTTAGACTCGGCTCAGTTCACAGAAGAAGAGGATAAACTTTGGATTTTGTGTATAATATCGCAATGATGACTGTGACGCCATGCCATTAGCAAGGTCCCATGTACAAAGAGAATTAAAAAAAAAAAAGAAGAAAAAAATTAGGTTTGAGAGGATTAGCCATTGGCAACTTATCCCATTGGACTCTTTGGTCAATGAAGCTTGCCAGCCACGGCCATCACTGATGCAGGTGACGCACTTGACATGGACGCCAGGATAGGATCCTGTGGCACTAGGTAAGGGAGTTAGGAGTTGGTCCATTTCTGTGTTCAAGGTCTTTGTGGAGTGCTCCCATTGAAGCAGGGCATCTAGGTGTGACTCCTAGATGCCTCAATGGCAACTGATCTTTTTTTTTTTTTTTTTGGGAATGTTTTATTTGGGTTTATGACTCCCAATGTTTGGAAGGAAAAAAAAAAAAAAAAAAAAAAAGCTTTTCCCTTTGTATTAGCCATGACATGAAGTTGTGTAGGCTACCATCCTAATAGATGACGCTCTTAACTACCTTGACACTTTACAAGCTATGCTTTATATAAAGATTTTGCTTTACACCTTAGATTTAAGAAAACGTAATTTAAATATCACAAATTAGCATGAAGATGCAACGGCAAATGATTGTTGTCACTAAAAAAAAGTAGATTAAGAAAAGAAAAAAATGTTATTAAAATAATTTTCTAATGCTAAGATAATGAAATGCAAAGCTCTACTTTCTTAAGTATGGCTCGACTTAATTGTCATTGTGCAAATAGACCACAAGCTACAATCTTTGATAACTTAGGATCTTTTTGCTACAATTTAAATCTTATTTGGGAAGAGCAACGACTACCTCAAACAAGATTTTGCATTATAATCAAATTGGCAATGAAATAAGTTCTCCACCATATCCCTCATAATTGTACCCCTTTCCTTCCCAAAGCGATCCTGATTTTTTCTTTCCTTCTTCTCAATTTTCCATCCCCAAGATATTATATCCATTCTCCAATTCTCTTTAACTCCAACAACCAAAACATGGCATTGATCTGTCTACTCTAACCCTATCATGGCCTCAATTTCTTAATTTCGATCTCAACTCAAATTGAATCTTTGTTATGGCCTGAGCTACACTATAGTTCCATCCGTAGGGCTCTCAAAAACCCTAATATGCATTTAATTCATTACTCATATTTTAATAATAAAATTTTGAGCCAATTTTTGTTTATTTCCTTTGTTCTATGAAAAAAATAAAAAGATGATGATTGTCCATAGACCCCTTCTAAGTGAAATAGAGACCTCTCAAGAGGCCAATAGAGACCTCTTCCTACAAGGCTAAACGACAAGACGCATCACCATCCATCCATGGCATCGCAGTTGTTTTCAAGGGATACCTAACTCGCTATCTCAAGTTAATGCGCCAAAACCTTGAAGGCGATGCTAAAGACGCATGCACAAATTAGAGCACACCGCATGCATATTCTATTCCATTCTATTCTATTAAGACCTCCACTAATTTACCTGGTAAACCAGTCCACACGTGTGATATTAAAACTACTCTCTTTCTCTCCCTCCACAAATCTACTCTGTAACAAGGAATTGAGGTTAACTACCCAGAGAGAACTTAACCAGTTATAACAACTGTTGACTATAAAATAATCAAATCCCTTTCTTCCAGGCATTATCTTAATCATTCTTTTCATCCAAGCGGCAAAGCATCTGGGACTCTCTCTTCCTTCAGTATCTCCAAATCTCCCTCTCCCTTGATTAAACTTTCTCACCGTTTATTATAACATGATCATTAACGTTAAACATTAAATTAAAAAAAAAAAAAGAAGCAAAATAAAAAAAAACATTTTTTCTTTTTTTTTTTTTCTTTTTCTCTCCAAAACATAAACAAGTTGATCCTTATTTCCCATTAACCTTCAAAACCAGTAATTAACACCAAAATAAAAACACTAAATATCCCCAAGAAAATTACATACCTTTTTTTCCTTCCATCCCACTCTTTTTTTAAAAAAAAAAAAAAAAAAATAATTACAAGATGAAACTGTAGGAAATGGCTCGATTGGTGCCAAAATGAGTGGTCTCGTACACCGGAAGCTCATCCCTGTACCCTCGCCCTCCGATCGCCGTCAGATTCTCCAGCTCGAACAGGTCAGAGCTCGAATCGCTGCCCTCCTCGTCCTCCTCCTCCTCCTCGAACCCTCGGAGAAGCTCCGCCACCCTCTTCTTCGCCATCGTCGCCGCCTCCGGCGGCCGCCGCGCCGCCGCCGCCGCCAATGGATCCCCATCGTACAAGCACTTCTGCCCGCACGGCCGGAGGTCTTCGTCCACGATCACGCTCACCGGGTAGAACCTCACCGACCTCTTCACGCCATCTCCTGCCGCCGCCGCCGCAGGCGGCGGCGTCCGACCCTTCGACGACGGCGTCTTGCTTAGGCACGACCGCGAGTACGTCGATGCCGTCGAGCACGCCGACTCCTCCCCTCCCCTCCCCCCGCCGCCGCCGCCGGTGGTGGCCGCCGAGGCGGTGGAGGATTTTGACTTCCTCGGGCTTCCGGCGGCGGTGAAGAGAGAGTTGAGGAAGCTGGCGAGGCGGGCCCCAGGGGAAGCCGGCGCCTTGGCCTTCCTCAGATCACGGAACTTGCTCCGGATCGAGCCCGACTTCTTCTCCTGGTGGTGGTGCGCCGACGGCGAGGCGAGCGCCGGCGGCGGTGGAGGCGGGGCCCTCTCCGACCGGTAAAGAACACCGCCGGTGCGGATCGGCCGGAGACCGGCATGGCGGGGCACCGACTCGGCCTCGGAGGAGGAGAACCCGCCGTAACTGGAGCAGTCGGAGGAGCTAGAAGTCGAGTTCACCGGGAACCCGCGGCGGTCATCGGGCTTGCGAGGTCGGGGCACCGCCCTTTCGCTCACCGCCGCCGTTCTTCTCCTTTCCGCGGGCCACCGGTCGGTGAAGGAGCCCTGCTGCTTCTTTGCGGCGGCGGGGACGGGGGCGCTTAGGCGGTCGGGTGCTCCGCCGTTGCAGTGCTCCCTCACGGCTCCGCCGTCGGCCTCGTCGATGGAGCGGTAGATGGCGTCGAGGAGAGTGGACGAGAAGGACGGGTTATCGTTACCGCGCCGCACTGGAGGCTTCGCCCATCTCTCCATTCTCACAACCAGGCAACGGCCAAAGACAAAATGGTTTTTTTTTAAAAAAAATATTTTCTCCTCTTTTTCTCTACTGTTTATTTCTCATTTACCTCCATAAAAATTAGATTTTTTTTTTTTTTTTTGGCAAGAGAGAAGACGAGGATGGAAGAAGACGAAGAGCCGAGAGAGAGAGAGAGAGAAGCGAAGGGGGATTGGAGAGATGGAGGGGACGATGGTCTCCCTTTTGAGCTCTCACGCGCGAGGCTGGACGCTGACGTGGCATTTCTCTCTGTTCTTTAGGTGGTGGGCCCCGTGTGATGTCGTCCGTCTGATTCTCTCGGATCTGCGGCTGATGGCGGTGGGGGTGTTCCCGTGGGCCCCATCCATCGTGCGGCCGGCCTCGGCTTCTCGCCCTCCTCACCCCAGGTACGCTTACCTCCCCCCCCTTACCGTTATCATACTCCGTAACGGAATTAACGGTCATCATTTATTTTATTTTTTTCCCGGTCATAGAATACTATCAATTAATTATCATTTCAAATAAACCATTACACATACGACGGCCGTCAATCCAGACCATGGCGTGGTTCACGTATTTGGATCCAGTCACCGTAGGTGAGCATGGAAGGCAATGCAAATGAGAGACAAGCGAAGGGCGGGGGGGGGGGGGGGGGTGTGAGAGACAAGCAGGCGACACAAAGTTTATTCCTCGAATGACCCTACCTGCTATTTCTTTTTCCACTTATCCCGATAAAATAATGGGAATTTTGGGAGGAAAGAAACGTACCAAAAGAGAAAGGGAGAAGAGAGAGGGAGGGGGAGATTCTTTGCTATTCCGATGTTATTTTGGGAGCTTTTTGGGGAATGGGCGATGCGGAATTGCAACGAGGTAGCAATTTTAAGCAGGTAATTTATTAGCGGGACCATTGGACACTTGTTAGAGAGAGAGAGAGAGAGAGAGAAAGAGAAAGAGGGAAAGAAGAGAGGAGGACAGGGCAGGGTAGGCGCACGGGGATTCCGACCTTTGCTTTTATTGTGGTTGAGTATGGATGCCCCGCCGTCGTTTTCAAGCGACCAATGCTTGCGCCTCGCCGTGGCGCCTTTGGATCGTGCCTCCAATTTTACTGCGATGGATGGAGAATGTGGGTCTTGGGTTTGGAATGGATTGGATTGGATTGGAATGGAATGGAAGTTCTCAACAATGAGTGCCAAACTTTGTGCTACATCTCGCATATATAATCGTAGCTTTAAAATTTTAATTTATGTTTGACTAAGTTTCCATATAATTTTCTCTCTCTCTTTTGTTTAATGCTAGATGACTAAATGATGCCCATTTGTAACCTTCCAAGCAAGGTTGAAGGTAAAATTTAATGAACCAATAATTCACTTACAATTTATAACTAATCTTATATTTTAAATGGTTTGTAGCTTGATAATTAATTTTGTACCAATTTATCTTGACCAAAATCTTACATAATCACATATTTTCTAAAATAAATATTCTAAAAATACACAAATTTTGCTGAAAAAAATTTATTTATGATGATGGCATTAATAATAATATTTTATTTATTAAAAGAAGATTTGACAAAATATTTTCAATGTTAACAAAGAAAACAAAGTTCAACTATATTTATTTGAAAAAAATTATCAAGACCTCATATGTTTCTAATTTAAATCAAATATCATCTTTTTTTTTTTTTTTTTCATGACTCACTAATAAGGAAAAGACTCAAATTAGACCAACATTTGAGAAAAAAAGGATCCAAATCATATTCAATTTAATTAATGGTGTATAATAAGGAAAGGATTCAAATCAAATCAAATTTGGATGATAAGAACAATAGCTATACAAAGAATTTAAATCCCTTCCTTATTATACATCAGTGATATAGTTTAATTTGATCTGGCTTAAATCTTTGATTGAATCCTTTCCTTATTACTATCTCCCTTGAATTCATCAAAATAGACAACCCATTAATTTTATTAGAATATGATGCTTCCTTGCATAAGTTGAAGTGAGAATATGCTTACTAATATAAAGAGTTAAATTAGTAATTATATTTACATTATAAATTTAGATCTGCTGGTCCGCTTGATAAAAGAAAAATTTTAATTTTATACATTTGATCAGTGGTCTTGATTAAATAGAGCATGCCATGCTATTCTGATTGCAGTATTTTGTATAAAAAAAAAAACAATGATAAAATAAAAGCTTTTACTTACTCTAATGATTGCTTTATAGACTTAAAAAAGGGATATTTTTGTCTTTAACTAATAGCGCATCTTTTCAGCTTTAGTCATGACATTTTTTCATGTTCCAGTTCTAAAAGTTTGAAATCTTTAGTATATAGAGTTTGTGAATGAATATCAGGAAGTAGTTGCTTGTTTGTTCTATCTTTAACTCTAGAGTCCTTAAATTCCTCATCTTTATGTAAGATGTGAAGATAATATTTATTGATCATAATTATCTTAATACTTTTATGGTAATATTCGAGATACATGATTTTGTTACGATGGAGATTTTGGTTACCATGCTTATAAAAGAGCTGGCTCGTATAAAAGAGCGAGGGTAATTATGGTTCGGTTTAAAAAAGAGAAGAAGGTTAGGGGTTAAGGCAATCTGATTAAGATTGATGAGCAAGTGCTTTGGAGTGATGGTGGCAGCGGTCGTAAAGATTTGAATCATCAAATGTATATTTAGGGCATAATTTTTTGTGTTCTATAAGTTTGTATTTCAAATGTGATCATTTTTTTATTTACAATTTTATGACAGTTACTAAAGAAGGAGGGTGTCAACTTGTTTAATCTTGCCCTCACTAAAATATATGATAGCAAGTGTAAGTTTAATCAATTGGTTATTAGATTGTCTCAAAGATTGATGGTATCTTATATGTTCGTGTTGATTGGTTTATTAGGAGTTAATTTGGTTTGATGTTATAAAATGAGCCCATTAAGAAAGATAATATTCTCTCATCTGAATCTATTTTCATTTATGTAGTAATACATGATTTATTATGTGGTTTATTGAGATGAAAATAATTTTAAATATGATACGGATGGCATGTAAATAAATTTTATGATTAAAACTTAAATAAAAGGAAATGGCTTACCTATTATTATCCTTTTTAACTGAGATTATTTATTACTATAATTGTAAATAAGCATCATTAGTATCATATTCTAATGAAATTGATTTGTTATCTATTTTGATAAATTCAAAAAAGATGAGTTTTGAAAAAATTGTAGGAATAGTATTTGATTTAAGGTAAAAACATAGGGCATCTTGGTGATTTTTCTCTCTTTTATTTATTTTCAGCAATATTAGCGTGAGCTTATTTATTCACTTCTAAACTATCCAAATCCCACCGCTAGTTGTTTACAGGCTCTATGGACAATAAAGATTTAAATGGTGAGCTAAAATAGCTCAGCAAAAATCTCAAAAATGCAAATTAATATGATCAAAAATAATATTTCAGGACAGAAATATGCATCATAAAACAAGACCATTTGCAATATATTTTTAAGATTTTTCATAATAGCAAAGTAAGAATCTTTTACATATTTCTTGTGAATCCTTTGCATATTTATTGTAAGAATCTCTTGCATGTTTTCTTGCTAATAGTATCTAAATGAGAAATTTAAAAATTGTATGCATTATATTTAATATTACAAGATATAGTACACATTATTTTTATTGGAACATGACACAATTTAATTTTGAATGATCTATGGATTTATATACTTGAGCAGCATGATATCGCATGACATAAATCAAGTTTCAACTGATTTATGAATTTTTACATATGATGCACGATGGATTATGACATTATTCGAGTTTTGAAAAAATAGTTAATTTTTATACATGATTAGCATGGTTTGATATAGCATAAATTGAGTTTTAAACAAACGACGAATTTAATAATTAGCTGTTAGACTAACCATGGATTGTAGATTGCGCATCATGGGCCAAAGCATGAAATTATAAATACCCTCACAATGGGTCAAAATGTGGTAGTGCAGATTATCCACCATAAGAGTGTGGTAGTATGGATAGCCTTACCACAGATTGAAGCATGTTATTACAGATTATCCGCCATAAACCGAAGTGTAGTATTATAGATTGTCAATCACAAACTAGAGCATGGTATTGTGGATTGTTGATTTCAGGCCAAAACATAGTCGTATTTAGTTCAAAGTTCGATTGCATTAATTTGATGATGATACATTTAATTTAAGAAAGCTCATGCTGGTGAGTGTTTAGTCTTTGATAAGCTATGTATTTGAAAGATTTTGAATAATTACCTAGGATCAACAAGTCTAAATAATATCTTTTGGATCAAGCTTTTTGAGTGAAGCCTTGGTTGTTACATAATTAGCATTAAACAAGAATATTTACTTTGGTTTTTGAATGCCGAAAAACGTTAACATGAAGGATAGTTGATCAGCTCACCAAGGAATGCAAGCAAGCTCTCGAGTGGCAAAATATTGGCAAATTAGAATCTTGTTACCTACGGGTCGGTCCATTGGTGCAAGCACAAGATTTAGACAGAGGTTTCAGGGTTCCTTATGGATATCTGATTTATGAGAGTCTTTTTTCTTTATTCTTAGAGTCCTTGTCGAGTCCAGTTGTGCCAGTTAGCCTGGTTCATTGTTGAAATCATGAGTTGGTCAAGTGTCAAGTGATATTTTCTTTCATTGAGTCCTGTAATAAATCAAGAGAATGTTCACCTTGAAGACCCAAGAGAAGACCCATCAACCATGCAATGACCCATGTCTTGGACTACTCCAGGACACATGGCATCACCAAAGCAAAGCAAGGAGCCGGCCCACATCAATTTAGGAAGGAATTTAGGTGCCAACACCCTCCTTCCTCTTTTCTTCATGCCGCCCACCCTTATATGGAAGCTTTTGAGCGCCCATTGACTTCCACATTTATCATGCGGTCCCCTGGCAAGCATCTATGGAAGAAATTGGCTGTCCCTCTCTAATTGGAAGATCTTCATACGCCCCAGATAGAAAAAGGTTGCCGCCCAGTCAAAGATGGCAGGAGGAATCAAGGGGCGCCCACTCTTTCCCTTTCTCAAGTGATCCTCCTCCTCTACAAGCTTGAAAATTACAGCCACTCTCTCTTTTTGGCCATCCGAGATAAAGCATATAGAGATCCCTGCCTCCTCAAGAAGAATCACATGCAATACATTACAATACATATCAATTATATATTTAAAATGAATGATTTAACTTGTATTGATATTAAAGGGTTATAAAAAGACCTTTCTCTTATAAATGAAAAAAAATCATTAATGAAAAAATTCTGAAGTTTTTTTCCATTGCTGTGAAGGCTCTGTTACTCCGGGAAGGAGTGGGTATGAAGCCCTTAGTGTTTCCTTTCATCTTCTCTAACCTCCCTCAAATCCAAACCCTAGCTGCCCCCCTCCAAAAACCCTAAAACAACCCTGCCGCAACCACAGGCCCCTATCTCCTCTTGCTGTTTTCTCAGGGATTCACGAGCCGAAGAGGAAGTCGTCTTTGCCCCTGAGCCATATTTCGAAGATTCTCTTCGGTAGAGCTTATTCATCCAGGACTTTCAACCTGTCAGAGCGATCTTCCTGTTTCAATCTTTGAGTGATCATTGTTGGTATATGAAATCCTTTCTTTAATTCTCTTTCTCTGATTTAGTGAATGTTGAGAGCATATCCTAACCGAGGGTTTTCTAACCTTTACTTTCCTGGTTTCGTTAATATTCTAACAGTTCTAGTTCCAGTGTATGCTTCCGCCTATCTTGCATAGTATAGCTTAACTAGTTTTTGATCTTTTTGGATAATTAACCATCTCATAAATATATATATATATTATTTCATTGCATTTGTATCTCATCCATGTTCTGCATCACCCATGTTTTCTGAACAAATTATATCACTCAGCAACAAAAAAGATAATGAAAGATAGTGAATTATTAAGGCATCGCATATTTCTCAAGAAAGAACGCATACCTTATTCCCACCGGTGCCATTATCAAAAGTCGAACTAAATGCCATCCTGTTCTTGGTGATATCAAGCTTCGATATGGGTGAGTACTTCTAGATCTGGTGGCAGGATTGGTGAAACCATTGCTTCACTCAAACTATTACTTTTTTAATCTTCGTTATTATGTGGCTTTGGACGCGTCCATTTGGTTGCTTGCAACTGTTAGGCAAGCATGTCCTGCTGTGCTGCTGATTTAGTGGCAAGCTTTTGCTTGCGTGTGACCAGTTTAAGGGGACACACCATGGGGGCAAAAAGGTGACGAGGCCTTGGACGGGTCAGAGAAATATGGTAGGTGATGCACTAATCATTTGCCCTCGTGGCTCCTCTTTCTAGGCTTTTGGAGAGTAGGGTGGTCCTCTGAGATTTTAAATTGGAGCTCGGGAAGTTTCCGAAGCCGAGGAAGCATGCTCTGTCCTCACTAGATTTAATAAATAATGAGACACAGGGGAGGAATGTGTGAGATTAAAGCAACAGGGGAAAAAAGAAGGCTATAGAAAAGAAAAGCAGAGCCAGTGGGCTCTGTGGGTTCTGTTCCCCTTGCGTTCTCACCGCCACGTTACTTCAAATTCTTGTCCATAAAAGCGTGGAAATGGTTGAGCCTATTCTTCCTTTGAACCATTTTTAAAAAGAGAGCAGTTTCCATCCGGGCGCAGGACTTTTGATAAATGTTAATTTTTATTGCTCAAAAAGATATATATGATGCTTAAGAAAAGGTTCCACAGTACAACAACAATTTGATGAGTTAATAATTCCATTGGGCCTCTCTTGTGGATGTGTTGTTGTTTCTTGTGATGATGAAGGAAACTGTGGAGGATGAGGTGCTTTCATTAGATAATGAAGCTCATTTCATTGACATGTGATCTGACCTCTAAGGGATTTGCAGAGAAATGTGAGTCATTCTTGTTAATATTTTTTTCTTTTTTTTTTTTTTAAAAAAAAAAAAACGAAGTTGAGAATGATGAATGGTATGAAGGAAGTTCCAGAATAGACCTTGAGATGAAATCAAGAATGGAGAGATTCAAAGGTTGGTGGCAGATTGTTTAGCTCTCTCTGCAGTCACATATTCCATTAGGCCAAAACTCAGTGCTCCAATTGATGTAATATTGAATCTGGAGCACCGGAAACTTCTTAAGAGTATTACTTGATTTCCAACAGTCTCCAGATATATAAACTGAATTCATGGCTTGGATTCATGCTTGGCCAACCATTTCCTGCTTTATGATCTTGCATGAGATATTCTTGGTCATTTTGATGGATGAAATTGTTGTCTGGATTGGCCAATGAGATTCACTAATGTAAATGTGGACAGATACTAAAGTAAGGTGTTTTTTTTTTTTTTTTTTTTTTTTTCTTTTCTTAGGATAGGGGTCCAAATTGCCTTAAAAGAGACTGATGAAGTCTGAAAGTGATTTCATGAGTCATTTGGACTTATCTCCATTTTGCATGGCCCTCTAACTTATCCTAAAAGGCCCACTTCGGATCTTTGCAAGATCTCTATCACTTTGACTACAGTGGTGGAGTAAGTGGTGGGTGGGAATACATCAAGCCCCCATGTTCAATGTTTTTGGCTTCATATTAGTGGGGCGGCCGTGCACGTCAAGTGGATTTTGAAGTTTTTGAGCCATAAGGACCAAGCCACCATGTAAGATGGAATCTTTGTACACCCATCGTTGACATGTAGCAAAGCAAGATGCATGCATGAAAAATAATGGAAACGACTCCAAAATTTCATAGCTTGATTTGATTTGGATTTGATTCATGATTTGCAAGTTTGCAGTCAAAGAATACATTGGTCTCATATAACATTTAAGGTAGGATTGAAGCTAAAGTTCAGATACTTAAAAGGAAGGTAAACAAAAGATTCTAGAGAAGCATTAGCAAACCTTCAATCTGAAACTGAATCCTTCTCTTAGTAGGTAAATAAAGTTGCTATGATGAAGGGTCCAAAGAGAAGGGGAAAACAGAGGAGAAGAAAAAGAAGACCACTAAGTTGAGGTTAGGATTGGTTTGCGCAAATGGCTGATTGCTTGTGGGTTCATTGTTTTTGGACCACTCATCGTTTCAGTACATACACAACCATTGATGGATGACAGGCTGATAGGCATAAATGCATGTGATATAGAACAGAAGAGAATCAAGGTTTGCAAAATCCTCTCCTCTGTATCAAGTGCAAAGTGACCCCAAATCAAAAGATAAAGTGGAGTTGCAGTTGGAATTGAAACTAAGATGGTTAAGCTCAGGGAACTAATGGCCCTTTAGCATTGGGATGGACCACAAAAGTCACTACCCTCACAACACTACAATATATGTTTGGTGTGTAGTTGCCTGATTGTTTAGATGGTCCTTTTGTTTGTATATCTCTCCATCTACCTATCTCCCTAACCTGCTCATGAGCTTACAAATTAGTGAATTTGGTCCCCTGGCATGAAAAGTTCTATCATGAAATTATTTAATACAAATTAGTGATGCAACTTTATCTTTGGCATAGGTGATTAACACTTAGAACACTTCTATAATCATATATTCTTGAAGAAGAAAGTTGCTTTTATTCATTCATATATGAAGTGAATGAACTAGGCAGTATAAAAATTTTTGCATTTTATTATTTAGAGGTCCTTCTATTAATTTTATATGGAGGCAAACTTGTCCTTTGATGGCATATATGGCAGCATGAAACTTGCTATTGAACATAAAAGAATCAGTCGCTCCGAATGGAATCAAGCAAAGATTTCTTCATACTGGATGCTTCATTGGCTTGATTCACTTTTTTCATAAACAATAGCTCATAATTTTGCCAAACTTATAGCACCTTTCTTAAATCTCTCTAATATAAACTCAAGATACATTATAATAAGAAAAAGCTATGTTTGAAATGTGAAACACTTTTTATTGAGAACAACTTTGCTGCATTCCACTCTAGTGTGTGTTAGATAGCAAGATGGAACAAATCCTCCACTTTAGAGGTTCTCTAACAAAATTCATGTAATTTTATATGAGAGAGAGAGAGAGAGAGAGAGAAGCTTTTATATCATAATTCACCTCTTTAAAAAAAAGAATGTGAGATCTAAGATTTTATATTATTTGATGAGCAAGTGTATGTATCATGGAGATTGGTTTATATATATATTTTTTATTGTGTAACCAAATTCATACCAAAAATTCATCACCCCCAGGTTCCCCACTTCTTATGCTATGAAATTAATAACTCTTTTTAAATGTGACCTTAAGTTCACGCATTTCTATGTTGGACCACTTAAATTAAACACTAATTAGCCGCTTGTGATAAAACACTAATAAACCATGAAGTCTCGGAACAACAAGCTAGACCTAATGGCTAAAGCCTAAGATAAAGCCAATTCCTTCTTGCATTCTCTTTTTTTTTTTTTTTTTAATTTTTAAGTAAGCTGTGAAGGGATGCAAGCTTTTATGGTTAATCAAATCGAAGCGCATGGCCCCAACATCAAAGTGAGTTAGGTTGGCCTAATTAAGTTTAATATATTAGGATATTTATTTTTATGCATGCATGCACGTATCTGTATTGTCTCATTACTTTTTTACATTAATATTTATATATATTTTCATTCATAGTTTTAATATAGGTTACTATTTCTAAAATAAGAACCCATTCAATGTTTAAATATCACATACTGTTTCTTTATAATATATAAAGTTTGCCTACATAGTTATATTTAAATACTAAATGGAATTGTTGAAATTTAAATTTCAAAATAATATCATTATTTCTATCTTCTATTCCACAGTCGATACGAACCATTGCAAGAATAATAACACAGCAATTTAAATTTCTAACTACAAAAAAGAAAATCTACATAATAGTGTCTCATAATTTTATAATGGTTTAATATAATTCCAAAATGAGCTCAAAATTTTATTTCTATATAACCACGTAGAATCATGATATCATATATGTAGTTGAACATCACTTCAAATAAATCAAGTGATTTTGATGACTCAAGCTTCACTCAAGAATAGACATTCTAACCAGCTTGCAATGGAGTTCTCTGTGGTATAAATTTGTACTATAGGATACCGTGCATATTTAAATAGCTGCTACATCCTTTATTTTAAAGATGGATGAATATATCCAATCCATGGTTCTTGTATGGCACCTAATAAATCCTTCTTTATTTTCCATGTGTGTTAGAGTAATTTGTGTTTGAAATAGGACACATGGCTACTATTTAAATATACACAATATTATTGGAAACAAATGCTTAGAAATTGCTAAAAAATATAAAGATAAAATAAAATAAATCTTGCTTGAACCGAGACATGTTAAACACTACCCTAAAGACTAGTTTTATCCCTTCTTATAGATGATCTGTTCTCAAGATACAATGATCTGGCTTGATTTGAACCTCCTATTACAAGCACGATCATATGGAGGTGTAACCCAACGACTCCTTCAGCTACTCAGAAAAAATAAATGAAATTAAAAACTAAAAAAAATAAAAATATAATAAAAAATAATAGAAAAAGAGAAAAACAAGGCTCTTCTTGGGAAGGACTTCAAGAACTCAACCTTCAAGCTTTTTCTTAATAGGACCTCAATTTTTTCATTGAAAATCATAATATGGGTACTAAACAAAATTTTGATTGCTTATGTCCTTGCACCCTAAGCTTATTTATAGGCTTAATTCATGTAACTCTCAACAGTTCAGCCTTTTATGGCCTTAAAGGCTCGATAGCCATTATTTCTAAGTCATGCTAGAAAATGGTTAAAACTCAAATTGTTTGGAGCATTTTTGAATGCTCATGCTTGCAACGAGCGAAATGTTCGTACTCGTGACTAGTGAAACACTCACGCGATCATGAGCGAAATGCTCGGTGCTGATGAATGGAAGTGCTCATCCATCAAGTGTTTCATTTTTTAAATTTAAAACCTTTTTTATTTTTAAAATATAAAAATAATCAACAATCTCTCATAAAAGTTTGAAATTCTCAAAAAATAGTAAGATTAATAAAACATAAATTTTAGAATATCTTATATTGTGCAATAGGTAAGGTGTCTGTGGACTTGAACCCCACTTAGTTTTAATTGTATACGGAACCATAGTGGATTAAACCTTGAACTAGGTCTTTAACTCAGACTTCTACTAATGACACACATAGTATAGATCAATTGGGTTTAAGCAGTCAGCGCATATTAAAGGCCTTACGCTTAGTATCTTATTTTTTTATAAGAATTTCTTAGGATTAGCTCAAACCCTTAGTTACGATCTAATATGACAATTTTTATATAGATGAATCATTTAAGATTTTGGACTAATACTTTGCAGATGACCTACCTCGGATCTATTAAGAGTATAACTCAATCTTACATAGTTTTATTTTATCACTTTATAAGAACGCTCATCATAGGGATGGGAGGAAAAATCTCTCCGAAGATTATGCTTTAGCACTATTACTCAATTAGCTTCGTTTTTACCACATTAAACCTCTTTTATGTGATCTCCAATCACAGAGATTGGATATCCACTTCTAGTGACCAAATAATGGGCTTAAGCCCCATCTTCTTCCTAAATAATCTCTTGGTTAATTGATTTACCAAATTCTTTTTAAACTTGACAAATTCCAAAGAGATAACATTATTTTTCTTATGTTATTTATAGTGCTTCTAGAGATGATAGTTTGCCTAGATGAACCCCAGGCAATAGCAGCACCGCTGAGAAGGAGATATTTGGTGGTCGATTTAAGATCAAGAAAATCGGTGACCTAATTAGTATCACTGTAATCCTCAACCATCTTAGGATATCTAGTGAACATCAAAGAGATATTAAGTGTTCCCTTTAGATATCAAAACACTATTTCTAAAGCTATCAAATGAGATTGATTAAGATTTTGATTATATCTACTACGTCTTCCTATAATTTAGGGAATAGCAGGTCTTGCCTTATTTGTCACATACAAGAGGGATTTTATGATTTGATAATATTTTAATCGATCAACTAGATCATCTAATTTTTCTTTAGGTGAAAGTCAGGATCATGTAGAGTAGATATTGATTTAAGATCAAAATAACCAAATGTTTTGATCATTTTTCTATAAAGTGAGAAAGGAAGAGTGCTATCCCTTCATGGGATTTGATGAGTTTCATCCCTAGGATCACATATGCTTCATCTAAATCTTTCATATCAAACTTAGATAAAAAAAAAATAATTAATTTTTAAAATAATTTCAAGAGATATTTCAATGATTAGGATATCATCGATATATAAGTAAAGAATTACATAATCATCATCGATGATCTTAAAATAGATACATTTATCATAATTATTGATTTTGAATCTAAAGGATAGGATGATTTGATTAAATTTCTCATGCCATTGTTTTAGAGCCTGTTTAAGATTATATAGGGACTTAACAAGTTTACAAATCTTGTTCTCTTGTTCCTTTACAATAAAACCTTCAAGCTATTCCATAAAGATCGCCATGTAGATCTCCTCCTCGAGATCTCCATTAAGGAACGCAGTTTTCATATCCATTTAATGAATGATCAACTTATAACTGGAAGCAATGACAATAAGAGATTTAAGGGTTGTTATTCTAGCTACAGGAGAATAGGTATCAAAAAAATATAATTTTTTCTTTTAGTTATACCCTTTGGCTACTAATCTAGCCTTATACTTTTCTATTGAACCATTAGGTCTAAGTTTCTTCTTAAATACTCATTTAAATCCTAAACGTTTACTAACAAGGGGTAGAACAAATAAGATTTAGGTTTGATTTTGCAAGATTGAATTATTTTTAAAAGAATGACCTTCTTAAAAAAAGGGGCATTAGGTGAAGATATTAACTCTAAAATAGAGTAAGGTTCACCCTTGACTAGGAACGTAAAGATGCTTTCACCAAGGTCTTTTTTCTTCCTTATCTTTGAACTTCTTCTAATTTCAGAAGGTCCACTTTTAGAGTTAGATCTTTTTCTTGACCCATTACAAGACCTAGATTTAAAAGAATTAGGAAGTAAGAGAGGATTAGAAGAGACTTAATTTGGAGCTTGGTTCTTAAAAGTGAATATATTTTCAAAATAAGTGGCATCTCTTGATTCGATAAGAGTATTATTTGAGATATCACTTATTTCAAAATTTATCATAAAAAACCTATTGCTACTACAATCCAGGAAATAATTTATAAAGTAGCTCAACTCTTTATGGCCTTAAAGCCCAATCGCCGTTATTCCTGAGTCACGCTAGAAAATGGTTAAAATTCAAATTGTTTGAAGCATTTTTGAATATACTCACGCTTGTGAAGAGCAACATGCTCATGCTCGCGACGAGCAAAACGCTCGTACAATCATGAGTAAGACCTATGTTGCAACCCTGATCTGTAGTTCAGTTCAGGAACATTGCAACACGGTCACTTACTCTTAAAGCGAGCCCTAAGAGTATGTAACGTCTTCTAAACCTCAACATAAAAATTATAACATCAATCAAGATAATATCAATGAAAATTAAATTCATAAATCTTATAACACTATCACAAATCATCAACTAGTATATAAATGTCAGCATCAATCAATATATCTATAATGTCGAATGATAGTTTATCCATCGAACGCTTCCTTTTTTTAATATAAAACTTTTTTATTTTTTAAATATAAAAATAATCAATAAATATTCTCTAATGTAAAGCTGGCACCATAAAGCTTATACCATGGAGGATCTACACCCTTTTAGCTTACCAAATCAATCAATATTGAGCTCAACACAAGTTAATTTGAATAACCGCTCCCATACAATCTAGAGATAACTAAACCTAGCCTTGGTTCATTCGCTTCCCTAACATTTTAAACATCAACATTGCTATGATGATAGCTAATTCTTCAACTTATATTGTTCGATGCTGAATTTGTTCACAAATGCATCGACGGTCCAAGCACCAAAGCACCAAGAATTTGATGCGCATGGATGCAACAGCGAGCAAACGATAAGGAGATGATGTACCTAAGAATATCCTCCCTCGACCTATCCTTTCATGGTGAGACACACGTGTGCTACCACTGGTCCTAACCCCTTGGTCTCAGGCCAGCATCTCTGGTTAATGGGTGTTCTCAATCCAATCCAACTGAACCCATCTCCTCTAGCTAACTTTAGTGGCAGAAGAGAGAGAGAGAGAGAGAGAGAGATCTATCCGAATAAAGAGGTGATAGAAAAGGACCCCTCTCTCTCGGCTCTCTCTAGGTTTCTTTCCTTAAACTAAAGCGTACTGTTTTAGGAGCAGAGAAAGGGAAAGGGAAAGAGGAAGGGTGACAAAGAAGCAGGAGAGGCAGACAGAGAAACAGATGGGTGATCCCGAGGAACAATGAGAGGCAAAGCTGGAAAAAGAGTTCCCACCCCTACCTTGCCCTGCCCTGCCCTGCCCTCTCTTCTTTTATCCTTTTTTACTTTTGTTTTGATCTCAGGGCTCCGAAAGCAGAGGAGCAGTAGACAAGGAAATGGATGGGAACGGATCCGAGACACCAACCAACTAGGTGGTGTACGTTGGTCATCAATCTCTTTCTCATGTACTCTTTTTTCTTTCTTTTTTTTTTTTCTCCTTTCTTCTTCATTCCATCCAATAGTGAACGTATTATTATTATTTGCATCCAACTTTGCGATGCCTGACACTGCCTGTCACGCGTGAACTTAGCCCACATGCATCTCCCTTCCCTTTATTATCTCTCTTTATCTGTCTTTGTGTCTCCATGCATGCTGCTTTTAGTTTAGGATTCAAGTGTTTCGAACTCTAATTGGTGTGGCATGCAAGAATAAAATCTAACCTAGAAGATTAATTAATTGATTGAGCAATGATACCTACCTACATTAGCATTAATTCAAGCATAAGAATGCTAAAAGTAATTCAAAGAAGAGACTACTTAATGAAATGAAACCTACCAGCTATGTAACTCAATCCTAATCCAAAGAAGAATGAATCTAATGATTGGAGCATCCTTAAGACCAAGATGTATACCTTCATATGATGAGACTTAAGAGATTCGAATGGGTTTAATCACCAATGATGAGCACTCACTTTGTTGATGGAAGGTTAATTTCAGCACTCCATTGAATCGTTACTGGACTTAAAGATTGTCACCACTAGTATGAGAACTCCATCCATAATTGGTTCTAAGGCAATGCAACCTCCTCTTTAACTCCGGATTGTAGGGGACCCTGCAAGAAAGATATTAGAGACATGCTAATGTGGAAGGTAATTGATAAAGGAATCAAGATGAAGGATGGAGTAATGGCTCTTTTATGTTGGATAGAAGAGATCTTGGAGGGGAAGAAACTGGCGTTCCTAGAATAGATTGATTTCTTATCATGCTTGGAAGGTGGAATGGTTGGCACTTTGAGGGGTTGATGTTGCTGGCTTCATTGAAGATGGCGACCTTGAGGGCTTGAAGATGATGACGTTGAGAGCTGAAATGAAGAAGACGCCCCTTGGTAGACCAAAGCTTGAAAGATACCTAAGTTGAGCCTCACGTTCATTCCCTTACGGAAGGTATTTATAACACATAAATGGGAAGAAAAGTGGAACTAGAATAGTTTTTATTTTATTCCTTCATAATCTGCATTACAAGGGGCTATGAAGAGGTATTTATAGACCTTCCAAGCTCATTTGAAAATTTGAAATTCATGGAGATTTACATGAAGAAGATAGTGGGGAGTTGGAGAAGATGAAGGGGAGTTACATGATTTATGGAGAGATATGTGGACCGGCCAATTTGAATTTGAATTTAATTGTTGGCGCCCAAGTGAAAGCTGGTGTGAGGTGTCCTCCATGTTGACATGGCTGCCATCTAAGCTGGGTGATGTATCAATCCAACTTGGATTAGAAGTTGGGAAGTTACTCCAAGGTAGTTGCTTTGCTGATTTTATCCCAATTGCTGAGTTATTCCAGAGAGCTGATGTTATTCCAAGTGGCAGAATAAGCAGGTAGCAGAATAAATGCGGAATTGCTAAAATGTTGAAGTAGCAGAATCTCTTGAACTAAGTTGTTCCAGAGAGCTGATGTTATTCCAAGCAGCAGAATAAGCAGGTAGCAGAATAAATGCGGAATTGTTGAAATGTTGAAGTAGTAGAATCTTTTGAACTGTGTTGGTTCCAGTGCTCGAGTCGGATCTTTGGATTGTGGTTGAGCTGACTCCTGTGGCTCCAAATGGCTTGCTTTATAATTCAATTCACAATGAATTTGATTGAAAGCATTTGTTGGTGTCCGCACCACTAATGGTGCGTAGTTCTTTCTTTGATATCTTTTGTATCATTTTATATTACTTCGGAGCAGCTTTACTTCTCCATCTCAGCTGTAGCTATTGCCTGAAAGCATTATTACCATCCCTAAATTTTTTGGGGCCAATTAATTAATTTGACATAAAGTTTCATGGAATAGATTCTATAGTTTCCGTGAGAAGAAATTCAAAAATAGAGAATTGAAAGTAAATAAGAACATATCATATGAATTGATTTTTAAATTGCTTATAAACAAAAAAAAAAAAAAAGAAGAAAGTTATATATTTTTTAGATTCCTTTCATCAGCACTAAATTGTCCCTGTCTCCCCACAACACCCCCCCCCCCCCCCCCCCCCCGCCCCGCCCGCGCAAAAAAAAAAAAAATCAACATAGAGAATGACTTGAAATTGTTATAGAAGTCATTACATGGAAAGAATGAAAACCACATCAATTGGGCTATGTACTATAAAGTTCTACTGGATGCGACACATCTGATGTTGCTTTAGCACCTGAACCTGGACATGAATTAACCTGTCTCCAAGGGGAGGCTTTGCTGCTTTACTTGGTTGGGCCGTGAATGCCTTGCATGGGTCCTGTCTTTGAGAGTGATGGGAACCAAACCATCTCCCCCACGAGCAATGCTAAGGTGGCACTGACATGATGTTGTTGCCTCATTATCTACAAAATTACAAAACTTTGTTAATTCGGCCGATCATCATGTGGGCATAGGAAAGGTGTAACACCTGAAAGCTAAAGAAAAATATTTTTCTATTGAATGAAAATGATTTGAGAAGTTTATAATTAAGTTTAGCTGCTATCAATCAGCTTAAACTTGAGTTTTTAAGATCATATGAGCTCGATCCACAAACATACTAATTGGATTAATAGATGGGCTTGAGACATTATGGATGATATCAAAGCTAATTTGTACGTGCATAAGTTAGCGGGCTCAAGCTGAGACTAGTTTCTCTAAGAGAAAGGGGCTACTCATAGAGTACTAGTAGAGAGAGTGTTTGCTATATCATAGAGCTATTTATACGATACCTATATTGTCGTTCATGATAGATCCTATCTAGTTTGTAACATGCAATAAGAATGTTGCTTGATAAATCCCGAAAGATAAAAAAATTAGTCCTACATCATATTGGAAAAGTTGATTTGAGAGGCTTATAACTCAAGTTTACCTATTATCAATTAAACTGAACTTGAGTTTTTAGGCCATATAAATCCGATCTACTAATATATTAATTAAGCCAACAGGTGTGTTTGAGGTATTACAAAAGACCAAACTATTTTGAATATACAGGATCAAGACATGAGAATTCGGGGATCCCATCAATTGATATGGCTAAAGATAAAAAGCAAAATTTTAGATAGCAAGCACACTATATTGATACCTTTTCTTCTAGCAACTAAATTACTTCTCGGTAACCTTTCCAGCAACACAAAAAAGAAAAGGAAAAAATTGATCATCCACATTTTGAGGACCTATTTATTTGAGCCATAGTAATCCTCCTCGTTCATTTATAGAGCAGCTTCCCCTATCTCTGCTTAAACTTATGTAAAACCTACTTTTACACCAAAAATTTAATTTTTTTCAAAAAAGATAGAAACCTTACTTATTACCACATTTTTAAATCATTCAACAACAATTATCTTTAAACAAAAGATGAGTTAATTGCTTTAAGATTCATAATATTAAAGTCATCGTTGTTATCATCACCATTATCATTATTTAGTAAGAAAAGTTACTGAGTTAGTTTTAATATACTTTCAATGTTAGCATAAATAAATTGGCTTACTTAAAAAAAAAAAAAAAAAAAAAAGTAAACTAGGTTGGAAGGTATTACGTTGTATATATTTTTATTACTTGTAAGAAAAACTGGCAATTCCAAGTTAAAGGGGATGTAGCTCAGATGGTAGAGCGCTCGCTTAGCATGCGAGAGGTACGGGGATCGATACCCCGCATCTCCATATGGTTTGTTTTTCTTACCCAATCAAACGCCATGAGCTCTCCACTAATGATGGCGCCCATTGATTTAGACTGCCACTCCACTAACCAAAGTAACAACTCAGCGTCCCAACGCATCTCCCTCACCAAGGGTTCAAAATTGCTCTTTTATTAGGAAAGGCAATCTGTTTACTCGAATTATATTTAGAGCTTATCTGATCAGTAGTAATTAATTTTTTTGGCTAAGTTATTTTCTATGTATAACTTGTTGCAAAGAGCCAATATAAGTTTTTTTATATTGAAGTATAGAAGGAATTCATATTACACCTATCATTGCTATCAGGTTTCTATATTAACTATTTATTGATTGAGATGGACAGATGCCGATAAGGAGACTTTGGAGCTACTTTTCCCCGATAAAATTATGAAGCTGAGAGGAGCCCAGATGGATGAAGATTTCATTGTTGGGCTGATCGGCTTGAGGTGATGCTATCAACTCGTACTTCTTGGTTGATCCAATCCAATGAAAAGATATTCCAGTGGAATGCGGGCCCTACCTTGCTATCGTCCTTCCCCAGCTACCCTGCTGCCGCTAATGGTTCTTGTAGCGAATCTCTCTCTCTCTCTCTCTTTCCCCATTTCTAGTCGTCTATAAACTCGAACAGCAGCACCAACTACCACAGTAGCATTTAGCATCATTAAAAGAGATCCATGGCAATCGAAGAACAAGCCTAGTGGTCGGTCCATTTACCTGCCATCTTTGATGGAGATACGTGAGAGAAAAAGAGGCGATTATTATGACCCATTACACCAGACAGAGAGCAACGCGATAGCAATCAACAGCGATCATGTCTGGTTTCCATAAGACCGATGAATTGCACGATCGATATCGATCAATTAGAAATATTTAGTCAAACATTTGCCATCTGCCATTTGTCCACCAGAAGGCCATCTCGAAAGAGAAAGGTGAGCTATGACTCATGAGCGGACTGTGGAGCAGACACTTGGTGGCATGGCACTGTGCATGTGTTTCCCACTTTCGCTATTCAGCGGTCAGGCCTTGATTCCTTGGGCTATATCATTCATGGACCTCAGAACCAACAATAATGCATGGGACCAGAGTCTTTCTACTCCCCACCCTGTTGCATCATCAAGTTTTCCTCAACATTGGATGTCTAAGCTGCGTCCTGTCGAGCTTTGCTTCCTATCATCTTCAAGAATGAACATCTACTTCAATTGCAACAAAGTAATCGCGAAGAGACTTCCATGTGACCATCCAACTAATTACCAGCACCATCCAATCAGTATGCTAACCTTATTTAGTGCATCTCAAAGCAAAACAGAGCTAATATGTCACTGGTTACTAGTATTTCATATACTTCATCACAGGAGAAACAAAAATACTAAATGACCATGGTGGAAATGGATGGCCAAGATGATACATCACATGATTCAAAGTGGTAGTAGTATTTTGGCATTGAATTACTCAGTTCCACTGGCCATTTCTTCTACGAAACTCGGTTGTTACGAAACAATTTGAAATCAATCTCTTGGGATAGAGTAGAAACTGACAGGAGACAGTGATAATGACCTCCTTTCGATCATTGAAACGTGCTCAGCCGTCAAGGAAAGGCTGTCTTTGAAGTAGAACCTCCACCAAAAGAAACAGCTAAAAAGATAAGAAGCATTTTTTCTGAGTGCTCTCTGTCCAATGGAATCAACCATGGAGATGATTTCGCCGGACCCCCATTCCACTTGAGAGCTCAAGTTGGATCTTTTGGTCGAACCAACCACCCGCACGCTTCGCTGCTTCCATTTATCGAGTACGATAAGATGATTCCATAAGATTTCATCGATCTTTTAGACATTCTTTCCACATGCATGCAAAACGATAAACCTTGCTCAAAGTTTTATCTTAAATAGTGAGATATCTCGACGTCTCTGCTTTCCTTGTTATTTTTAACAACACATTTGCAACATCTCATTCTCTCTTATCCAATTAACCCCACATGTTCTTGGGCTGCCCTGCCTGGGCCAAAATTTTGTTGGGTTGTAAGCTAGCCCAACTGATGCTGCTGAAGCCCAAATGTGAGGCCAATACCCTTTATCTGGGCCATTGGCCCAGAAAGGCTCGGTTATTGGACACCTATTGCGATCGCATCATATTCACGATGTGCAATGTATCAATGCTAAGATGAGCATGTGGATTAGAATACTAGGACCTGGCAAGGAGGCGGGATGGGTCGGGCTGGAGACCTCAATCCTTATCTCTATTTTTATTAAAGAAAATAATCTTAGCTTCGTCTATTTTTCGCAAAACAAATTTTTTTTTTTTTTTTTTTGTCTCTATCCCTACTCTAAATCCCCATCTCTACTTTGCGTCCATTCCTATCTCGCCTTGCCCTGCCTATTGACATATATGAATTTTTAAGTAAAAATTATGTAATTAATAATATGGTTGAAAAAAATTTTATCAGCATATATGTTAATAAATTTAACATTTATCTCTTAAATATATACTTATTACTAAAATAATTAAAATTTTAAAATAATATATATATATAAGGGTGTTATAGTACTTAATGTAACGTACTAAGCCCACTTGTTAGCCCAATTAATCCGTTAATGGATCAAAACTATGTAGCTCAAAAACTTGAGTAGAAGCTAATTGATAGCAGGTGAACTTGAGTTATAAGTACAAAATACTTTTCTTTCCCATAACTATCTGATATGAGACTATTTTTGGGGTATTACAATCTCTTATAATGCGACGTCATATGTTAGCTAAAATCTACCCTAAGTTGAATCGTTGGTGCTGCAAGGGTTGCTCCATGCCATGGCAAGACTTTACCATCGTCCCATAGTATAACTCTTTTCTCATGCCCACTAACTTCTACATATTCGGATCGGCTCTAATACCATTTATAACGCCTCAAATTCACCTACTGACCCAATTAATCTGTTACGAATCGAAACAACGTGGCCCAAAAACTCGAGTGGAAGTTAATTAATAGTAGATGAACTTGAGTTATAAGCGCATAACATTTTTTTTTTTTGATCTGATATCAAACTATTTTTGAGGTATGATACTTAAGTACAAAACTAATGGAGTGAGACAGGATACGACGTCTTCATCCCCATCCTCACAAAAAAAAGAAAATCTTTACCTCAATTAGAGTAAGATGAGATTAATTTATATTTTATAAGTTGAAATTATCATTCCAATGACTTTCTTCAAATCATAACTATTATGTTGTTTTGGCACCAAGCCCTACCACTCCTAAATTTAGTGATCTTTTCTTCGACATTGGATTTTCTTCATGGTCACATGTTGCTCGACATCCATAAAAAGGCTGCAATGGTAGGATGTCAGAACCTAATTTGGTTGCTGCTCATTCTTTTGAGATCAACAATTTTCACTATAGAAAACTCAACCTCGGCAAATCACGTTCATTGGAGATAATATTGCAGTAAGTCCCACCACTTGCATGCATGGTCTTCATGGATCTCGAGTCATAGTTTCAGCAACTAGTCTTTTATCCCTTCAGAGAATAGATGTTATATAAGAATTTTTTTTTTTTTTATTAAAAGCTAACTTAGCTAAGTTGGTCGAGAGTCAAGTTGGTCGAGTAGAGGACTGTGATACTGACATCTTTAGGTAGCTGGATCTAATCCAACACATTATAGGAATCTAGCTTGGCTTTCCTTTGCAAGTCTCCCTTTTCTTCCTAATTCCCTGTTTTTTTAATGTTCTATCAAATTTTTAATACCAAAATTCACTAAACTTCCTTTATAAATTTGGAGTTGATTACATAAATGCCCTCTTCTTTCTCATCCAGAACGTTTTGTCTCTCTAAAATCAGCGTATGCCAAGATACAGTTGAAAACCATGCTTGTCTAGAACTACTTCGAGGTTTTTCTCCTCCTAGAAATTGCTAACAGATAATCTCCCTAAAATAAAATTATTAGAAACCCAATATGGGATTTGCTTGAATGAAAGTGTGTGAGAGACTGTCCTAGGAATAAATACCATCCCTTTGTATAGGTTACTGGTGAATTTGATCGCAAAATATAATAATTTGGTGATGGTGCTGGAGTGATCAAGATGTAAATCAATTGTATAATGCTTTATGTCTCGTGTTATAATTAGAAACAATCATAAGTTAATTGGTCTGATATTAAGAATAATATTTCATTACCAAACCAATAGAGTTGGTTAGTCAAATACATTAATCATCAATGATTACATAATCGATATATTATTTATTGTTAATTTTTTTATTGCATTTTAATAAAATTATTTGATGTAAGCCGGTGCTTAATGCCTAGGGAAAACTAATTCGCATCTATATTTCTCTAAAAATTATGTGAAAACTGATTATACCAGTACCCTTTATGGTTGAAAGTATTATTAAGATTTGCTAAAGAATTTGCAGTCTGATATGCTTATCTAAAAGTATGTCTGCATGACAGGATGAAAATAGGTTTAAGAAGCTCTTTGAGGTGCTGGAGCCATCGGTGAATGCTTTTCAAGTTATTGTTGATTCCAAATATAATAGTTGTTGAATCACTCTCAAGAACAACTCTTTGCCAAATTTAAAGGCATGTTTAGTTACAGAAAATATTTTATATTTAGGATGATAAATTCAATCCATAATATGAGGATCCACCCAATCCACTCCATTCATTCGAAGTAGGGATTTCTCATTTTTTACAGAGTTAAGTAGGAATAGGGATAAGCATATCCCCATCCTGCCTTAGGCCCTATATAGTACACTTCATATATATTCTTATATTTACAAAAATATCCTTTAATATTTACTAAAAAATCAAATAGGTTATTAGAAGAGGGATGGACGAGACCGAGATGGAGTAAGGATGGGGATTTATTTTTCTCCACAAGGTGGGCATAGAGATAAAAAAATCTTCATTTACGGGGGCAAGAAAGGAGATTATTTTCTTTAGCAAGGATGGGGACGAGAATGGGGATCGGGGTCCTTGATCTTGCTCTACCCCATTGCCATCCCTAATCTTTATTTTTCTTCTTCAATTTTTTTTTTCATTTATGGTTTTTATTTTCTATTAAAAATTACATTTATTTATTAAAAATGAGAAAAATTTAAATTTAAAAAATTAAAAAAAGATTGTGGAGGATAGTTGGTGGTAGAAGTATGATGGTGAATGGTTGAAGGGGTAGCAACGATGATAAGTGATGGACGTATGGTATTAATGGCAGCAGTAGTGGTGATGGTTATAGTGGAAGGAATGATGGTGGTTATTGACATAAATACAGTAGCTATGATGAGTGGTAGAATAATGGTAGAGAGAGTGGGGGAGGTATGATAGTAGTTGTGATAGCATTGTTGGTGGATGGTGAAGGAGGTGGCGATGATGGTAGGTGGCATAGGTATAACAATAATAACAGTACTGAAAGTATGGTGCGATAGTAATGGATGGCACAAATATTGTCGCGGTAACTAATAAAGGTATGGTGGTGGCAATGGTAGTGAGTGTAGTGGTTGGTGGCCATAGAGGTATAGTGGTAGTGATCGAGAAGGGTAAAGATATGGTGTGAGGGTGATGGAGACATAGTGACGAAAGTGAAGGTACGATGATGGTGGTCATTAGATAGTGGATGATGTAGGTATATTGATAGTGACGATGAAGAGTAGTGGGTGGTTTTTGGTATGCAAGAAATGATGATTAGTATAGAGATAGAGGTAGATGGTGAAGATATATAATAAAAAATATAAAAAAATATTATTTTTATTTTAAAAATAAAAAAATAATTTAAAAATATTTGTTTAACTTAATATACATTTGAAGAACTAAAAAAAATATAGTTTACTAATTATTGATTAAAAATATTAAATTTGTATATATATTTTTTTTATCATCAATTTTTTTTTTTTTTTTTAAAAACACTCCTGCCCCTCTTGGAATCAGGCCAGCCGCGACCTGCCCTAATCCTAGCCCATCCCTTTTGTAACAAAGGCCACCCATAGAACAATATTATAATAGTGTCTAACTTTTATCATGCGTTTAGCATAATAAGGTTAACAAAATAATATGTTAAGTGGATGCTTAGTAAATATCTTTCGACTCTACTAAATTATTGGAGCCGATTGAACCAATCATATTCCAAACAAGAAGAAAGAATTATTGTATCAAAATTTTTTTTTCTTTTTCAAATTTTAGGAGATTTTCCAGGAAAAGTCATTTCATTTTACTATTATAATCTGGAGTTTTTAAGTTAATAAAAAAAAATTGAGAGGCTGGGAGCCGTCCTTTCTGTTTTTTTTTTTCGCCCCCCACCTCCTCTCTCTCTCTCTCTCTATTCTCTCTCTTGTATTTTTTTTCCACTAGGGCACGGGAGAGAGCTCTTCTTCTCGTCTCCCGATCTCCTCGCTGCTCCCGTCCGCCATCCCTCCCGTCCACCTCTCGGCTGCCGCTTCTCTCCGACAGAGGTAATCTCTCTCTCTCTCTCTCTCTCTCTCTCTCTCTCTCTCTCGGGGGCATGGGATCTCTCTTCTTCTCGTTCTCGCTTCTTCCACGTCACAGCCGCCAGCAGACCACCACCACCATCGTCCGCCTCTGCCCCTAGGTGAGGACGGCGGAGGGCGGAGAATCATAGGAGAAGGAGAAAGGAGAAGGAGAAGAGGTCGAGGGATGTGATTTTGTTTTCTTTCGGTTCGCAACAGATCTATCGCCGCCATTAATCCTTTATCCCAGAATTCCACCCGTCTTATTTCGGAATTTAATCTGAGATTTGGGGAACAATGCTACAAGGACCGCACTTTTCTCTTGATAGCGCTTTTCTAATGTTCTGAATCAATTAAATATGGGAAACCTATCTTCTAATGGAATCCAGGCTCTTGAATCTCGTAGGGCTCGCATCAAAATTGATGGAAAATTGCTTTCTTTTTAGCCTCTTGAATCTCGTAGGGCTTGTATCAAAATTGACGGAAAATTGCTCTCTTTTTATCGTAAGGAGCTGTTTAGATTTATATGATGTAGCTGAAACAAGTTCAGCTTTCTGATATTATCAAGGATTGGTGGATTTGGAGGTTCATTATGCTGTGACTGTCCTATGTGATGCAAGACAGCTCGTAGCTCGCTTTTGACAAGAAAAATTGAGATGATTGATATGCCTTCTGCTTAATTTGTCATTGTATACCCAATGGATAACAGTGTTGTTATTTGCTTGGAAGCATAGAATTGGAAAATGAAAATCTTCATTCTGTTAAGATGCTTATGATTTGTTTTTCCCATCGTTTCCTGTTAATTGAGTGTATGTGTGGATTTCCCAGATGTCGTTGCAGGACAGCTTGAATAAATTTAAACAACAGCAAGAGAAGTGTCAGTCGACCCTAACAAGCATAGCAGCCCGAGCGCAATCTTCAAAAGCCCCCCAACCACAGAAAACAGCACCTTCGAGTTATTCAGCTCCTTCAAAAGCTCCTGCTGCAGTCAAATTTTCAAATGACACAGAAAGGCTACAGCACATCCATGCCATTAGAAAGTCACCTGTTGGTGCACAAATTAAACGTGTTATTGATCTACTTTTAGAGGTATCGGTCTGACATTATCTTGATATGTAGATATAGACTTTAACCTAATGAGCCATTCAGTTTTATACACCTGCCTACTGGTTCTATAAGAAGCATACTTTTGAAATTTGTAGAAATCTGTTGGGGATCTTGCTTGCTCTTTGCCAACGCATCCATGCATGAACTTATTAGTGGTTTAACAGAGGTATTGTAGTACTAAGGTCACTTAACTATCCCAAAGTTTATTATAGTAATAGGAAAAAGAGCTCATACAATTAATGCATAATGTGATAGAGATGTGGGACAGGTTGAATAAGAAATTCCCTTGACAAAGACAATGCAAAAATATAGTGATGATTGCAAGCTGCTCTTTTTTCTCCTCTCAGTTTGATGTGAGTAAATCAAGGTTTAATTGTTTATGTGGTCGCTAAGCTGAAGGGACCTTTAAAGTATAAGCACCTCTGCAGAGTGCCTAGTGGCTCAAGCTTTTGTATATGTGATTGAATAAAAGGAAAACTAAGTGAATATATATCTTGATCATTGAAGTCTATCAACTTCCTTCAAGAAGATATATGTACAACACCAAAGCGAAATAATATGCATATATATGTTAAAACACAAAATATCTTCTTTTTATACATTGTCGTGGGAGTTAGAATACTTTGAGACCAGGGCTGCAAATGTATCTCTCTGCTCATGAACAGCTTTGAGGTTGGCTTGATGACAGTCTTGATTGTGCTTGTTCAATTAGGTACCAACCCAAGCTTGAACTTCATATAAAGTTTGACTTATGTTGAGGCTTGCAAAAGAAATATTGGCTTGGGCTTGGCTGGATGACAAGATCATTTGAGCTGGTTTTTAAGAACCAAACTTGTGCATATACTGTCAAGCTAGGGTTGATCATGCAAACCTGATTCATACGATGAGCTGGGTCCCTTTCATACAGTGAGTTGTGCTGAGCAGCTAAGACAGTTTGGCTTGTTTGTTTACAGCCTATTGACTATCAGACATGGTCTACTAAGAAATTCAAGAAAGAATAACCATTTATGAATTTTAAGAATTTAATTATTGCTATTGCCTATTCAACAATTAGATATCATGATTATAGAATGATAGTAGACAAGAACACATATATGAATTTTTACTAAATGGTCTTTTATGAATTGATTATCTACTAAATCTTATTCTGTACCTCCTAAATCTTAACAAGTGAAAACAGTTGCATAAAATTGGTATTGACATTAAATGGGATTTTGTTAGCAATAGTAACTCACATGGATGAAGTTTACAATTACACATTTACTGAGTTTATGTAAAAGAAACATAATTATCATGGGGAACAAGAGATAAAGAAGGAGATGAAGAAGGGCTAGAAACAAAACATGGAAGAAGATCGTGATGTAGGAAGGACAGGAGAAGTTAAAGAGCTAAGTGAAAGGGAAGATTTGAAAAGGAAAATTGATATGATCTTTTCATGTTACGGGTTGCTTTAGTCAAAACATTTGTTGTATGAACACTTGATTCTCTCTCTCTCTCTTTTGCTAATATATATTCTCTCTTTCAACTTTTGCAGACAAGACAATCCCTTACACTGGAACAAATCAATGAAGCATGCTATGTTGACATAAATGCAAATAAGGCGGTCTTTGACAGTTTGAGAAATAATCATAAAGTGAGTTATGATGGGAAGCGTTTTTCTTACAAGGTAACGGCCCTCTTGCACTAGAAATGCCAATGTTTGTGTGTACATGAATAGATTCGTTATTGATTCTCAAAACCTCTTCCAGCACTGAATTCCCCATATGCTTCTCTTTTGTTCTCTTCTTTGCATATTGCATGCTCAAGTCCATGAATTTGAGAATAGTTAGATTTAAATTTCCATCAGAGTATGATGGTGCCATGGTCCAATGATCTCGACCATAGCTTAGAAGAATATTCAAGAGTCAAGAGTGATCTGATTGCTGCAAATTAAGTCTCAGAGATCATACACAAACTGAAGGTAAACTGAATTGAAGAACCCTTCAATAGTTTAAGGAAGTTGTCTCCGAAAATCGTTTTATTAATATGTCAAGAACTATCTGCATGCAATGTATTAGAAGCTTATATAGGCAATGATCTGTCACCTTGATTCAGGTTCTAAACCTGGTAAAGAATCATACAAGAAATAGAACTTGATAATAAAAAATGCTAGAATTTTTCAAGTACAACAATAGAAAAATGTTTAGAATATGATGCTGTTTCAAGTAGAAAATTTGTTTGTCGAAGTCTTACTAGCTCCTGCGAAGCTTGGCATGGCCTGCCTGGTCATGGTGCTTGTTGGCTGTTCTCTATGCTATGTCAATTGGTCTCATGCTTTACATAATTACTGTGTAAACTTTTAAATGGCTTGTTGAGTGACATCATATGCTGGTGAGATTCTCATAGTTTACCACCACAATATATTTTTATTTATGCTATAAGTCTGCTATATTATGCCTATCTCTACCTACTGTTGCGTTTCAGGGCCCTGTGGGACAACTTTAGTTGTAGAGTGCATGAGATTCTGGAAATCAACAAAATGAGAACTTCAGTTGTAGACTGCATTAGATTCTGTAAATAAATAAAATGCAATTGGCATTGAGTTTGGTTGTTTCCTGGTGTGTTCACGTTGTGTAAATTCATAAGTAGTACTTGAGAGGAACTTCCAAGAACTGATATAGTTTCTGTTTTTGAAATTTTACACAGTCCAAACATGATCTGAAAGGAAAAGACCAATTGCTTTCTCTGATAAGAAAGTTTCCTGAGGGCCTTCCTGTTGTGGACATCAAGGATGCATACCCAACTGTGATGGACGACCTGCAGGTAGTTTTTGAAAACCTGTGCTGCTTCTATATGATATCGATGCGCGTGCCCCTACTAAATGCATCCTTCTATTTCCCATATGTGAATTCAAGAACATAATATGGCAAATCTTATGTTCAGTGGACTGTCCTTGTAAATACTAAAAGATAACAATTTATTTCAAATTTGCCACATAAATGTGGTTAAAAATGAGGATAACAACAAATAAACGATCTAGGGGTTTGATTGTTTTGCTCAAGTGCTAGATGAAATTACTCGTTCTCATTTATTAGGATGATCTAAAAGGATGAGGCCTATTTATTATTGTCATCCTAGCAATTTTATCAAATATGGGGTTGGCTGTAGAGCAGAACTCTTGGGTGAGCAAAGCTCGGTGGAAAGATTGAGAAGATTTGGCAAGCTGCTGTTAACTTGATCTCAACCCTGCTCCAGCTTTACTTTTGCTTTTGTTTTCTATGTTTTCTATTTTTGCCATCTGAAACAGATTGTGCTAATATTTTCATTCTCTAGGGTCTATATTTCTTCAGGTATACAAATCAGTGAACCTGGTTGTTTTGATATTTGAGAACCTGAGTGCTATCAGAAACTTGTTATGCAAAATTCATGATAAAGATAAATAGAAGAAATATCCTGCCTCATTACACTTTAATCGTTACACTTAATCCTCTGCTGTTCATGAGTAAATGAGATAGCATGCCTAAAGAAAATAAAAATGAGATACATTCTTTTCTGTCTCATTGTAGTTGGGAAGGGAAAGCTTTTCAAACAGAGACTTTCCAATTAGTGCCTCTGAGTGGTATTGGATTAAAGGTCACATTATATTTAGAAGAATCTATTTGTATGTTCTGATGTTTCTTAAACTTTATAGAGGATAACCAAGATTTAGATATCTACAGACCTTGAAGGCAACGGGTCAAGTCTGGCTTTTGTCCAACATGGACATTGGATTAAAGTTTGCATTATATTTGGAAGAATCTCTTTGTATGGCATTATATTTGGAAGAATCTCTTTGTATGTTCTGGTGATTCTTAAACTTTATAAAGGATAACTAAGATTTAGATCTCTACAGGCCTTGAAGGGAGCGGGTCAAGTATGGCTTTTGTCCAACATGGACTCACAGGAGGACATTGTATACCCCAATGACCCAAAGGTGATGATAAAGGTGGATGATGATCTGAAGCAGCTGTTCCGTGGGATTGAACTACCTCGGGACATGGTTGATATCGAGAAGGAGCTGCAGAAGAATGGCATGAAGCCTGCGACCAACACGGCCAAGAGGCGGGCCATGGCCCAAGTCCATGGCATCACCTCGAAGCCCAAACCTAAGAAGAGGCGCGAGATAAGCCGGAGGACCAAGCTGACCAATGCCCATCTCCCAGAGCTCTTTCAGAACCTGAATGTTCCGGACCCTTGAAAGAGGAACCGTTTCCTGACTTGTTGGGATTGCTTCGTGATTTTACTTCAATTTCTTGTCGATGTACTTCAAGAGAGGCACAACTATCAGCGATCATAATCTGTATCTTGCCTTTGTCATAGGAGCAAGAGTTGCACGCATGATGCATTTGAGAGGACTGTTATTTGTAAAAGAACCAGGTTATTATAATTACGAAAATGTTGCAATGATGAGTTGTGATAATGGCATCTTGCATGTGATAGGTATCAACCAGCTATTTTGGTTGTGAAGAGCGTCAGATATTGGGTTACTTTCATTGCTTCTGTTGCTGCCTGCAAATAAAGATCACTTTCATCTCAATACTGCTAATTTCTGTAATACAGCTCAGCGAGGATGCATCACATTTGATTCCTCTAAACACTCCAGCAGAGGCATCATTGAAACAAAGTGGCTGCTATGTGTTCGATTTTTTAAAAAGACATACTGCCATGAAAAAATATAACTTTTTAAGAGTTTTGTTCTTAAAAGGATCATTAATAAAGAATGCAAACAAGGTGTAGGTTTCAAAAAATCAAATTCATGGCAAGAAAGGAACCACCAAATACTGTGGATCACAAACGTGTGTCTCTGCAACAGACTCCGCGGAATAAATAGAACACTTGCTGGCTTTGTCCCTTCCCCAAGATAAAGATAACCTTATCCACCACAACCACAACCAGATGCCTCCACGCAGGATGCAGTGCTGACCTGGTCTCTGGGAAAATCCCGTCTCTCAACCCCCCCTCACAGACCTATCTATCTTCCCTTCTATTTCCATTCTCCATCGACAGCACCTAGAGATCAAACACCCAATTCCTTCAACTCCCTTCTCCAACACACACAAAGGTAGCAATCTCTTCGTGATGGCATCAGTTTCAGCCTCTGCCAAAATGGCGATGCCGCTGAGATCAGCGGGTCGCGGGAAGCCGCTCGTCGGCTCGGATGCCTTCTTCCACCCACTGAGGTTCCGCGCCCGGGCTGCAGCTTTTAAGATGAGGGCGAGCATCCGGGCATCATCAGTGAAGGAGAAGGCAGCGGGTGGTCTGACAGTAGCGTTGGTGGCGGCAGCCATGGTGATACCAGACGTGGCAGAGGCAGCCCAGCCGGGGATCTCGCCATCAGGTGATACCAGACGTGGCAGAGGCAGCCCAGCCGGGGATCTCGCCATCACTCAAGAACTTCCTGCTCAGCATTGTGTCTGGTGGAATCGTGCTTGGCGTCATCGCCGGAGCTGTCATCGGCGTCGCCAACTTTGACCCTGTCAAGCGGAGCTGAATAAAAAAATATTTATATCATAGCAGTACGTATCCTTGATAGTTTAATGTTTGCTCTTCCTGCCGTTGGTAAACAAGTCATTGTATCAGGATTCATGAGCTTTACCATCGTGCCCTTGTAGGACATTTAAATTCTGTTGTTTCTCAGCCCTTTTTTTTTTCCCACTTTTTTATTTTTTTTTATTTTATTTTTTGCAAACTTTTACTCAAAATTTATTTTGATTTTTAAATTTTAATTATTATAATTTTATTTATTATATTTTAAAAATATTACATTCTTAATGTTTCAAGTTAAAATTGTTAGAATAACTCACCTGTTATTCTAACATGAACGTTTGAAAGATTTTTATTGATAATTTTGCTAATACTATTTTCTCAATTTTATCTTATGAATGATCAATATGCATCATTTTTGAAATATGAGGACTAAATTATAGTAACAAAAAATTTAAGAACCAATGAACTTTGATCATTTTTTATATATATTTGTACCTTTTTTTATACATAAAAGGGAAGGTCATGTGTCACAAAACATTAAAAGTGATGTTACCCCTCAAACTTTTTCATCCATGGAAGCAAGGCCTGAGCTAAGTTAGGAGCTAAATTTTAATATATTCGGATCAAGCATGATACAAATTTAGATCCATATTAATTTCATACTAGACTCGGGTAGAGCATTAGCCCTACTTGATTTACCTTTTTTTGTAAGAATAAATTTATGATTTTACCTTTTTTTTCTATAAATTAATTTTGATTTACCTCATGTAAAAATAAATTTATGGTTTTATAAACATAATTTTTTTCTCTTACCTTTTTTTTCTATAAATTAATTTTGATTTACTTCGTGTAAGAATAAATTTATGATTTTATAAACATAATTTTTTTCTCCTCTTTTTTCTCTCTTTATTCAAATAAAATGAATGTAAATTACCTTCTTTCCTTTTCTTAAGAGGGTAACAATTCTCCCCTCCTATTCGTCCTCTCTAAAGATCAAAACAAATCATAAGAAAACTTAACAAAAATTAGAAAAGAATTAAAAATAAAGAATATTGGTGATATAAATGTAATAAACTTAGATGAGGATCTAATGGGTACATTTAGACGCCCTACCCCCTTTCACTAAAAAATATTTTAGCCAAACAAAAAAAAGAATATGCCCAAATTACTATCATGAAAGAGGGAAGCCTACCGTTAGCCAATTAACTCTTTTCTGATTTATCAATCTGTCAGATTTTTATATCCAATCTAATCAAAAATAATCTATACACAAATCATATATATATATATATATATATATATATATATATATATATATATATATAATAAAATTATAACTATGATAATATTATATAATAAAATGATGGTAAGCTATATCTAAACTGAACAAAAATATACTTTACAAGATTTGATCAATAACCACACAATCATTGTCAGCGTGAATCACTAACAAAGTATTTCATGAGAATATAATTTATCTCTTATGTTAAGGAGCGATCTGAAATTTACAGTACATTCAGGTTCAGATTCATTTTGGATTAATTTAAATTCAAAACAGGTCAGCCTGACCTGATCCAATTGCAGTCCTAAATATCTAACAAAATAACAATCCGTCCAAGACGGTTAGAACACTCAGACCAGAGGAAGGGTAAAAGGAAGCGAGGACTTCCCCCTAAACATACACAATCATATGAATTATTGCTCGGCAAGAATTCATGTGACTCAACATTTCCTTATCTCTACCACTTCTGGCTTATCATGCCCAAGAACCACAAAGATCTCAAAATTCCATGCTGCAAGAACATTAGGCAAAACAACTTTATACAGCCAATACACAAATCATTGTCTTAAAACCTCATTCACTCTTGGAAACAACACCAGGCTTGCAACAATCTTATGATATTGGTTATAAAAAGAAGAGCAATTGAAAGATAACCATAGTTTCAATCTCCAAAGTTGAAAAAGATTCCAAGAATAAGAAATGCTGAGATCCAAGATCGAACAGTTCAACAACCGAAAACTCTAGTTAAACCCAGCTACCACCTTTCTCAGCACGGCGCCTAGACACACGATCAGTAAATGAGAAGCTAAAATAAAATAACCCAAATGCACAACAGTGTTGAATTGAGACATTAATATGAAACATCATAGCAATAAGCACAATGGAATCAGTTTACTTGCACAGCAGGGGAGCTGGGCGCAGCTCCATTAGTAGAATATTAGATTTTACCAATATCATTGACCATCAGGAACAATGACAAAATCCATGCTTATAACCAGATTAGACTTTTTTTTTTTTTTTTTCTCTCTTGGTAAAATAATGGACATGTTATTCAAAGGCACTCTTTCAGTCCCACAACAACATAAAGATAGTGATTTTTATGTTCAAAAGCCCTCTTTGAGTCCCAAAAGCACACGCAGCAAAGTAGACAACATAAAGATGGTGATTTTTATGTTCAAAAGCCCTTTTCAGCCCCAAAAGCACACACAGCAGAGTAGAATTGCAAAGATTGTAGCTTTTATTGTGGTTAACTTGGTTTCTTGAATTCACGCTGTTCAAAATATGAGGAAAATGGTGGTCTAGAATCCCACCGCAATAGCAGTGAAAATCAATAGTCCATCTTCCTCTAGATTCGCAGGAACGCTCAGCCACACATGTATGTTATGAGAACAAGGTGCCGATATAGGTTCAGGTCCTGCAATACAACAATGGGGTTCCCGAACAGGACAAATTACTCCAAATAGGACAGGCAACAAGAATAAGACAATATCCTCGATTTCTTATTTATCTGAAAGTAATGCACACACATACAGGTCTCAAACTTATTGAGAGGAGCATAAATAGAAAAGTTGGGTTGCATGAAGTAAACTAATTCATCTTGTATATTATCAATCTTGATCAACACTGAACCAACAAAACCCACATCTAGTAACCAGATTAAGCCACATAACCAAAAAAGAAAAAAATGTTACATCCACTAAAGACTTAACTACAACCGTATCTTTTCCATGCTATCTAGAAATTAGTTTATGCAAGCGTCGTTCTCTGAAAAACTTAACAAAGAAATATACCTGTTAAATATCTTAAGCGAAACATGCTGCCCATCTTTCTAACATACACTGATAGCAACCAAAACTGCTTATTAGAAGAGGTTGGTGTAGCATTTCAAATTGGGTGGCGTTTGATTCGCGGTAATATAATATCATCAGAAATCTTACATTCCTTGTGATAATATAATATTACCAGAAATCTTAGTAATCTTACGCATAGTAATCAGATTACTGATAATATAAGGTTACCATATTTGATTTGTCTTGATAATATTAATTTAAATTCTCAAGAATGTAAGATTTAGTGTATATTATATATTACATTAAATTCTATTTATATTTTGTTATAAATATTTTTTTGCCTGTTAAATGATTGCCTTATTTTAGCTAGAATATGAAGTATCCTGCAAAAAAGCAATGATTCTTTGTAACATATTTTAAAATATTATATATTTAAATATTATAAATATAAAATATATATCATATATTTTATTATTGAAATATAATAATTTAATCTACAAGAAGATCACAAATATTAATAATTTTAAATTTAATATTTATATACCATTATATAAATATATAATAGTGTTTAAAATAATAAACGTTATATTAATATTAAATTTAATATTATTTTAATATAATATATTATATATTTAATATTAAATATAAATATAATATTAGATATTTAAATTTTATTAAGTACCTATTAAATATATAATTAAAATAAATATTATTAAACATTTACATGAAAGTCAAGAGTATAGTTTGAGATTATTACACCTTGGTAATCTTAAATACTCATTTTTCAAATGAGAATCAAATTACTTTAATTTATGATAATCTTAAATTACTAAAAATCCAATATTATCGTCTACATTACCATATCTCCATATCTAATTATGAAATATGGCAATCTGCTTGGTAATTTAAGATTATCGAGATGGATTACTACCAACAAATGCCCCCTTAATGTCAAGAATGGCAAATAAAAGCCAATCTCCAATGCTTCTCGTGAAGTAAATATTCTGACATTATGATTAATTTTAGATGAAGAGGAAACAGATGACAGATTCATGAAAGCAATCTAATCCATCTCTACAATGTTTTACCAGATATAATAAAAAAAAAGCAAAGAATATGGGGAAAATGATTGTTGAGATACCCAAAGAATAATTAGGGAATAACCCAACTGCCCATTTTCTCCCGAAGTTATTCCAGCAGGAAACACTTTCGGCAAGAAATGCAGTAGAAGAGCAGAACACCGATACACACTATCCTGCAATGTCGCTGATGAAGAGGATCCATTAAGGACCCTAAACAAGAGAAAATAATCACAAGTAGGAACTTTCATTTTTACCATTTTGATACCATAGACATTTTATCACTCATTTGGCTGTCATCAATACAAATTTTCACCTTGAAATCTATTTTTAATCCACAGAACAAGCATAGAAAATATATCTTTGAATGCTCACATAGAGGATAACATTCTACGATATTTTTAGTGAAAGTCCTCGAATTCCCACCAGACGCAACGAATCCCAACAAACTTCATAAGAAGTTAATCTACAAGGTATCAAGGGAGGTGGGAGAAAAAAAAAAAAAAAAAAAATCCTCAAAGCCTTTTTTGCGGTGAAATATAAGGAAAATGATTGTTGAGATACCCAGTAGAATTAGGGTTTAACTCAACTGCCCACTTTCCCCAAATTACTGTAGCAGGAAACACTTTCGGCAAGAAATGCTTTATAAAAGAGCATAACACCGATACACACTATCCTGCAATTATCAAAGGCTTTCAATAGTCTTCTGATTTCTGATTCAAATGGAAGCGAACGGGAGATTAAAAAAAAAATCCTTTTGCATTATTCATGAGGAAAGACCGAAATAGCAGATGAAGGAAGCGAATGGTGATTCAATTGGGAACAAAACAGAATGATCCAAAGGGCCTTGCTAAGGTTCTATTCGTGAGAAAAAATGGGCATATCTTTCAGAAAATCTAATGAGAAAAGAGGAAACAAATGTATTCAACGCATATATCACCTCAGAATACGATCATAAACGATGGACCGACTCCATTGGAGCCTCTACGGCGATTTTAGGTTTCTGCAGCCGCCGACCAGTGACCTACCAGAGGAGAGGATTGCAGTCTAAAACCCTAGACCTCATTTGGGCATTCGGGGGCGATTTATAGAGCCGCGGGGTAGAGGAGGGGCCGACTGGCCCGACTCCATTGTTCGAACCGGATTGCTCCAAGCCGTTGTGGAAGCGAGCCGGACCGGTTCGGACTTCTGGACCAAGTTAAGAGGAGGAGCGACATTTGGTGAATTCAAGCCATCAACATTTTTCTTTCTTTTTTTTTTTAATAAGAAAACCGTGGACTCTTTTCCTTCGCTTGAAATATTTATCTAGCAAAAAAAAAAAAAAAAAAAAAAAAAAAAATGGAACTCTTCTTGTTTCAAATGGAAGGAGAAAATCTAATGCATCAGCACCTCACATTCAAAGAATTTTCAAAAAAAAATTAATTAAAATTAAACTTCTCTCCAACTGACTTGGAAGATATTTTATATGCCATTGTTTGTTATATACACAAGCTCTCTTTTCATCCTGTTGTATATATATATAAAATGAATTTCTAATTGGATCCTCAAAAATGAATAAATAATGGTAAGCCTTTTAGCTTGAAATTATTAAGGCTTGTTGGTTGCTCGTTAAGTGGCATCGAAATTTAGTTTGGGCCAGGAAAACCAAAAGCCTTCCTCACTTAAAGTGAAGCTCAACTGAGTTGCCTAAGCTCATCTGGGAGAAGAAAAGGTCCACAGCAGCATCACACCCTAAGAGCTGTGGCAGCTTTGGTGAGGTAAAACTCCCGCACGAAATCAATCGAACAGATTCGTTATAATACCTCATCAATTATAATAGAGGTAATTTATCTTATCTAACAATTGCCTGAACCCTCTCAAATCAAACGGTTTGCAGTAAACCATACCAAACCAATGTAGAATCAGAATAATTCAATGATTTCGTACAAGGATCGTACCATGCTACGTGGAGTCTATTTCTTGCCTACTAAAAATAAATTCATGATGACCGAACAATAAATTGCCAAGTCAGTATTACTCACAGAGTATTCTTTCTTCTATTTTAGCCACAAGACGGGAGATGGATGCGAACCCCCCGGAAAGTTCACGTTCAAGAAGTGATGGAATTCTGTGTGTTCAATCAATATGCAGTGGACTTATTAGCATGGCAGGGAGATTTCCTAGGTGGCAATTGCAAGATGGAGATTGCTCTGGGTGTAAAGAGTCAAATCCACAAGATTTGGAGGAACTTGCAAAGCAGGCAGTAATTCAAAATAATGTCTTTTGTAAAGGTTATGATTGGAGAAGCAAAAAAAATCAGCATGCAAAGCTGCGAATGGAGCTGAACTGATGAAACTTTTGAATAGAGCCAACAGATATCCCTCACATACCACCTGTAAGTGTGTTAGTATTAGATCTCAAATTAAAAACATAGCTGGACATTCAGTCACGAAGAAAGCAATATGAAAATTAAATGGCTCAACCAAATCTTTATTGAGGCTGGAAACAGAAATGTAGCCTTGGGCTTCATTTCTAAAACAAAATTTTGTTCTTAAGCACTAAAGGTGGCAAAAATCAGACAGGTCAAACCACCAAAGATGACAAACACAACACATAAGACACAACAACCAAATCTATAAAACAAGAATTGGCCACTAAATCAAGGTCCAGCCTTATGACTCATTGATCTCCGTAACTTTCCCAGCCGACTAAATTGTTCAGCATTTGACTGCAGAATCATGGTCACTTCGACAGATGGCAAAGCGTTCAATATCAGACAAGGGCACTGATGCGTTGAGATGAACATCATAATGGATAAACTATGAACAAGAAACAGATGTCACTGATCCATCTTTAGATAATCCTCATTTTTCTTCAACATGGATGAAGCAAGCAAATCCTTTACTACGTATGAAAGAAATTATACCTTGCTGTTTGATAAAATATGCAAACTCTTCTTCAAAACACCAGCAAATGAAAAAGATTAATACTATTTAAACTAGTTAAATGCCAAACGCTCTCATATAAAGAGCTCAGCTAATTGAAGCCATTGGGACATCCATCTCTGTGGGAATCATTGCAGGTGGCCTCAAATACTCCTCCTCATCCTTCGGAGTGTGAATGGTGACAAGATCTGGCAGTGGCATTGTAGGGCCCTGCTTGCCCTTTGGATCCCAATCCAGCATAATCTTGACCTTCATCCCAAGAACACCCTAATAAAAGAAAATCAAAGAATCTCATAGATAAGATACACAAGACTTCATATTAGGTAGAAGTTTCCTCTTAATCTCATTAGAATTGTAATTTACCAAATTATTGCTTTAACATAAAGGGAGCACAAATTGATTAAGATCAAAAGCCATAAAGCAAAAGAAGCAGCAACAAAACAACACCAGATTCTAGGAGTAGGACGCTAGACACAAGAAAGCATATACAGAACAAACGTAGGCATAACCTTAAGGGTATAAATCCACCGAAAAAGAACCCTTACATGAATCAGCATAACCTTATGAACTCAAACATAGGCATGGGACAACCATAAGAGAAAATTGTGTTCTTTTTTTTTTTTCTTGATGACCTAAAATGTGTTTGATATAGAAGAAAACAGCAGGCGGGTGAAGGCATATAAGGATTTCCTTTTTTGGAATAGACATGTCAGTATGTATTATTATCAGAAGAAAAAATTGAAGGTAACAGCCCAGTATCATTATTAGAAAGAGGTAATGGTGCATGATGATCAATATCAAAATGTCCACTTCTTGGTAAGAGAACCCACAACAAAAAGACCTACAATTTCCACACTTAAGAGGAAAAAAAAGATTCATGAAAATTGAAGTCCAGAGTTAAACAAAACATCAACAAAACCTCAAATAGCTATATGGGAATCTTAGGCTTGTTGCCAGACTGGAATATCACAGCTGGCTTCAATATTTTTCAGGTGCGGGTGACACAAGCCAGGGGTAAATGTTAATCTATAACATAGCAACTCCAATCATCCAATGTTATGTAACTTCATTCTGATCAAAGAACCCAGATAATTGCTGAGTTTCAATAATGGGTGACTATAAAAAGAAATCTTAAAACGGTAACTACAGGGCTGAGAACAGTTTGCAGATGAGAAACTAACCTGCCTCAGAAGAACATGTCTCACAGCTGAGTCGATATATTCATTAACAGGCTGACCAGAAGAAATCATGTATCCATCCTTGAACTTCATGGACTTAGCACGTTGTGCCCTAAGCTTTCCGCTTACAATAACCTAAAAATCATAGACATTAATACATAAGACTTCATGATAGAAGTAAAATCATTTGCAAGAATCATGACATACCTCACATCCCTTGGCACCACTTTCCATGACAAACCTCAAAACACCAATAGCATGCCCTGAAACCAAAAAGGAGATCAGAAACCAAATTGTCCAACCCTATTGCTAAATTCTTAAGACAAAGCCAACATAGATTGCATGATCAAGACAAACACAAGTATTATGATTTTTGTCAATTACATCAAACCATAAACACTTCAAATTTCGAATTATAAGCATATAATTTTGCAACCACTTGATGCATCACTAAGAGATTTCCAAAACAAGTCTCTTATTTTTCAGCCACCATACATTGTAGATTACGACTAACAATTAGCATTCTCAACTAGTCCATCATATAGTTTGCATTGATAGGATTTGTACTTAAAAATCCAATTGAGACAACTAATCCATGTGTGGTTCTTAGGAATATGAAAAAAAGGGATGAAAAATTGAAAAGAATAAAAATTGATGACAAATAGACAAATTTTAAGACGTGTGGAGAATTTGGAGAACCAGTAAGCTTGTTGCCAAAACAAACTTATTACATGAAAGCTAGTTAGTTTTATTCTACAAAGCTAACATTGTCAGTATGCATGGCAACATCAATATAGTCATCTTCTGACACAAAGTTGGCATTGAATAACCTATTTGCTTTATAGATGACAAACCCTCAAAGGACCAAACAGATGGTAAACCTAAAGGAGCTGACACATGAAAGGGAACCAATAAATATCAAATGAACTATGAAGCACAGAAATACATGATGAATAAATTAATACACTATTGAAATGTGAACATGCTCCAAACAGCATCTATAAAATGGGAAACAAGGATTTCCAAAAATGAAGAACGGACCTCATACAAAACAAATAATAATGCATGCTATACATGGTCCTATAAATTAAAAATAATTACATTACAAACTTTAAGATACATGTACAAAACTTTTTTTTAAAAAAAAAAGGCTAATATTGTACAAACCAACCTATATAAGCTACAAAAAAAGAAAAAGAAAAAGAAAAGGAATCTAGAGTCTTAAAAAAAATGCTACATTATCAGTCTCATAGCCATAACAACATGCAAGAAAGTGGTACTTAAAAGCTTCACAAACAAATTATCTCTTGTAATGAAATAGATTTCTGACATCACCATGTTAGTTTGGTAGCAGAATAGAAGCAAAATAAATTTTCCGAATAGAGTCAGACTAAGAGTTTTAACTTCTCCGGGGAATGTGGACAGCAATAAGAAAAGGTGTACCTGTTTTTTCATTTCTTTTTGTATATATTTGAACTTTAAATTCTCAATAATATCAGAACTATAAGTTCACACTAGATTATTCCTGCTAATTTCCAGACACCTGGTCCTCATGTTAGTGCTCACAAGTTAAAGCCAAGTTTCAAACTTCAAACAATAATGCCAACAATATTGGTGTCAATCCTTGAATTATTAACCAACCATGAGAACTAATTCCAACTTCTGATAATAAGACAATCCAAAGACTAGCATGGCAGCAGTTTTTCTGTAGTATACAATACACATCATTTCATAAATGATTTCATTAGGTCTCTCTTTCCACAGATAATGTCGGTTTTCATTAAAATATCCCCACAATAGCATATCATTGCACCTTTGGATAAATTTCCCTTCAAAGCACAAAGCAATAGAATAACTAGAAAATATTTATTGCAGAAAATTGCTTGGGAGGGCAACCAAAAAAAATGTAGTCATCCTCGGACACATCATCAGTACAAGGAACCGATCTGCCGTAAAGATCACGAAAAATAACAAAATTTCAACATCAAGCAAACTCCAATAAATCCACAAGCAGTCCAAGACAATTCAAAGAATCATAGAGCTACAAACCAGTAAGAAAACACACGCTTTTTCTCAATCAAGAACAAACACAAATGCAACAATATTGGCATTTTGAAGTTAAAAGAACCTCACCTCCGAACAGCAAGGCCTCCAAGGAGCTTGTACCGGAGCGACTCAGCCTGCGCAATAGCACAGAGCCCTCGATTGTTAACCTTCTCGGCATACAGCTCGACGCTGTTCTCCGGAAAATTGAATCTTTTCTGGACCACTGAAGTCAATTCCCTAATCCTTCTCCCCTTCTCACCTAAACCCCAAACCAAAACCCTAATTACCCACTGGAAACCCTAGATTCGTGATCAAAAGAATCCAAATCAATGGAAAACGAGCAGAAAAAAAAGGAGATCACCGAGTACGTTCTGGGTCCGAGTGGCCCTGATGATGATCTCGGTTCTCATGGGGGTAACTCTAACCTCGACGCCGGAGTATCCATCCTCTGCGAGCTCTCTGGTGAGCACCTCGTTCAACTCCGCGAAGAAGACCCCATCAGCCACGAACTACAACGAGAAAAAAGTCCCCAAAAAAATAATCAAAAAAAAGCGAGGAATTCAAGGTTGCGAGACCGAGAAGAAAAAATTCGATGGGCGAACCTTTCGCTTTTTGCTCATCTGAGTCGCCATGATTTCCAATCGAGGGACGGAGACAGGGAGGGGTTAAGGTCGGCGGTTAATTCCTTCCCCGGCTTCGGTTCTTCCAAAGACCTGGCTCGTAACCCTAGAATCTTTATCAATGATCACCTGCATCGCCTGTGCCGAGGTTACGTGAAAAAGTTTATCCCAGGGACTTCTATGAAACAATATGTTATCCATTGGGCTTACACGTAAAGTTGCTTACGTTGATTATTGAGCACTACCGACGTGCCGCCCGCGGGCAGGATAAATTAACATATTTACATAACAAACCCTATCGAATGCGAAAAATCACTCTTACTCCTTTACTAAGCGCAACTGGCCCCGGGCCCGGCAACCGCTCGCCGGGATTACTTGACGTTAGCCTTTTTGTATATAAAACCTCACTCTATGTTACAATTACCTGTAAGTATCTTATATTTTTGGGCATGTCTGAGGGCCTTACGTCACGTAATATGCGGACCGTGGAGAAATTGCTTTCGCAAAGTAATCCCGGCACCGGAGCTGCCGTGTCTAGCTCAGTCCCCTATGCGAAGGGCTTCTAGTTTCCAGCTCAAATCGTAACCTAATTTTCTGGGCACGGCCGGAATACTCCACTGTTCCATCGAGGGACAAATTGTAACCTAATTTTCTGGGCACGACCGGAATACTCCACTGTTCCATCGAGGGTCAAATTTAGGTGTGTTTGGAATCCATGCTGCATCGAGATCCCATTAACTTCCTGATCTCAAAACTTTTTCTTAAATTTGGCAATTCAATCGTTTTAGATATATTAAACCAATATTTTGATATAGGGTATCTCTCAAATATTGAATTGAATAATTTAATTAAATTTTACAAGGATTAACTTATGTTCAATAATTCAAGACTTTTTTTAGTCATTTTTTCATTTAATTTCTATGGTTATATATCCTTGGAAAAGAACTATTTCGATTGAATTTCTTAAGATTGATCTATACAATAGCAACATTGATTTGAGTAAAATTAAAATAACAACATGAACCTTTGCTTATTTCTAAGTACACAACAGAATAAAGAATTAAAGGTAAAAATCTTATATTCGATGGGCACTTATACCTTTAAAAAAAAAACAATCAAAGGACAAGTATAGAAAAAAGAAATACTAAGAATAAGAATAAAAAAGAAAAAACAAAATAATAGTTCAATAAAATAAAAATAAATTTTTTTAGTATAAATTATTTTCTTTCCAATAAAATTAGCTATTCTTTGCGACAAAATTTTATTTTATTCTTAAAAAATTAAACATAAAAAATTTAAAAAAATCTTATCTTTTTTCTAATCCAATCGATAAAATAAAAATAAAAATACTTTTTTTATAGAATAAATTATTTTCTTTCCAATAAAATTAGCTATTTTTTGTGATAATATTTTATTTTATTTTTTTTAAAAAAATAAATATAAAAAATTTATCTTTTTTCTAATCCAATGTACCAAACACATTTACAAGCATATAAAAGGGTTTGTTCCAATCACCTACAATATTTTAAAATCTGAATATTGAATCATTAGAATTAGTTATACAATGTATTTCTTCATTGAAAAAAAAGGTACTAGCATTCGTAATTAATGATTCAAATTTTTATTAGTTTAGCCAATTCGAGGTTGCTAAAGCATTGCCACTGTAGAAAAACCATAGGTTTAGCACTAACTGCTCTGGATGAAAATTATATTGCCTGTTGTATATGAGTTAAAATAATTTCGTGCATGCTTGATGCTGTAAACTAGCCTTGATGACAGTGATAAAACAAATAACCCCATGATGGCGTTTGAAATTTACAACAAGCACAAAATGATGCGCTGTGCGAAGAGTAAATTAACTTTTTGCTGACTCCTGATCAAACATTCACCTTTAAATGTGTATGAAGCCATGTTATAGCAAAGTAAAAATGTGTATGAAGCCATGTTAAATTAGCGCATTAACTAAGCTGCTATATAAAAAAATTAGATATACTCAACCTTGCTTCAAAATTGTTTTCGTTAACTTTATCATTGCACCAAAGCTTAACCTCTATTTTAGAATAACACAGAAAAATAAAAAAGAAGAGAGACCTAACACAGAAAAATAACAGTCATCATGTCATTAAAGGACATAAACCATATATTTCACAGCCATTTGGTTCAAAACATGAAACTATGAGGAATAAACAGCTATTGTGTTTTGCCAACCGGCTCCAGTGCCTCAATCATCACCACACTATTCCCCCTGATAACCTGTAGAAAATTTAATAAAGTTCAAAACATCAAATCACTTTACCGGGTGAAAAAGAGAGAATTTGAACAAGTTCACATAAAAAAGAAGCTACTTAAACTTTTGATAAGGACATGACATCTAGAATCCACTCTCCCTCTCTCCCCTTCCCCATTAGAGAACAAATTTGATTTTATGCTAAGAAAATCGACCATAAAAGCTATTATTCTCATTAGGAAATTAATGAAGATGCATATGGCAAAGAAACAAGATCTTCATATGGTTTTTATTAATTTAGAGAAAATATATGATAGAAATCCCTAAAAAAATTTTATGATGGGTATTAGAAAAGAAAGGAGTACCTGTTAGGTATATTAATATAATAAAAGATATGTATGATGGTGCAGTTAGTAGTATAAAAACTATTAGTAATAATACTAGCGAATTTTCTATTATAATAGGCTTACATCAGAAATTTTCTGTTACTCCCTATCATTTGCTTTAATTATAAATAAACTTACTAGACATATTCAAGATGATATTTCATGGTGCATATTATTTGTAAATGATATAGTACTAGTAGATGAAACTAAAACTAGAATTAATCATAAGTTAGAAATATGGCGAAATGCATTGGAATCTAAAGGTTTTAGGTTAAGTAGGATAAAAACAAAATATATGGAATATAATTTTAGTACAATTAGAAATGAAGATGAATGTAGATTACGAATTGTGGACCATAAAGTTACTAAAAATTGATCATTTTCGGTATTGAGGATCAATTATTCATCAGGAAGGAGAGATTGAGGATGATGTTGTCCATAAATTAAAGGTTGGATAAAATGAAGAAGTGCAATTGAAATATTATGTGATTGTAAAGTACCTGCCAAGTTAAAGAAAAAGTTTTATAGGACAGCTATAATGTCATTCATACTTTATGGCACGAAATATTGGACAATTAAAAAAATACACATACATAAGATGAATATGACGGAAATAAGAATTATTAAGATGGATGTGTCGTAATACAAAAAAACATAGAATAAAAAATGAAACCATTCGTAAAACGGTAGAGATAGCTTCAATCGAGGATAAATTAAGGGAAGAACGACTTGAATGGTTTGAACATGTGCAACGTAGATCTAAAAATGCACTTATGCAAAAGAGTGACCTATTACATATAGAAGAAAAAAGAGATAAATGTAGGCCAAATCATAAAGAAAGACTAGAAATTTTTGCATCTTACAAAAAATATGACTAAGAATAAAGCTAAATGGAGAAAAAAGATTCATGTAGCCGAACCCGACCCTGACCCTAACTAGTTTGGGATTAAGGCTTTATTGTTGTTATTGTATCCACAAGACACTAGAGAACAAGGTAGAATACTATCAAATTCTAACAAGAAAAATTACCAAGGGACTGACTTGTAAAGAAACTCACCACCATTCCAATATCATTCTTCTCATTGCCATTAACCTCCACAGTATTGTCAACCACCAGATTCATGAATTGGTCAAATCCACGAAGAGTGCCAACCACAACCCGGTTAGCATTCAGCTTGACTGAAAAAATGATTTCAACAAAAAACATGTTGGAATAAATTTTGGTAGATGAAGCAAAGAGCGATGGCTAACAGTGCAAATTTAATACCAGTCAATGTTCAGTTCAATTTTTTCAGAATACTAAGAAGTTCTAGTGTGATGCGAACAGCCATAGATCATATTTTATCTTACCTCTGCATGCAAATGCCACAAAAAGGCACATAGATGAACTGAAGTGGAAAAAGAAAAAACATATGCATTATCTCTAATAAATCTGACTATATAGCTTGAACCCAGGAACAACTATAATTATGACCTTTTACACTTACAGAAAAAAATAAAATTGACAAAAAACAAAAGAGTATTCTGGCAAAGCACATGGAAAACTACACATGCAGATATGTTTAAAGAGTTTGGAGATCCTTAGATACAAAAAAGTTTCAAGATATCACAGACAGGATGAAATACAATAGATAACATGTAGATACATATCTGCATGCATCCATGAAATCAAACATCAGATGGTTGGTTATGCTCTATATGGATACCACAATCTGAGGAAGGAATTCTGGAAATGACAAATTGACAAAGGGTAGAACATGCTAAGTTTCTACATAGGCTGACAGATAGCCATCCAGCCCCTTCCTTATTTACCTTTAACTTCCTTCCACTACAACCAAGAAAAGCATATATATCTTACTAGAAGTCTGATGCTTTTAAATTCCGTGCATCGTTAACCAACATTTGATAAGAAAGTGAAGGACAACACCACAAAATGAATTAATTTCTATCTTTTCCTTATAATGGCTTACAATTTCTTGAGGTGAACAATCTTATTCACCACCAAATTGGAAAGATGACTAACAAAGAAAAAGGTGGAATTAAAACCAAATGGCAGAGGCAAAAATGCAACCACACAGGCTCATGACCAACAAGCACATAAGCTAGGTTTTTGTGGGTTTCAATGTGGTGGAAAAGTTGCCAATGCACAGATGCACAGACAAAAAAAACACCAGTCATTTCCATGCATCGATCACCCATGAAAATAGGCCCTCTTCATGTTAATTTGTAGAGGATTGTGGGTGAAGCAACATAGTCATAAAAAACAAACATTTCCCAACTTCCACCTAATCTAGGTTGACCTTTACTCTCCATTTTTGTACCATTAATTCTATATCCTACTAATATTTTAGAGACAAAAATATACTGACTCCTAGATTTTTTCAACCACGCATCAGAAGAGACAGAAGAAAAAAATGACAATTAAAAATTATCAACAAACAACTCTCTAGCCCACTCACTCATACTACTCCAGTGGCAAAGCTTTTGCATGGAACAAAAACCATGAAGTCATTCAAAGTTACTTTTAACATTAAATGAAGACAAAGGAAATATATACCCTATCAGAGTAACTATGACAAAAGCTTCATATAAATCCATAGCTCTCAAGAGGTATTCCTCATTTAGGGCCATTATTTCCAATATTTAACTCAAGAAAGGAATAAATTAAGCAATGTCACTACAAGAAAGGAATAAATTAACAATGAAAAACACAGTATCGTGTGGACATCACCTATAGATCCATGAGCACATTGTGAATCAATTATCAATGAACAAGTCTATCATACTCAACCATACTCCAGACGCAAAAATTCTTACATTAAACAGTATCTGTTAAGAAATTAAACTTTAATTTATGTAGCAATGAACATCCCACTTTAAACATTTAAAAAAAAAAAAAAGAAAACAGAGAAAAAAGCCCTATCAGAGTAACTATGACAAAAACTTCATTTGGACATAAATCCATAGCTCTTAAGAAGATTCCTCATTTAGGGCCAGTATTTTAAATGGTTAAATTGAAAAAAGAAAAAAGAAAGTGTGGAATTAAAAAAATAGAATCATGAGCAATCTATAAAACAAAAATCAATTACTAAACAACTTTATAGCCCACTGAACCATACTCCAGAGGCAAAAGCTTTTGCATGCTATAAAATCTATTAAGAAATTTTATAAGCTCGTCTAGAATAAACATATTAATTTAATAGCCCTATCAGAGTAACTATGACTAAAGCCTCATTTGGATATTAATCCATAGCTTTTAAGATGTATTCCTCATTTAGGGCCACTACCCCCAATAGTCAAATAGAAAAAAAAAAAAAAAAAGTGAATTAAACAATAATATTACACATAGCATTTAGTGCAAGTTACCCATGGGACAACGAGCATGTTAATATAATCATAAACTTGCCAATGTTCAGAGACTTATAAATAACAAGCTGCCAAGGTTCTGGCAACTGGTATTTCCTTCTCTCTCTTAACACTCCATATTGGATGAAGTGTGTGAATACAACTTGGTGTGTCAATTTTGAGGTCAGATTGGTGAAGCAACCTTCATCATTTTCTCTAAAGTATGCAGATGATATTCACTTCAGTCAAATCAAACCCAAAAAGGAAAAGGTTAAAAAAAGAAGAAGAAGAAAATAACACAATTAAGATTTTTTTTTCATAGGAAGTGTTGCTGAATCATATACCAAAGCAGTTAAATAGCCAACAATGAGACAGTGTGTGAAGTGTAAAAAGTGAGTTGATCGCCAAAGCAGTTAAATAGCCAACAATGAGACAGTGTGTGAAGTGTAAAAAGTGAGTTGATCGCCAGGATCAAACTTTCAAAATCAATACGCAAATTGAAGGCAAACTGGATTGAACTATTCTTTCATTGGGTGAACAAAGTTTTCTCCAAGAAATTTTATAAACATTTCAAAAGGCCAACTCTTCATACAATGTATTAGAAAAATGTATAGGATATGACCCTTCTTGCAATGGGCATTCACCACTAACAAATGAAGGATTCCATCTTGCATGCTGGTATTATTTACCATAAATGCAGATGCCATTTCTCTTAAACACATCCTTACGTAGAAAATGAGTGCACTTCAACCCTTTTCAGTGCATAGGGCAATTCAAGTTCTACCTCCAACCCCTTCCCCTTTATTTCTACACTAACTCGCGTGGGTGAAAAAAAAAAAAATATGCTAGTAGTTAAAAACACAAAGAATCCAATCACAGACAAGTGAAAATAAGAACACAAAAGCTATTTTGACTCAGAAAAAAACAATTTCTTCCACAAATATACCGATAACAGATATTAAAAGCTATAAACCTATAAGAAACATGGCACAGTAATGAGGGGAAATAAAAGAAAAAATAATCATGCATTAGAAGCCGAAAAGAAACTTTTTTTTAAAAAAAAATGAAGCATTTGACGCATCAAATCACTTACTTTGAAGCTGCTTGTCCATATACCTATCGTCCCGTTCAATAATCAAAAGCAAAAAATAATAATAATAAATGAGTAATTCCCGAGAAAGGAAATAGATTAAAGAAAGAGGGAAAGGAAAACCCAAAGAGAGCGAGAGACTCACTTCTTGAGATCCGGAGGCTGGCCAGATCTACTCATGGTGCCTGAGAGAAAGAAAAAGGAATCGTCTAGGGTTTCAGAATGATCTCCGACCCCTCCCGCTTCCTCTAAACCCTAGCAAACCCCGACGCCGCAGAGCTCGCCCCCCTTGATATAGAGCGGAACCATTCAAGGCCGGTCCGGTTCATGTCTGAACCGGCTTAGACCGGAAGATAGGGGCAGTTTAGGAACACCGATTAAACTTTTCTCTCTCCACGTCCCCGCCTTATCCCCGAGAACCCAATGTCCTCCGTGTTCCACCCCGTGATCTCTGTTCACCACCGCTTCCGATGGCTCTTCGCGTCTCTTCGCCTCCTCTCTCTGTCCTCTCTCCTCCTCCTTCTCTATCTCCGTCTCTCTTAGAAGCGGAGCGACTCTTCTTCTTCTCGATCCCCAGGAGGCCTCTCGCTCGCTGTTGCTCCTCCAAGAAGGAGACCAGCTTCACCGATCGAATCCTCGACTACATTGAAGGTAACCAAACACGTCTGCATCTCTTTGAAACTACTTCCATGTAACTCCTCCAATCATTCTGGAAACATTCTATGATTCTCGTTGAGCCAGGGTGAGGGTAGAAATTCTTAATATTTATGGGTTTGATTCAAATCTTGGGTTTTTTTCCCAGCAAGCAGACCGTTTTTTAACCGCATTTTGGGTAATAGGATTCTCAAATTTGTGGAGTAGAATTAGCGATCTTCAAAATGACTACTTTTCTGATATTAAGTCTTTTTTTCGGCTAAAATAAGGATTACTTGTTATCAAAGTGAATGTTTGCTACATTTACCGTCGATGGCTTGCATTAATTACTTCTCTAATCATCAATGATTATTGTTATAAACTGCACGGGGATGATAAGTAACAGTGATGATATCAAAAGTGGTTTTTTTACTCCTGAAAAAAATCTTTAGGACCCTTTTGATATCGCTCTTGTTTTCTGTTTTTGTTTTCCAAAGCCCGAGAAGAAAAATGGAATAGACTGAGCAACTTTTGTGATGAAGTCCTTCGTTCTTTTAAAAAAAAAAAGAAAAATTGTTTGTAAAATCTTTAGAACTTTTGCAAGCAAGGATTTATTGGTTTCAAAAATGAGAGGGAATAAAACAAAGAGATGGAAGAAATTTGTGCATATGCTATCTTAAATATCAATCTCTATGTGATATTTCACTAGTTTGTTGAGAAACAAAAGCATAAAAACAAAGTGATGCCAAACAAGCCTCTAATGAAGTGGTTAGAGTTGATCTTGCTAAACTAGATGGACAATATTTAGAAGTTGATTACTCATTAGATTGGTGCATCCATAAGTTTGTGCATGCTATCACCATCAGTTGTATTGATGGGTGTGCTAGAATGCCAAGCGGGGCATATTTTAATCATTTTGAGTGTATACAATTTTATTTCTTCTGGGTTGCAAGAGATGGGAAGGCCCATCAACCATTGTATTAAGAAAATAAGAGGGCACACTATGCATTTTTGATCCATGATGGGATGTTCTAGTTATTATTATCATGGCTTAAATTCTATGAATATGCCCATTTCATCCCACAGAGACATTGCAATTCTTTCATGTGCTTTAAGGTTCTCATTCTAGTAAACAATATACAGGTTGTTCTACTAATCCTGTAGTAATTCTATATCACCTACTGCTTTACTTATTCAATTAAATTTCATTGACTTCACTTTTGGTGTTTAATGTTTTGTTTTCCCTATGAGACGCAAGTGCTTATAATCTCAAAAAGGCAATACTAAATTAGGGACCTTAATATGTAGGTGGGCCTAAACTGAGGAAATGGTATGGAGCACCTGATCTACTTCCAAAAGATGGAGGCCTTGAAGTTGAGGATGAATCTTCAGGTAATACTACAATCATGGGGATCAACTACACCATGTTAGCTCTGATAATTCCTTTTTGTTTTTACCCTTGCTGAAGAACAGAAAATGAAGAAGTCCGAGATGCAGTCCTGGTGACTGATGGAGAAACGGAAATTGGCCAGGTGGCTAATTTGACTTAATACTGAAATTTGTCTCTGCATTGCAGTGATAATACATCTTACCATTGCTGGAAAAATCAGATCTGAAGTAGTTTTTTGCAGACTTGATTATATTTCTTCTGTGAAATCTTTTAGATTGTTGGACTGTTAAGCTTGTTCTTTGGCAGTTATGTCAAATTACTTTGCAGTTTGCATCACCATCCAACAAGCATAGAGAAGCATGTCAAACATTGGTAGGACAATACTTTCAAAAGTTAGTATCTTTTTGTTAGCTATCATTTTGTTAGCATCTCTTTTGTCAAAATATGCATTTAGATTTCTCTCCCATTGATAGATTTAATATGACCACAATCTTCATTACAACTAATGCAGTTCCACATACACAACTCAAGGTGTCTTCCACAGCCAAATTGTTTGTAGCATAAATATCCCTAATCCATGCCTCAATTACATATTTAGTTCTTGACCTTTTCATCGATCTCATAACAGATAATACAAATCCTTTCTGAAAGTTAAAAGATTAAAACAGTTTAATTTGATGAGTGCATCAGTTTTTCCTTGGGGATTATTTACTGTTATTACTGTTCAGATTATTTACTGTTATTACTGTTTAAACTATGTGTAGTTCAACATTATCAAATTTAAGAAACAATGGTATGTATTCTATGAATATCTGGCTTTTTTTCTTCCAACTAACAAAGAATGAGGCCTTGGACTTACCATATGCCTCATTCAGATGGTAATATTATCACTGATTCTTAAGCGGGCGCGGGTAAAAGCATTAGTCAAGGATAAGCAAGCGGCAATAGATGCATTCGGAGTTTATGTTGAGGTGAGCAGTCCTCCCTCATGATACCTGAATAAATCGTAAGAAAATTGTCCAAAGTCACTTGTGTTACAGCAACATCTGTCCTTGTGAAATGTGTTTAATGTAATCTAACTTCGGCCTTGAACTTTGTTATGTTTTGTATATGTGTAGTCCATGGTTGGGGATATAAATGATCAGTCCTTTCTTACAAAGGCTTTGAGAGGTGTTCGTGCAATAATTTGCCCTTCAAATGTATGTATGTTCAGCTCCATACTGTATTGCCTGTACTGATTTTCTCACATGATTAATATTGTGATTTTATTCACTCTCTTGGAAACTGCTGTCATGCATTTCTTTTTAACATTATATTCACTCAGTTGCTATCATGTATGCAGATTGCTTAATTCAGCCATTATTATACTAACAGGATCTTGTGCAGGGTTTGTATAAAAATTTTCAATGTTCTTGTTGGAAGCTCTATTCTATCTTTATCAAACATAACTTGTTCTTGTGGTTTGAGGGGTAATTTAGTGGTGTCTGTGAGTTTGAGAAAAATATCACAACAACATACTCCTGATGCATCTCTAGAAATATCACTATAGTTTGTGAGTCTCCAACTATATTTTGTTTATATTTCCACAGGATGGCTTTTTTTCTGACATGGGGCGAATGAAGGGCGTGCAGCACATTGTTCTTCTATCTCAGGTGCTAAATTTTCCTATTCTTGTATTCCTTGTGAAAGATGGGCTTACGCATGGTTGGTGGTGATATTGATCTTGCTATATGAGTTTTAATTAGGTTGCAGTTGGCTGTTTATAGAGATAGTAGTGGACTTAAAGCCATCATGAATAGCAAGCTCAGGAAGTTGGCAGAGAGGGATGAAGAAATGGTGATTGCATCCGGCATCCCACACACTATAATAAGAGCTGGCTTGCTGCAAAATACTCCAGGTGGCATGCAAGGTTTCAGCTTTGGAGAGGTACAAGAAATTTTAGGCAACTGCATGCATAACCAGAATGAACAGTTTAAGGAAATCAAGAAGATAGTAAAGTGTATCTGTTTTTTTATTGGTGCGAAACTGACAGCACTTGAACTGTGTGTAAAACATATGACTGCCTTTGTGACAAAGTTATGGTATTATGAAATTGATAATATATAGTCAGCATGTTTAATTATTTTCTAGTTTCTTTCACCCAATGCAACGTCCCCTCTCCACCCCCACAAGAAAAGGGAAAGAAAGAAAGACAAAGTCATCACTACAAGATACTTATGATTTCATTTTAATAAAGTGGACTAATGAGGCAGATAACCACAGTTTGATTTTATTATAGGAATAAATCATTTCTGTTTTGATATTAATTTTTTTCCTTTCATATTTTAATATGTTCAGGGTGTAGCAGCAAAAGGAAAAATCAGTAAAGAGGATGCAGCGGTTATTTGTGTGGAGGCGCTGGATGCAGTTCCTCAGAGTGGATTAGTTTTTGAGGTTTGCTGGATTAGACTGCACAAGTATTTCCTGTAAAAGGGGTCAAAACACTTACACTCACATTCCATGCAAGGTTAAGTCTCAATTAATGTATATACTGTTTACATTTATAGGTGGTAAATGGGGAAGAAAAGGTTCCAGACTGGAAAGAAAGGTTTGCAGCACTGATCAAGAGATCTGAAGAGTTACAATGACCGCCCAAATGAATCAGTAAGAGCATTCTTTCTTAGCCCTTTGAGCTTGCAGGTTCTTAGCCAAATGTGAAATTTTCATTTAAGAAGTGATATGTGAGTTTGCTTCTTGAGGTCATTGTGTGATAATCCTGAAAATCAAAACAAAAATGGTAATATTGCGGCTAATATAGGACCCCTTGTAAAATATGTTTACAGAAAACATATTCCTTACAGATGGAACCCATGAGACAAGAAGCTGGTTGATGACAAATTCATGGCTTGTTCTTTGAGGAAACGTGGGTGTCAACATTTATTTTGCCAAAAGTTTCTCACTTCCTGTATAATTCAGGACTCCTCATCTTTGAGATCACATCTCGTACCAGTTGATTGATGTAAGGTTGGATATTCCTTCAGAGTCGATCATTCTGATGTTAACTTAGCGGGATATGACTATATCAGTTTTATTTGTGGTGGGAATGAAAGCAGAATCTGTTAGTGGCGCTTTTGAAAGATCAATTGGTCATTCATCAAGTCCAATTACAGGTAGATAATGATAGTTCACATTTTTTTTACTTCAGATGTGTTTGATTTTTCACTTGCATCTTAAAACCATGTAACAATGTTAAACAAGGTCCCTTGCGGGCATGAGGTCACGGCAAACTACGTCTACTTGTAAATAATTTGACAAGAGCAATGCAATTGGATGCTTGATGATCATAAGAATACTGAATCTGGGAGATCATTTTTATAGTTGGATTAGTTTTTTTGGATTGGACTGATGGATAAATAATGCCTTGATGCACAGTCCTCCAAGTAGGAACCTTTTTAATCTTTTTATCTTTCCTGGAATAAGTTGAGAGACCTGTGGCCACCTAAATTTCAGGATTGTTGGCGAATAATTCTCTCTGAGGAGATGGAAGTCCAAATAGTAATAGTATCAATTTAAATGTGTCCAATAAATTGACTAGTGACAGTGAAAATGTTTTTAATAGAGGGGAAAATGCCCCCTCCTTTTCTGGGCGCACAAATACATCTAGAGCCATGGATTTGCAATGCTCACCATGCTGACTGGACGTTGGGGTGATGGACAAACGCAACGAGTTCGAGTTCATTGGTACGCAATATCTGAGATTGTTTTAGATGCGAAATTGCTTCAGATATGCAACAATGTTGAAAATTGCTTCCGGCACTTCACTGTCAGGGTGTTTCCAATTATACAGACCAAATAAATAGATTATAAATGATTAAAGCTGGAACAGAACACATTATTTCTATCAGTTATTAATTACAACAAAAGATTTCTCTACATGTTTCTTCAACCGATTCCCATGGAAGTTGGCTTTATAGCATTTTCTTCTAGAAATATGTAGTCTGAAGAGGTTGCAAGCTTTTCTTTAACAATTGCCAGGGTGCGGATTCTTATCCATCCCGACTGTGGTCGCATAAAAAAAAGGAACCAGAGAGTGCTAGAAATCAGCATGATATATGCAAACTAAACTTGAATGAGTTATGGGAGTACGACAGAGAGGGCATTCGGGCTTTTCATTGCACCATCCCATAATGCAGTTCCTGCAGGTGGGTCACAAAATACAAATCAATGAACATACAAATTACCAAGCATCTGACATGGATCGAAATGCTTAGCATGATCACCCTAACGGTATAGCTAGCATCTGCAAATAGGATCTTATGTTTGCACCAGACGAAGTGATCTACATACAAAGTAATTCTTGATAAATTATACATATAAATATATGCCTTTCTGAATGTAAAGTTGGGTGAGTAGGTGATGATCATGCAAGGCCATGAAAGCGCTAATCAACTAAAAGGATGTGTACATTATGTCTACAGAACAGAAATATATGGACAATATTGTAATTATGTCTATAATTATTAACTAAGAAAATATATAAAAGATGTGCCATTGTGTCTCAGATTAATTATCTTTAGGCATAGTGGGCAGTACCAGCAGAAGACATGGCCGCACGGTGTGGCTGTAGGATGCTGGCGAGTACTGAGACAGAGGGTACATTTGCTCATGCCAGCTGAACCTTGGGACTGAAACCAGAAAACGAAGGCATTAATACCCATTGACCGTCTTCTATTTTACGTCCTTTCAACCATCAGATGCACAAATTATGCTGAAAAGAAAACTTATTGCACAAACTTTTCTTAGCATATAGAAGAGCTAATCCACGAGTCAAAAAATATGTGGATGATCCTTTGGTTTACAGCTCAAAGCATGAGCCTTAATAGGTACAGCTAGATGCTTGAATTTTCTTTATTCTGAGTTCTGGTCTGCATGAAACGGCTACCAAAAAGAAAAGCACAAAAATTTTTAAAAAAATGCAATAAAGTTGGCTGGTACCTCTGCTGCAGCCAATGAATCAGAAGCCCAACTGCCTTCATTAGGGCTATAATCAGTAATTGGGATGCCATCTTCATTTAGAACAAGCAAGCCTCGACCTGCAGACCATGAGTATGGAGAAGAGAGGCAGCAATAAGCTATCACATAAAATCAACAGGGCAAATAAGTATGAGCTTCAACTTGCTGCTTGCTAATTTATTCTATTTATTCATAGTTTTAGCATTCTTCAACAAACACTGAAACAATACTAAGCTTTTGGTGTCACACACAGCATGAAGAATGGAGTGTTGATTACAGGAGAAATAAGTGCTCAATAGTTTTGAAGAAGAATAAGCAGTCATTGAGCATGTAATATTTTCTTTAAAAAATCATAGATTTCTCACAGGAAAAAAAAAAAAAAAAGAAGAAAGTTTAACAGAAGCCACGAGTGAACACAAACTATATGATATGCTCACTTCACTATAGCAGAAAAAATAAAACTATTCAAGTTTGAGCCCTTGGCCCTACAAATTTTTCAGCTGTTGCAAACCTATCATGCTTCATAATGCCCCTAAATCTCTCTCCATATTTCTGCCAGACAATATGAATTAAATGCTGTTATCTTAAGCAATATTCAGATCCACACGACCCCATTCTCTCCAGTACTTGCCATTTTTGGCACTATGTACATTATCTATCCCTTGATGCACCAATGAAACCGCATATTTTTCAGGCATCATGTTGCATTATCTTCTAGATGTAAAAGCTTAATACACCAGGCTGATTCCCCTTTCAATTTTTATACTCACAAATTAAGACATTTGGGCAAAGTGTTTAAATAGGGTCGACCACTGTCTAACCTGTAGAAGACGGGTGACTTCCAGGTAACGTCTGATGAACAGAACTAGTTATTGAAGATAAATTACTTCTGCGCAGTCCTTCAGCACCAAGTATACAAAGCTGGATCAAAAGGAACACACCCAAAATTTGGTATCTGCAGAGGCAATGAGAAAATAATGTGATATATGCAACTTAACCAGTGGCATTTGTTTAAAAAGTCCAAGTATATGTTACAAGGAAATTCACAAGGAAAAGAAAGGATTTGCCTGCTTTAAACTAGATACAATAGATAACAAATCAAAAATCAAGCAAGGACTTGCTATGCCCAACAAATGCCAACTAGTCTCTTAAGCTCACAAGCATTCAGGATTGCCACTGTTACTTATACAACTGTAGATATGATTCAGAGAATCATGTCTTCATACCTTGGCCTTTGATTTAACGGTTTTCCAATAAATACATAACGGATGCCTGCTGCACGTTTTGATATATGATAATATAAACCTGCAATGCACTTCTATAATCAATGACATGAAAATAGTTTTACATAAAACATAGGATAAGAGCAGAAAGCAGACTTGAAATCAGTTAAACCATTCTTCAAGAGCCTGTTCTTTTTTTTAAAGAACTTTATGCTTGCAACAACTGAATTTAATTAGGCAGAGCAATTGTATACCACCTTCAAAGTAAAAGAACATAAGGTTGGTGCGGAGAGCCAGCTGTAAAATCTCACGAGCATATGGAAGAACCTGGATAACATCAAAGCAAGAAAAACAGGCTTATGGTAGAATACTCAAGTGAATCTGCAGCCATAGTTAAACAGAAATAGAAAACCACACAAATAAATTTAAAAAACAAAATTTCATCTAATGGAAAACCAAGTGGACTCTGCCCTACAGATGCAAATGGCATATGAATATCAGCAGAATATTCAGAGGAAAAATTTGAATACCAAAGGCCATTTCTGAACTGCCTGCAACCACAAACCATGAAGCCTCTCTTTGAACTTTGACAGAGAAGATATAGGTACATTTGTTGAAGTTGAGCTCTCGGCAGCATCAGAAGATTGGAGCTGACTCCTCCTCGGATGGTCACTTCCATACAGCTCCTCAAACTGAGAGTCAGCAAGGATGATACCACGGGCAGCCATCCTTGAACTGCTAACTAGTAATGCATTAGTGGAAGACACATTTGCCAGAAAACTTAACAGCATCAAGGACACCATACTTGTCATATTAATGTACAATGGATACTTAAAACCATGTAACAGGAGAACAGCAAACCTGATTCTTTCTGCAAGATAAGGAATTGCGGTATGGTATACAATGAAAAGGGCCCGTCTTGCAGGTGTCGATGGAAGCCCATAAGAACTTGCAACCTGAATGACCCAATTATTTCAGAATATAAATGGCATGAAAAACATAACCCATGGAGGGATCTTTTTGTTAAAGCAACAGCTGATATTTTTTCAGCACCAACTTTTGTGTTAAGCAAATGGTAAGCATTTTTACAATATTGTAATTAGCTCTGTCTGGTATCTGTATAAAATAAAGTACAAGAATAAATCTTTATAATCTGGATACAACTAAAACCAAAAGCAAATTAAACCTAAAATTTTTGTCTTAAACCATTCAAACCCTTTACATACACTTTAAGTGTGATCCAGTACCTAAACAACCCTAATTATAGTCAAACAAGAATCAGAAGAAAACTTAAAATAAGCTTTGGAATCTCTTAATGATATCCATTTTATTTTGCACCTTCATGATCTTAAACATTGATGCTTTTTCTGCACAAAGGACTGAAAGCATTTCCAGTCATCAAAGATAATTTCAAAAAATTCAAGAGATGAATGTAAAAGGGTTTTCCAGATCTGAGGAACTACTATCATGGATTATTGCAATCCAATCTTAAATTTAGACATTTTGATACGGCACTAATCTGTTCATCTTGATAACCCAAGAAAACTCCTTCCCAAGCATGGAACAATATTTTTCTCTAACTTAGAATACTAAAATGACAGAAAAATCAAATAAAGGTTTTGCATCTCCCTTCCTGTACAAGAATCAGAATTGCACCATTCTTTTAGTAATGCCTTGATGAAACTGAGAACATAATTTCAGCAACACTTACTAAATAAATGAAGTCTGACCAGTAAACATGACAGAGTTGTCACCCTTAAAACAAGTAAAACCAAATGCTTGAAGAAAAAGAAACCAAACCACCTAAAAAAACCACAATGATAAAGTTTTTCTTTTTTCTTAAAAAAAGTAGCTCATAATCCTATGCAGTTACACAATCAAACTCCGTCAATATGTGTCACTTTGATGAATTGACAACCATTTGTGGCTTGCCATTCATATACTTAAAAGGAAAATGCAACAATGTCTAGAACTTCTTACACATCTTAGTCTGAGCTGAAATTAAATTTTAAAAAATGGCTTTGGTTGAAACCTTTGAACCATAAAAATTCTAGGAAATGATTCTAATAATTTTTTTTCCTCTAATCCAAGACATAAAGAACCTTAGCCATACTCAAAGTAGAAGAACTCTAGATAAGAATATCTGCTCCCGCATCATCAAGTTGGCAGAGTCCAGTTACCCTTTCAATTATCTAATAAAGGTACGCCTAGTTAATTATGAAATTAGCAGATTACTAGAAACAAACAGACAAACACACCAAAGCCTTCAAGTTTAGAGAGATCCTTTTACAATGAATGATACAGCTAAAAGGGAAAAAAGTAGACTAATTATATAATTGAACTCAAAGAATCTCATCTTTAAATTTTATAATCAACCAAGTGGAATTAGAACTAGAAGTGATTCATCCAATTTCCTTGATATTATATAGGTTAAAAAAAGGGCATAATGATTATTGATGGCAGGGAGAGGGTTATAAACCTGAGATATATCACAATATTCTTCTCCTAGAGTTTGCTGCCCTGAACCTGTTGTAAGTAGATAATAAAGTGTCTGTCCTAAAAGCTTTATCTGCAATACATTAAGCAAAGACAAATATTAGCATCATGTATAAGGATTACAACAAAAAATAAGAATGATAGGGGGAAAAGGAGAGTGACAAAACTGGGAAAAGCAATGAGAAATAAAGAAAATATCATAATCAGCACAAAAAAAAAACTACAAATTTCAAGAGATTAACTTTCATTGGTTGAAAGAAGTTTACATATGCAGGCATCAGGCCAGTCCAAAAAGGCAAAGTCATAAGTACTAAAATCTGGGGACACTTTTCTTTCATCACAAGTTAGCTAGACAAGTTGCCATATTAAGGGCTTTAAAGCTGCTCAATAACTTTTCCAAGTTTTACTACTTGAATAAGTGCATGGCATGCATAAATGCAACTAAAAGACATGAAGCTTTATGTATGGTATAAGAGAGATGAAGACACTGCAAAGGCCAAGAAAGATCAAAAAGCTGCTAGAGCACTCTAAAGAATTCTGAGACATTTTGAAACTCTATTTAGTAACAGGCAGGTGGAACAAACAAGAACTACAGTGTTGCAGAGCTTGGTTATCTCATGACACCCCTAGGATAGCATAGCTCTAAATTATACCTTTCATTGATGTGTCAAGATGTTCAACATAGAATAAAGAATTGATATCAAGAGGAAATGACCCCTTGCGTGTAATCATGAAACCTCAAAATGGATAGCTGAAAATTCATCAGAGAAGTATCGGACAAGTACAAGAAACTCCATTCAGCTGTCAGGGTGGTGATGAAAAGGCAATCTAAGCCTAATGTCAACAACATTGAGCAAGAGACACTCAACACACAAGCAAACCTGTGTAAATGTGACATGGGCTCTACGCTTGATCAAAGCTAGCCAGCTAAGCTAGTACCAACTGATGCACATAAGCTCAATAGCATTAAGACGGCAAGCATAAAGTGGGAAGGCCGGTGCTAACTTAAATAAGACGGCCACTATTAGCACTCAGAAATTTCTGAGTAAGTGTGCAGCTTGGACAATGAGGATGGAGGTTGCTGATTGCCATCACTGCAGCTAGCAGACGACAGCTGAACTGAAATTAACTGTTAATTAGGACACCTGCTCCTGATCAATCTCTTGGAACAAGTAGCAATCAAAATACCACATAGAGTAGGTTAACATCAAATAAGATGATAAACCCACGCAGCCTCCTCATCATCCTGTCAAAGCTCTGGAAGAGCTGACAACACGGGCATCCGTGACAATGCACCTACTGCTGCAGGTCCCAACTAACTTTGGCAGCTCTTAAAAAGACAATTCTGATAAAGCTATTCAAAGATTATTTCCAGATCATTAGCAACATATAACACTTGGCTAAGAAAACATTTTTTCTTGTTTAAATTCAAGAACTTGAACCCAGAATGGAGCTTCTTTCAGCAACTCAACTGCTTAGAGAGAGTCAAGAGAAGGGGGGGGGGGGGTAATCCTAACCCTTCGAAATGGTTTAAATCAAAATTGAAAGGTCCGAGCTTTTTTTTTTTAAAAAAAAAAAAATCTCCTTCTTGCCAGTATAATTGCCATATAGGTGCAAGAGAACATCCAAACTTATCTAATAAAAAGAAAACAAAAACACAACTGAAAAATAAAAAAAAATAAAAATAAAATCTTTCACACTGTTTCTCGAATGGATTTTGCAGCGTTTACTCGATCCAATATTTATTTTGCCTTCACCTCTTATATCAATTAATTACTGAAATTATCGAATCCAGTTTGTAATTAAAAAACAAAAAAACAAAATAGGGTAAATTTAAGGGAACTAACCTCGCTCTGGTAAGCAACAGCAATCCTGGTACCTATATAAGAAACCAACCAAATAACTCGTATTTTTTGGAAAAAGGACGTAAAATTGAAAAGTTTCTTGTGGGACTAGCTGACCGAAAAGGTGTCGGATGGCGTCGCGGCAGGCGTCATGGACATAGGCGGCGTAGTGATCGTCCTTCTCCGCGGCTCTCATGATCTCCGGCTGCGCCGCCGCAGGGAACCGCCTCTCCGCCACCGGCGCCGCTGGTCGGGTGCTGGGGCCGGCCTCGCCGCCGGCTCCACCGTCGCTCGGCGCTGCCTTCATGGTCCCCGTTCTGGCCTCTTTGGTTGGTCGCCGCGAGTCCAGAGGGGAAAGGAAATAGAGTTCTCGGGGGGCAGGTGACCCACCGTCTAAAAACCGGACCGTGGTAACCGATTTGCTCGATGGACCCGAGATGCACCAGACCGGTTGCTGGTTCTGTGGTCTTTTAAAAAGTCTGAACTCTAAGCGCCGCATGGCATCTAAGTAACATTCTTTTTCAAAATAAATATATTTTTTAAAATTTTTATTTTTATTTTTATTTTATATATATATATTTTTTTTTTCCAAGCAATACCTCCGTTCTCTTGTACAATGCTTGAGCTCACATTATTTATAACACTAACCATAAAATAAAATAAAAAAAAAACCTAAAGCATTATAAAATTTACTTTATTATAAATCATCTATTTATTTATTAAAAAAATAAAATCAATTAAAATATTTTCTATTTTGAAATTTATCAAAAAATCTATGACCAAGCTTTCTGATTTCCATGAAAGAGGAAGAACCGTGAATCCCTGACAAAATATTTTTTTAAATCCAAATTTTTTAATTCAAATTTCTTTTAAAGTGTCTGCATAATCTAGATATGTTTTGTAATAAAAATAAAGAAATCAGATATAAACAATGGTCATTATTTTTTTTTTTTGGTACCCTCTTCTAAATATTTTTTTTTGAAATCAAAATTTTTTACCCTAATTTTTTTTAAAGTGTTTGCGCAGTTAAAATATATTTTCTAATAACAAGCAGGGAACAACCTACTAATATTTTATTATTATCTATTATTATCTATCATAACATTGTTACAATCATCATTTTACTAATTAATTTTTAAAAAAGTAAAAATACTTTTTTTAAGATGGGTTAAAATATAAATTTTGGTATACGTTATATTATAATAATTTTTTATTCAAAGACTCGAAAGTAGAGTAGAGTAGACAAGTTTAATGGAACTTAATTTTATATTAAGCCAAAAGATTGAGATCTAAATAATGATTGTTTAAGCTATCTTCACAATTTTAATATAAAACAACTTTTCAGCCATATTTTACTAAATGCTTCCATTCCCATACTTAAATATATGCTTAAGATGAAGCACATCTGATACAAGTAGTCGATGCTAAATATGATGCATAATAAGAATGTAGCTATTTTCATGTAGAAGATCGATCATAAAATTAAACAGAGTGAGTGAAGAAAAGTTATTGAAAAATTAAAAAAATATATATAAATGCTTAATGTTTGCTACTAAAAATATAAATGCAGCAAAATGTTTAGATAAACACACGCTGAAAAAAATTTGAAGCAAACCAATGTTAAACCAAAGCCATATCCAAGAGCTCTCATCCTTCATATTTTAAAATATATTTTTTAAAATAAAAAAAATATTTTTGTTTTTGTTTCATTTTTTTCATCAATGGGAGAGTGGCAAGCACGGTCCCAATTTTCTTTTCTTTTCTTTTGTTTTTTCAAGCAGTTGATCAACTTAATATTGCATGAAAAATGAAGAGGCAAGATGTGGAAGAAAAATTTTTACCAACAAATCAAAAGATATTTAGTGGTGATAAATGGATGATTCGTTGTAGCTATCCTTCAAATAAGCTTTTGGAATGAAAATTTTTTTTTATTTTATATTTTTTATCCATGAGAGCACGGTAAGTACTATTTCGAAAAGAATAAATCTACTTCATATAACCAATCTAAGAAGCTAAACGATGCTTCTTTTATCATCCACACAAATCCAACTCACTGTTCTCGTTTCGTATGCACCTCGCAAACATTTTAATTCCCTAGCCAAGAACAGAAGCAGGCAAAATTTTATGCGAGGCAACAATCTGGAGAGGTTTCGGCAAAACTTAAGAGGAAGTAGAAAATAATCTACGAACTTTAAGAAAACAGAATAAATAAAGAGGCAAGGGAGAGGTACGGTAGTGCTCGACAATGGTCATAGAGGAATATTATGTCGCCAGAATGGTGATGAAAAATGGCCTTACGATAATAATAATAATAATAATAATAATAATAATAATAAAAGCTCACATCATTTGATAAAAACAATAGACCCACCTGTTCATTGGATGCTTCTGAACAAAAACTGTCCAAAATACTGACAAAGCCTCGTATCACTCGGCCTGGGACGCACCAGCTGATGAGTCGACCCCTAAGGAGATTCTCTCTCCTCTCACCGCAGACCAGTTGTCAGACGGGAAGGAAAAAAAGCAAGAGTGAAGATCAGAGTTTAGACCTCTAGATTTTTTAATATTCTCATCAAATTTAGATCTTTAGCAATTCTCTCACAGAATTCATAAAACAAAATAATATTATAAAAAAAATTAATTATATATAAAAAAAAATAAAAGTAAGAATTAGAGTTTAGATCTTTAAATTTTTTTAGCATTCTGAACGAGTTTAGGCCTTATGAATATTAAATCTTTCGAGAACTGCTTTGATCATCATATTTATTATTTATTCATAGAAGTTACGATCGTTGGGGTGCTGTTATATCTCCTCAGCAACAACGGAGGTAATTAAATGTGGCCACATCGAAGCCTTGTCCGTATCATATGTAGGGTATATGGCACCCCTTCTCTCTACGATATGGCATTACGATGGGACACATGAAACGTCATATTTATGGATGGGTATATATCATAGAATAAATAAAGAAAAATAGTTTTAATTTTATTTTATTTTTTAATCTTCGCCCAAACTTAAATCAACATTTAACATGATAGTTCTTGATGATAAAAGGTAACGACTGGGTGTGAGGATGAGTCATATGGATCACAACACAAGAAAAAACATATCTAAAGGATGGGTGATGGATGGCATGGCAATCGGTTTTAAAGCTAAAGAGCAAAGAGCGATTATGGTACGAGAAAAGGAAAGATACTTGGAAAAAAAGGAAGCGGCAACTAGCATTAATCATGTGGCAAATAAACAACTCAGAAGCTTCAACTTCAATAATAAATAAAAGATTATGGGGTGCATAATGTATAATACCTTACGCTTACATATCCTTGTAAACCTAATGTATACTCATGCAATACACCAACACTAATGTGATTAATAAGATAAATGGATAAATAAACAATACATGTGTTATATAAAAAATATTTCTAAATTTTAAAAAGAGTTTAATTGATTTAGAACTATATATTAAAAAATAGATGAAATTTTTTCGTAAATCAAGGTGAGGTTTTTTTTAAAAAATATAAAATTCAAATGGAATAAAATTCTTTGTGTTATAATGATGGAAATAATTTTCATAATCTTGATACATAAGACAACTTCAGTTCTCCTCTTTATTTCTACACTTAAATAATAATATTTAAATACTATTTAATTTATCTATACATGTATTAAAATATTTAAAAGATATTTTATTTGTACACATGACATAAAAATTTTTAAGCTATTTAACTTACTTGTACATATGACATAAAAGAAAAGTAGCTAGTTTCTAGTTTGAACCATTTTAACTTTATTAGATACATACATACATACATAAATACATACATACATATACATATATATATGATTATATTTTTTTTTTTGTATGTATATCCTTACAAATATCTTAAATTATGTTTATATCCTTATAAATTTACTATTTGCTTGTATACTTTTATATTTTTTTAAGTGTATATCCTCATAAATTTACTATTTAAATATATATACATTAATTTTTTATATATGTAGAAAAAGGTAAATACATCAAAAACTATATGGAAGGAAGTAATGAAAAAAAATTTAAAATCTTTACATCTTACATAACATATGACTCAAAACTAAGTAAAATGAAGAAAAATGATTTACGTAGCCAATACCATCTAAATTGAGATTAAGGCTTTATTGTTATTATTGTAAGTATATAAATTATTTTTTTTAGCACATATACTTTTATTGAATTAAGGATATACATATTAATAATAAACAAATGTAAGGGTATATGTATCATTTTAGATAATTATATATATATATATATATATATATATATATATATATATATATATAATTATGAGGATATATACATAAATAATAAATTTGCAAGGTTATATACATAATCTCTAATTTATGAAGAGATGCATGTAAAACAAATAATTTGTAAGAACATATATGTGCAAACAGTAAAACTGTAAAGGTATATATAAATAAATGTTTAAAAGGGTATATATGTAAAAAGAAATCTTTTATTATTTTTTATGTCCAAGACCTAATTGTAATTTTTGTAAAGGAGGCAAAACTTTTGAGTTTGAGGATCAGTTATGCATGTTGGATCTTACTTTTCTCATTATAAATAATATATACAATTTTATAATTTTATAATTTTGAATGGATTTTTAAAAAATATCATATGTTATTTTGTAAAGGCTATAGATAAGGGATATGACCCATACTATCAAAAAGAAAATATAAGACAAATTTATAAAAAATTGTTATGAAGAAATTTTATTCAAGCCTTTACTCATGTGAAATGTGAGGTTTCTACCAAACAAATAAGCACATCTAATTTGTTGGAATTCATTTCATAGAAAATAGAACTCTTAGCAAGTTGCAAGCTTGTTTAATTTACTTATGTGAGAAAGGAAAAGACTTATTCAATTTAGTTAAGTGAGAAAGAAATAAGACATGCTAATATTTTGGAGTCGATAGTTTAGTAACTTTTAAATAATTTATTTCTATTTTCCTTTAATTAGTTAACATTAGGAAGCAAGATGAGATATTTCATAGATAAAACTTAGGTATAGTTCGTTAGATATTTGCCATCACATTTTTCACTTAACAAGTGACATGTATGCAACTATCATACTTAACCAGTAACATATGTTTGCTATTATTTTTCTAATAGAGTTTAAATATCTCATAGAGTAAGATTATATATATATATATATATATCATTTGTTAAGTAGAGAATTTAATAGCAAATACTTCATAAATTATACCTTAGTTTTGCCCATATTTTATATTAACAAATTTAAGAAAAGTTTAACAATGTGGAAGATTAAAACCTTTTCATAAGAGAAAAGTTAACCACCCTCTCACCTCTTCTTTTTTTAAAAAAGATCTTTAAATGCCAAATTTAGGTTATTATCATATCTTTGAAGCCTAGTCCTAAGGTATGCATTTGATAAACATGATAAGTAAGGGGTTATCACACCAAATGCACAAAAAACTATAAAATAATTTGATTTAAATAAAGCCACTTATTTAGATAATTCTATTTTGCTAAAATGGTGGAATAAAATTATTTTATAAGATCAAGAAACTTATTCTTCCTAATTATAATTTTGTCTCAATCTACCTTTAAACATATTAAAAGTTGGAGGCTATTTTATCATTGTGATCAAATCTAAATCATAAAAATTGATGCGCTTGCTTATCTTTTTGCTCATCCCTCCAATTAAAAGTCAAAAAGTAATGTATTCTATGTAATAGGTCATCCCATCCATGGTAGAGTATAAGTAAGCCTCTAAAATTTATTCTTTCTACTAAATATAGTTTAAAAAAGTCAATGGCTTTATAATTGTATTTATTTGAAGAAGAGAAAAGATATATGGATAGTTTTATTGGTCAGTCAAACCAACACTTGCGAAAAGAAGAGAATTCTTAATATTAAAGGTATTAAATAGATATTAAAAGAATCAAATAGTGTAATCTACGCAAGTAAAAGATCATCATTATATTAGGAAGAAAAATAACACACATTACAAAAATAATAATTAGGATACATGCGGCTCTCAACACAGCTATGCATAGAATAAAAAAAGATAAAAGAAGAAATCTTAAAATTTAGGATTAGAATTATTATTTGTTCATGAAAAAATACTATCATAAATAGATTAGATTTTTTGCTCTAGATTATTTGGGGACTTGATGCTTTAAAATAAAGATATTGATGAATGATGAAATATAATGCAACATTGACATTACAAAATAATATATTCAAGATTGTATCAACCTTGGTCCATCAAAACTTGATTTTTTTAAATTATTATGATGTTCTATGAAAAGAGAGAAAGGGGGAGGATATGGAGATGATTGTTGATTTAGATGTACTATCCATAACTTGCTATATCCTAAAAATAAATTAGTATGTTGCATTTGTTTCAACTTTTCTTAGTAGCATGTCAGCTCAAGATCGAAACATTCCTTCATTCATCGAAACATATTAACATATTAAAAAAAATAACATAGTGTAATAATGCAAATTTTCTTAAAAAATAAACAACAAATAATAAAGCCTTAATCCCAAACTAATAATGCAAATTTTCTTAAAAAATAAAAGCATATCAAGGATTTAGGCATGTGTAATTAGTAATACCATCAATAATAAGTTAAGAATTGTCAAATATTATGATAAAATAATTTAATGAATTTAGAGAAAATATTGTTTAGGATTATCTGAAATTCGATGTAAGAAAATTTATAATCTTCATTTGAGTTGGAAGTACATTTTAATCCATATTTTTCATAAAGTAAAGAAAATATATAGCCATTCCAAACTTAAACCTATGAAAGATATCTAAAATCATTATACATATTTCTCCTTAATAAAATAAATTTCTAAATTAGGAGGTATAATTTATGAATTTCAATTAAGTTGGCATTCATAATCTTTCACTGTAGCTAAGGGTGCAAATACACTGGGCCTTGCCCCTTTCTCTAGTTTCTTTTTCGATCTAACCATATTTTTAGAGACTTTTTTTTAATTTTTCTCTTCTAGAAAATATTAGATGGCAACTTCCTAATCATAATCGTTATTTAGTTTACCCACTCTAGGATACAATCACAAACATAAGCATGCTAAGGTTTAGCACAAGGAAAAAAAATAAAAAATAGTAATAAGTTAACATAGTAAATGAAAGAATGTATTAGGTCCAAGGAAAAATATTAAAATAATCACTCTAACAAATAGACCCATGCTTCTTATTATATTCTTTTTAAGTCTGTCCTTAACAACATGTCTCATCAACATATTTTTCTAAACTTTCTGCAACCTTTATAAATATCTAGTCTCTGCTCAAATCTTACCCAACAAAAGTACTTAATAAAACAAAATAATAAAAAAATCAATAAATGAGGCTGAGGGGAAAAAAGGATATACACCAATATTTCTTTTGTTTAGAATTGAGTTACTTCCTCATTTTTGTTAATTAAATAAAAGAATAGTTACAAAAGAAGGATATTAGAAAGTATGAAGGATAAGAAATTACATTAAAGATCAACTTGGTGCCTACATTAAGGGAAAAAAGGGTTTACACAAGTCTCCTATGATTGTACTAACATTTTATCTGAATATAGATTTTTCTTCAACGTGAAAGTCTAAAGTATTATACGTAGCATCATATGAATGTAAGAGTTACTTAGAAAAATGAGAGATTTTCTTTTATGCCAAATCTACTAGCAAAGCACCATCATGGGTTGGTTCTGAGCTCTTCTCAAGGATGAGTAAAATTTTTTGTTTCTAACAAGAATTTAAAGGTTTAGAACTTAACCTTTTAACATGATATAACGATAACAACAATAATAAAGCCTTAATCCTAGACTAGTTGGGGTCAGCTACATAATTCTTTTTCTCCATTCAGTTATATTTCGAGCCATATTTTTTATAAGATACAAAATTTTTAAGTCTTTTTCTATTACTTCCTCACATGTAATTATTGGTCTATCTCTACTTTTTTTTTTTTTTTCTTTTTACATATATTAAGTCCCTCTTCCATGCATATGCATTTTTAGTGAAAATCAAATGCTTCTAATAAGGTAGTAGTTAATAAATAAACGCAATGATGTTTCAACACGTAAACCTCATTGTTTTAAAGGCTGCAATCGGGCTCAAGAGGTGAGTGGATAAAGAGGTGGACTTCAATTAACTCTCAGATAAATATTCAAATTAAGAGAACAGGTTTTTCTTTTTCCTATTTGGACTCTCCAAATAAAGACTTGAAGAGATGAAATATATTTTGCTTTTGTTGTATTTCTAGAAAAAGTGGCATGGCATTGTAAATGTGACAAAGGGCTTCATTATATATATATATATATATATATATAAACTTCTTTGAATTGAATTGAAATTAGAACTAAGTGTGAGGAGAGGAAAATAAAAGTCTTTAATTGTTGACATGGCATTAGGAGAGTGGCAAAGATTGCAAAATTTTTCATTTTTTTTAGGAAAAAAATTTTACTCTTTTGCTCTACCATAATAATACTCATTAGTTCTACAAGTGACATATCACTAGAAAAAAAAGGTAACTAATTTGAGTTAAACCAAAAAAAAAAAAATATAAAATTATAAAAATATAAAATATAAAAGTGCTGTCCAATTGAGATAAAGCTAGTAGACCACAAATATTTATGCGAGTTACGAACTAATTATTAACATAGAAGGTGTTTTTATCATGATTGTTTGAATGTCGTAAATCTCAAATCATAATTCAATTCAATGTTTGTGAAAAGCAAGTTGTTCCTCAAATTTAAAAATAAAAAATAAAAAATAAAAAAAATAAGAAGTATATTTTGAGAATTGATTTTAGCCACTGCAATTATGATTCCTAATCTTCAAAGTTCTAACGTGGAGGAAGAGAGATAGATTTGCCTACCGGCGAGTGAGCCGACTCGGCCACCTTCCATCTTTAATTTCTTAGCCCGCCTTATCCCACTCCTCTTCCCAAATTTAAACCACCACTTTTTTTTTTTTTTTTAAAGAAAAAAAAAACTAAAATATTTTTGTTTTTCCCGTCAAAAATTCTCCTCCACCGCAAATGGCTACCGTGGGGTTCCCGCCACCAGCGGCGAAGTTCTGCACGCCCCGGCCCTTCTCGCACCGTGCACTCCGGCCGACGAAGAATCTCACCCCCCGCGTCCGGTGCTCCGCCGAGGCGGCTCCGGACACGGCGGCGGAGGAGAACACCGCCTCGACTTCGTCTGCTCCCCCAGCTCCCAAGCCCTTCACGTCCCTCATCTCCTCCTCCAATGTCGAGAAGGCCCTTCGAGGCATCGGTGAGTCACCTTCCAATTCCCCTCTCTGTCTTCTCCTAATTATCCTTCTTCTCGTTCTTGATTTTTTTTTTTTTTCTTTTCCCTTTTATTGGTTTGAAATGGAAATTTCCTTTTCTTTTTTTTTTTTTAATTTTGATGATAGCTATTACGAATGCTGATCATTACGGGAGGCTGGGAATCGCGAAAGGCGCTTCCTACGATGAGGTTATTGATTAATTTGTTGGTGTTATTGTTATTATTTTCATTTGTGCACCAAATCGATCGAGTATTCGTATGTTGCTGAGGAGGAAAGAAAGAATTTTTTTTTAAAAAAAAAAAACATATTTGTGTTTGACGCTAATTTTGGGTTCAAATCCATAGGTCTCCAACTTGTTATATTTTTCTTAAAATTAAAAATTTGGGTTTGGATTTCTCTATGTTTTATCAAAGAAGGCGCTTTTCTATTTTTGTTCAGAAAAAGATTATATATGGATTGAATATTTATTAGATACAAATTTTTGATGATTCATTCGAATTAATCTGTTTATTTTTTCCTTAAAAAAAATAAATAGAGGTCTAAGGGTTCAGTATTTGATGAGAAATAGAGGTCTGTTTATCAATCAAATGTTGGCTTCTTACTCCATTAAAAAATTCTTCATTAGCAAACCTGTTAATTGATGAATTTGGATCTATTTCTTGAGCCAAACACTCCTCAAAATAAAATGGATGACAAATACTGGATCGGTTCTACTGCAATGGTGACAAAAAGTTGGAGGTGGTTACTTATAATAAGGCTCAACAAAGAGGTCTTCAAAGATATGAATCCCATGCAGTAACCTTAATTCTTTGTGCTAGTGTTATGAAAGGCCAGTGTCTGTCTAAAGTTGCCTCAGCCAAATATTAGACACAAAAATTTTTAGATGGTTAACTTTAGGTTGGCAGTTGGTCAAAGAGGGAGAAAGGTATGGTAAATTCTTTTTATGTAGCTTTCTTATAGTAGTTGCTATCAAAAGCTGCTCTATTTTGAGGAGAGAAAACAGGGCTTGATTAAGTGTAATGATATGCATAAACCCCTGAGATGTACATAACCTAACAAACTATCATGCTGCATGTTAAAAATAGTTTTGTTTGTTTAGAGAGAGAGAGAAAGAGAGACAGAGAGGAAATTTGTGAATTGTTGATGAGAAATGGATGACTCATACAAATTCCTCTCGTTTGCACAAAATAAGGATATGCATTGGTTAGTGTTTTATCATGGCATCTCCCTTGACTGCTCTGAACTAATTATGTATAATATTGAATGATGCTTGCTAATTTTTCTAATCTTTTCTGAAAAAAACTGAAAGATATACACATGACTTTTTTGTCTCCCAACATTAGTACTTTGGACATTATAACTTTTTTGTTACATGTTTCCTTGGCCTCTGTTCTTTAAATGGAAGTAAAAATACACACAAGTTTTGCTCTGGTTTCTTGGAACTAAAATGTTTTTCATCACCCTATCCCATATGAGGCTTTGTAGTACTTTGCATGGTAGATCCTTTCACAATGGTGGATATTTCCATATACAGATACATAAATGCATGCATGTATGCATACATACATATATTACATGCAGACACGCTTTATATTAAATTCCTTTCTTGGGATCCAATTCTGTCTCTATTTTTAAAAAGTAGTAGCTTGGAAAATAATTCATCCTTGGATGTTGCTTTATGCTTCCAGTACTATTTCTTATGCCTATCTTCTAATATCCAATTAGACTCTCATGAGTTGGACCATCATAAATCTTAGATAAAGTTCTAATCATGCTTCCATCTAAATATTGTGCGTATCCATATCTCTATGTTATTCTTCTGAGGCTCAAATAGTATGCACAGAATCTCACACTATTACCATCATATAAGGAGTTTTATACCATTCATCCACCGGCTGCCATAGAGCATGGAAGACTTGTTCCTTGCGTGCATTCATATTGAGATATGTAATTTAGTATGTTTCTTCTCCCTTTTATTTTCTCCTCAAGATAACTTTCTGGGGGTTCTTTTAACACGTGAAAGTAACTTGCATACTAGGTTAAGGTCGCCTATGAAAAGAAGTGTGAAGAACTGAGAAATAAAGAATTGGATGAAGAGGAAGTCAGGAAAGAGCTAGAACTCTTGAAGGTTTGTTGCTCTATTCTTATAGAAACATCTTTAATTGTTCACTTGTCACTGTTGTAATTTTGGATTTTTCCTAATCACCTAATCTTTCTCACCGATAGGAATCTTATGGAATACTCTCATCTGAAGAGGAGAGAAGATTATACGACTGGAGTCTGGCTAGAAGTGAGAACCCAGATAGATACGTTTGGCCTTTTGAGGTTGACATAACTCAAACTCCAAAATGGCCTGCTCCACCACAGGTATGTATCATTTCTCTTTGTTACACTTCATTAATAACCATGCAATCAAGAAGTCTGTAACTTGAAGAAATTCTGAAGATTATGAATTTTCTAATTTGGAGTGTTAGCTTTAGATTTCATTAGCTTTAGATTTCATCCTTTCTAAGTTTGAAATGGTGGAGGTGTTTAACTTGCTGGGAGGTTTTGAATTGGAGGGATCATGGCACAAGTATAATTTTGTACTAAAATATGGTGGTTCTAGTTAATGATGGTAGATTTGAAGAACCATTCAACTTACACCTAACCGCATGGGAGTAGGAGCTACTTCATTTCCTTTGTTTTGTTACTAAATATAAAAGATGGTGCTTGAAAATCTAACATGGAGAGCTTATTTGGCACAGCTATCGCTCCACCTTGTTGTCTATGCTTCTCAAATCTCCTTTGCTATCTCTCTTCCCATCAAACCCTTCAGTTCACGTAGGATTTTCCCATGATCTCTCTACAGCTCCACCATTATCTTTATTCATGGTCAACAATTTAGGGCCCTCTTTTAAACCTAATTTTGTTTTAGGCATAGCGAACGGTTGCAAATTTATCTAATTTTTTTTTTCCCCAGATATGTAAGAGATTAGCTTATGAAAAAGCTTCACTGGTCATTGTTTTCGGCATCTGTTGGAATAGAGGGAGCACTGCAATAAGATGGTAGAGTAAAAGCACGAATTATAATTGATAACGGAATGAAGATTTAAGAGATGTTTGACGTGGAAAACTTGCATTGAAACCACAAATCACACGGAAGCTAAAACTTAGTTTAATTAACAAGAGCTAATGACTGTAGGCCTCCTGATGATTAGATATGCACAATGTAGATAAATATGGTACAGTAAAGAAATTTGCTTTGATATAAATATAAAGTGAAAACGTGCAACAACAAATCTCTCTTTCCTTTTTTTTTTTTTTTTTTTGGTTACAATGATGCATGATAGATAAGATAAATCACAATCTCACAAATAAAGTGCTGCAAGCATCAACTTCCATTAAGAGATCTCATTGGTCAAATTTGCTTGGACTTGGAACATTTAGATTCTAGAGATCTCATTTCCATGCATCTCTCTCTCTCTAACATCATCTTCTGCAGCTTGCTTTGTCCCAGTAATCTGGGGCAATTTCATTATGAATGTTTAGAAGAATTATAAGAGTGTTAAATAATTTGAAGTGTCTGGTCTTTAGATGCCTAAGAGGGAAGATGACTTGTGATGACACTCCGACGTTAAGTTACTGACTTGCTTATAAGTGGCGACAGTTTAGCGGGCATGCTGACATGAGCTTGGAAGCTGGAACTTGAGAGCAACCTGTTGTCATTTGTATAAAGAAGAAATTACTATCCGGTCATATTTCACTTCAAATTTTACTTCACAGCTTAAAATATGATCGTAGGCAGGAGTGTACCATTAAGCTTTTCCCATCATAATGAACTATAACTTTTTTTACTTGCTCAGGATTAGGGATGGGCATGGGCTGCACTGGCCCAAGGGCAAAAAGTTTAGCCCGAAACATCAGGCCGGGCCCAACCTCCTAAGACGAGCTGGCGAGCTGGGCCGGTAACAATGTCCAAAGGCCTAAGCCTAGCCCAACCCTAGTTATATATATTTTATATTTATGTTCCTTTTAACGAGAATTAAATGTGTGAGGCTGATTAAAGTTATGGCATTAAACTCTTAACTCTCAAGTTTGAAAATATATTTTATATTTTAAAAAATATATCAAATATATATATATATATAAAATATAATATATAATGTAAAAATATAAATTATCAAGCTAGGCCCAGGTTGGGTGGTCTAAAATTTCAACAAGCTTCAACTTTCCATCCGATTCATTGCCACTCAGGATCCATGCTAACTTTCCTATTATTTCCATTATTATCAGAATCCCTTGAAAGATTTCTATTGCTATCTGATACATGCTAATTATGAAGTTCCAGAATTTATTATATAATTTTTCCTTCATTAATACTAACTGCTCTCTATCAGCCTCATTCTTTTCAACCCTCTCAGTACATTTCATTTATTGATTCAGGAACCTGAGGACGAGGGGCCGACAAAGCTGGTGGGGTATTTTTTCCTAGCTTGGCTGATACTGTCTTTTGTATTATCTATAGCCTTAAACAGATGAGAAATTTCTTCATATTGCGTGTTAAATGGAAGCACTTAATGTTATCATCTTCTGTCAGATTGAAGAATTGTACCTCATGACTTTGAGATAACCTCTTTTCCAATTTAAACTGGCCATCAGCATAGCAGGCCTGAGGCAACACCAAATGGGCGCTCTTTTCTTCTTCTTCTTCTTCTTTTTTTTTTTTTTTTTTTTCCCTTTCCAATTTTAAATAAAATAATAATATATATATATATTAAATAGTACAATTATTTTTGGAACAAATTTTGAGAGAATTGAAGATTAAAATATATATTATTTTATTGAAGAGAACATATGGGTGAAAATAAAAGTCCGTCATATATGTTATCTTAATCAATTTAATTTTAAAAAGAAAAATGAAAAGTAACATTGTCCAAGTTATTTATTCTAATAATCAATAATACCCCCAGAAGGCTGAAACCATCATAAAAGCGGTCATAACACCAACAGGAGGGTCACCTCTTTAGGTTCCAACAACCAACAATCCGCGTTCCACACCATGCTGCTCTTGCCCAGATCAAATATGAGGGCCGACCGAGCGAGGTCACAGGATGGTGGACTTCGAAGGCAAACAAAGCACGCACAGCGCTACAATTCTTGCGAAAGCGGTGAGTTCGGAGATGACACCACTCCCATTCCCATGCCTCGTTGTCAACCCTTCTCTGTCTGACCATGTCTTAGACATTATTTTCAAAGCTTGAACAATAATAGTTGCTTTACCAGCCATTCAAATTCCATTAGTCCAGCAGTGCATCTAACTAGTTTCTATGATTTTGTCTCTCACCCACGAAGATTAATCATAACCCGAGTTTGATGCAATACCACATTGAGCTAAAATTTCGATTTACTTGATGATTCCACTCCTCCACACGGCTGTCCAGCAAGTAATCTTTCTGCCTGGGAACCAGGACTTTCTCGGTAGCAAGTACCTGATGGAATTTATTCCCCTTTTTCCATAATTTCGTCCTGAGTTTACGGCACATCGAGAAATGGATATAACAAATGTCATGTAATATCAATGTTTGAACTCTAACTATTAAACCAGCTTATTATATTTTTCACATGCAAAAGGCATTTATTAGTTTTCACTTTAAAAATATTACCTGATATTCAGAAATCTCAATTGCCCATTCTGAATTGAACCACATGTTGTTATCCACACAGATATATCAGCAGATATTTCTAGACCTTGCACATGTTGCATGGGCCAAGATCTGAGAATAAACCAAAATATAAATTCACATATAAATACCGCTTTTCTCCAAGAAAACAACGCTAAGATTGGTATCGCTGTCCCTCGATATATACCTGATGCTGCTGTTGCTGGTGGCCCAATATCATTACCCTCGTTTTATCCTGCAGTCACAGGAATGGCCAGGAGACCAACAATGGGAGGACCGTCCAACACAACCACCGCGTGTGATCTTGGCAGTAAAATCATCAAATGCCAGCTGATGTTATTCTTTATGGACAGGAAAAAGATTGCTCAGAGCCCATGGGCTTTTAAGGTACACGGTCAACACCCAAATCGCAAATCCTGAAATGCGAGTATACGTCTTCGAAGGGTTTAGAAAATTGCCCAGGATGTCTCACCGTCGAGATTGTCCCTGTCACATCAAATGTGCTCGGCAGGCTATCAAAAACCTCACGAGTCCTCTCCCCTCCCTTCTATATTTATTCCCTCCTTACCCTCATTGAAAAGCCCTACAATGTCAGGGCAATTCACTTAGTTGACGGTTTTAATCCCGTCATTATGAGAACACGAGAGCTGAACAACGGTTTTAAACCACCCTCCTACTGAAAATTAGAGAAACAATGGAAAATAGTACAGATTTGAAACTCAGGAATGATTTTGTGAAAGAGAATATAATTACCACATGATGAAAGAAGTCATGAAGAGAGCAAATCTATGCAGAAATGGCAAGCATGGGAAAGGCAACAACGATTAAGAATAACAACAAATACACACATATACAGCAATTTAATTCATTCAACAAACCAATAGGCCAACGAAGTTTGTGGAGAATATGGAATACATTTGAAAGAACATGATAACCATGCATAAGACACCAAAATCCTGAAGAACTTTTGGAACCAATTAAAGATGTATATATGGAGTTTGTGAAAGGACAAAACTTAAGTGCAATTTGCCATCTGGTTCCCCACTCAAGAAGCGACATGTGCACAACAATCCCATTTAACGAGCAATACATATTGTCATCATTAAGTGGAAAGGGAGATGGTCATCCACATGTCGTTTATTAAGTAGGGAACTGGATGACAAACACCCAGCGAACCGCACCTAAATTTCATCCTTTGTGAAATTATGAACTTAAAGCTGAAAAAGCAAGAGAAGTCCATATAGGAGCAATAACAAAATATACAAGAAAGAACAGGACTAAGTGACTCAAGTAAAATGGCTTATAAGATACAAAAACAAACTCAAGTAAATATGATCATGCAAGCTGAACTTTGTGGCACAAGACTTGAGTCAATAGGGCTAATAAGATACATAAACAAAATTATATATGGAAGAGCATACCAGAGTCAGGTTGCCTTATAAAAAGAAATAAAAGAATGATCATGTAGGCTGAACTTTGTGGCACAAATAGCTAACTATATCAACAGGAATTTAGCAATAGCTGTACCTTTCTCTTGTGCTAATCCCCAGAAAATAACATTATTTCATTTGCTACCAGCATAAAAAGACAAGACCAAGGAAACAGATCAACAAAAGACTCATAATAATCCTGCAGTAATTAGGTCCACTTGATTGATGTTTATGATCTTAAAAACTAATCTACACAAAATTAAATTGTTACAGTGAGGTAAAAAAAACGGACCAAAGAAGCATAGTTTGTGATTTGAAATGTCCACATACAAAAACCAAAGGAATTTCTGTTTTCAGTGAAATTCAGAGAAATAACTCACCTGACAAACCCTTTAATCTGATTAACAAATCAGGCCAAGATCATCCTGCATATAAACATGATAAGCCTTTTTCCCCAGCACCTTTTCACGTATGACGAATGACCAGCTATCCAAAGGAGGCCTCCAACAACACCCCCACCTCCTGATTAAAGAAAGAGTGAACAATCTATTCGATCCTTCTATTCAGTGCATGTGGTCAAGACAGCAGCATTTGTTCTCCAATAAAGAGCGATGCTATGGTAACTCATAAAAATCGCTAAAAAAAGTCACTCAGCTGCCTTACAGCATTCACCTTGCTTTACTATGCGGCATATTTCATGATGCCAATTCAAGGGGACTAATGAGAATACAACAACCAGCACTACAATGCTTTAAATCCCAGAAGGACTAGGGGTTTCCCAGCCATTCCATCCTGTTTTTGTGATAAAACAGCTCTGAGACAACGGGGAGATTCTGAACTCCATCAATACAGGGAAAGAAAAAGAAAAAGGATAAAAGAAAGGAGAAAAAGAAAAAGAAAAGGAAAAAAAAGCACGAAAAAAAGTAGAAAAAGGAAAAAAAGAACGGAAGGGATAAGAGAAAGGAAAGAAAGAAAGGAGAAAAAAAAAAGGAAAGAAAGGAAGAAGAAAAAGAAACAATGAAAGAAAAGAAGGAAAAAAGGAGAGAGAGAAAAGAGATAAAGGAAAGAAGGGGGGAGAGATAAAAGGTACTTGACAGGACCGAGGTATCCTATTCCATGAAGAAACTGAGGCATCTGTATCCCACGAGATTTAAAATTTTATTTTTTGAGTTATAATTTTGAGTTACTAAAGCATTTTTACCACAAAAAACATCAAACATAAATATTATTATCCATTCATATTTTAATCATTGCTAGACCAAAACTATCCCCTTTCTATTGACTAGACAAATTAAGATTGGCATGCCAGCTTTTGCAAAATCCATATGATGTATGCAAGCATGCGGTGAATAGCATGTGAAAGTATAACTTAAAGAATGAATTATTATACAAATAATTCAACCTATCGAAGAAGTGAATTTATTCCAAAATGCTGTCCTTTCTTCTATTGCTAATAGAGCATTATAATTTTTAAAGGAAGGGAAGAGTGTATGAAAAAGAAAGGAACGAAAGAAGGAAGCAAAGAAGGACAAAGAAGGGAAGGAAGAAAATAAAGAAGAAAAGGTAAAGGGATGAAAAAAAAAAAAAAGAAGGAAGAAGAAAAAGAAATAAAGGAAAAAGAAAATACAAGAAAAGAAGGAAAGAAATAAATGAAAAAGAAGACAAGAGATGGAGGGTACCTATCAAGATGCTTGGCTAGGACGGGCATTTTATTTCATAGAAAAACTGAGATACCTCCATCCTAGGGCATTTAAAACCTTGTTTTTGAGTTGTAATTTTGAGTTACTAAAATAGTTTTTCTACCAAGAAAACACTGAGCTTAAAAATTATCCCCTATTCAAATTTCAATCATTACCAAACCAAAAGATCCCCTTTCTATTGACGGGATAGATTAAGGTAGGATATGAACAAGAACTTTCAAAAGGATCATAAAAAGTGTGCATGTGGTGAATATCATATGCATTTATAACTTAAATAAATGAAAAACTATAATTTTTCATACATTATTATATAAATAATTCAACCTATTCAAGAAGTAATTTCATTTTACAGTGCTTTCTTTTCTTCTATTGGTAATAGGACATCATCATTTTTATCCTTTTAAGATAGAGAATCATTAAGCATGGTCTCAAGTCCCGATAGGACATTAAGATGAAACTATCCCACCGTCATCCCAACATCCCAATCTACATATCTTAGGACACCCCTTGTCCCAAGTGTTAGGATGGGATAGGACGGCAACACATTTCATTCTATGAAAAGACCACAACGACCCCATCCCACGAGCTTTAAAACATTGCCACCAAGTGTTATAATTATCCATGACTAGATACTCAAAACCTCCACATATTTGGAAGGGAGTTTGGCATGAGATTTAGTATTATTGGTGCTCCCCTACCATACCACCATATTGTAAAGTATTGATATGCCCCTAGGTATGGTAGTATACCATCACACAACATACACTTGACATTTATTGTCCAGCAAAAAGACATTAAGCGTGTTAGTGTAGTGACATGTGGTATCATTCGAAGCTGACCAATGAACTACTACAATTATTAATAGCAGTACTTTGACTCTTAAGGATGACCATTACAGTAATGCCCCATTCATTAACCACAAATGAATAGAACCCACCTCAAAGAGTATTGTGGCAATAAATAATACCAACTCAATGTAGTCATTCTTAAACCAAGCCCCAAAAGTTTACAACTCTTTAGTCATATTTAATGTTTTAAATTATTGACCCAACCCAAACTTGTTTGGGGGCCAACTCAGAAGTCTTCTTTCAATAGATCAACCATCAAAAAATGAGAGAGAGAGAGTGAGAAAGAGAGAGAATTTTTTATCTCTCAGATGCCCAATCTGCGCCTAATCATCTATAGCTTGCCCTCAACCCATCCAAGCAGTAAATTTAATCCCTCCACCCATTGCACAGTTTGTTCTTCTCCCATCCATCACCATTAGCTCATCCTCTTCCTTTGGTCTCAAATTTGATGACTAGTACCAGTCACAGCCTCTTGGGTCAGATGAAAAGACTACATGGAGGGAATAGATCAGGTTGAGAAAAAGGGTAAAGGAAGGAAGGGATATTTTCTCGATGATATCTTCCCATGCCTTTTAACATTCTTCTTAATTTTTCATGGTACGCAATGATGGGGATTAGAAAGAAAAGTAGTGTTACTAAGAGAAGAGGAAAGGCAGCATAAAGAATCATCAAAACTTTGGAGGAAAATTTACAATGGAGTTAAGATTAATTAAGATTTGTAGGATTCATGTATCAACATGGTTTATCATAAAGGCTCATGCCATGTTAAACATGTTGTACTTCATATGGAACATTCAGATGCAAAGTGGCACTCACACTAATATTGATACTCACAAAACTTTTATATTCCTCAAAACGAAGAATTGTGGTTATAGGGGGTAAAATTGAAAATCCTACAAACTTATCCCAGTACATTCTTTTATCCCCTCTGACCTACAGCAAATCATCCATATACCTATGTATGGGGTGTAATTTGTCCTTTTAAGAAATATAATTCTGTAAAACATGCCAGCACTTCAGTTACATTATCGACATGAATTATATGGTATAATTAAATTCCTACTGTTTTACAGCTAAAAGAATCTCAAATCCCATACCAGTGTCCAGTGGCAACACTTGTAACAGTATCCAAGCAGACAAGACATTAACAATGCGATGAGCTGCAATATGTCCAATTTTGTAAGCCTAATTTAATGCAATTTACACTTAGGCTCTTTGAACTAACCAAATTAGGCTACAAGATAGCGTCCAGCTAGCCGACCTTTTTTGACAGCCCTATTGCTCATTGGTGCAATTCACCTTCAACTTGTTAAATTCTTCTCATATTTAAGGGCCATTCTATTTCCTCAAGTATATAAATTTATACATCATAATAATATTTTACTTTGACATCCTATACACCATTGCTATTTAGTTTTTCTTAATTTCTCTTTTATATCTGAATATCCAATCATTTATATGATGAGATATGTGATTATTATTTGTTTTCTGCGCTAGCCTACACCGGTTGACCAATGAACCCCATCAAGTGATCCAATATACAAGTTCTTAGAATAAACCTTTTATATAATTATACCTTTTATATGATTATACCTTTTATATGATTATATATTTCCCAATTGTCCATGATACAGTCATTGATTAAATGACGAGTTCAAGCTATAAGACATTGCAAAGATCACTGGAATAATCTCTCAAGTGCACCACATTCTGGAGATGATCCAACAAGAGAAAATGAAAAAGAAGTCCTGCTTATAAAATCAAAGATTCAAATATCAGGCATGTTAGATGGGAGTTGGTACTCAGCACCCCCTTGAGACCAATTCTTGGGCAAACTGGCCTGCACTAGCCCTTCATCAAACCCATGCCACTCAAAATAAGGCTTAGAGGTGTTTTTACCCCTCCAACGCCCCTTGTAACCAACCAACAGCGAACACGCCTTCCCACACACATATCATGCTTAAGGTTATGCCTGCCAATACCCCATGTCACTACCATGCAGGCCAATGACTAGTGATAGCCCATACCTTGATACTAAAAGCTTGGACAAAACAGTTTGCAGCTTAAAGGTTCTTACAATTTAACTAGCTGCATGGCGATCTTTCAGACTCATTTTCATAGAAGCTGACATTTACAGAACAACATTTACCTTCAAGCTGACAGAATCCATTAGGCTTGTTTACCAAAGTTTCACTATTAAAAATTACTTCTTCCCACCTCCTTCCATACCATCTTGGAGAAATTATCTGCTTTGATGGGTTATATGTAACATATTAATTATCTTTTGATTTGCTGGTCAAAAGCTGCTTCCATGAAAAAAATAGCAGATTATTTGTATATCATTTTCAAGACAAAATTTGGAACTAGATAAAATGTAGAAGCAGAACTAAAACAACAAATCAGGACAAAAATTGATCAGCAGTAATAAAAATCAAATCAGACCATCAACAACAGTTAAGATTCCATCAGTAGATTATCACTCCAGAAAAATGATAGAAAGTTGTGTAGATTCTGGTATGCCTTAACGTTCAGTAGCAAAACTGGTTTGTGGATATTATTATCTAAATGAAACCAACGAAAAAGATGATATACAAACTAGCCTCAGTAAAACAACCAGAGTGCTTTTTAATTTCCTAAAATATGCACAAACTGTTTGTCAAAGGAGACCACTGATAAGCAAATGCTAACATCAGAAAAGTATTTAAATATAAAAATTCACAGATCAAAGTGACATAGGGTATACACTTAGAACAAATTTTTCTCAAAAATCTATATTTTTTAAAACAATGAGATTTTTGATTAAAAAAACTGCCATAAAAGCACATACCTAATTCATAGGTGTAGAAAATGCAGGTTTTGTAATCAACCTAAATGGGTTGGTCAATTTTTAATAACTCAACCAATGCATCAAACCCTTAAAAAGTCAGTTGATTCAGGAAGAAACCTGACAGATTTAAGGCCAGTCTGATATGCCATAATGTTGGATGGTTTGGCTGATCCAAGCTAGCTTAGGTAATTCTTGCATTGGACAAGGGGACAGATTTAAGGCCAGTCTTATATGCCATATGTTGGACGATTTGGCTGATCCAAGCTAGCTTAGGTAAGTCTTGCATTGGACAAGGGAACCATGATTATTTCATGCAGTTAAAAAATGCAGGTCATATGATTTTGAAGATGATTTCATTGTCGTGATATAAAACCTCATGACTGGCATTGCCAGGACTTCCTCATCTAGGTAAAGAAGATGCAGCTGAATAAAAACTGGTCTCTAAGTGAAACGCATGCCTACCAACTTCGGTCCCCTTGGTAGTACAGGGATATGCTCACTGATCATTGAAAACTTCCACTTTTTATTGGGGGTAAAACGATTTTTTATTTAAAAAAAAAAACAATTCCTCAAAATCCACACAGAGGAATCGTCTAATGGCAGAAATTAATAAATGTTACTGCCAAACATCCATATTTCCTATCTGTATCAACAAAATCAACATATCAATTCATGTCAGATCTTGATGTCATTGGACTTCAACTATATCCAGTATTTTATCTTAATACCAACGTGAAAGCAAAAGCAAATAACATTCAAGTTTGTACAAATATCTCAATTTAAAATTAAAGGAAAATGGTAGGTACTAGATCAATTGCTACAGTAAAAAGAAAAAAAGGTTCTAATATATACATATTTACCTCTGATGATATATCTGTTGCGGCTGTGATACTACACGTCCCCAGCTGTATAATACAAGCCACTCCCTTGATGGTGTTGGGAAGACAGTTGCGCCCATAAAATAACAGAAAGGTCACAAGATTTAGTGGGTTCTCTTCCGTTTAAGGTAACGATGCTCTCCTCTGTAATCCTCATCTGAACCATCAACCATCTCCCATCTGTCATCCTCCAATCGGTCATCTTTCAAATTTAGCTTTGACTTGGAGTGCCTGGAACTATGACTGGATTCTTTCTCCTTGATGAGTCGTTTCTGGCCACTTGAGAGATCTGGTTTCAAACAAGATTCCAAGTGATTATGATGCTTGTGGCTGTGTCTGTGATGATCTTTCAAATCCTTCTCATGGTCATCAGGAATCTCTTTGTGATTCCGATGATGACTTCTTCGGCTATAATCACTGCTAGATTGACCTACTTTCTCGCTGTGTTTCTTTGAACTTCTATGGTCATGTGTTTTTCTGTCTCTACCATGCCAGTTGGAGCTGTCAGATGCATCTTGCTTATCAGATTTTGATTTCTCAGAGTAATGTGACCTTTGATTTTTTCTAGAAATCAATGGATAGGATTCCTTCTGTTTCCTATCTGCTGAGTAAATTTCATCATCTGAAGTGAAACCTGGCCTTCGATGGGATGGGTTATGATGTTCCTCGAGTGGGTCTTTCTCGTGTATCCTCCTCTGGTCTTCACTGTCAGAGCAGGTTCTAACGGGCTCCTTATCAAAGTGATGTTTCCGTTCATGCAGTCTTCTTCTTGTTTCATTGTAGTGATTATCTTCAGAAATAGCATCATAATCAAGTTCTCTGAGAAGCCCAGATAAATAAATAAATAAATAAATTAGTAGCATAATTCAGGAAAAGGTGAATCACTCTATTCTTTCCAATGGTGCTAAAAGGCAAAAGCAGCTGCACTTTCACATTTTCAAAGTTAGAATCTAACCTGCAACTGTCATTTCTCATCTTGCAATAGAAATCATGGACAAGATACCATATCCCCTCCCCCACCCCTTGAGAAAAAAGAAAGAAAGAAGGAAAGAAAGCACACATGGACAAGCACATTTTCAGATGCACAATTCTGCATGGCCTGACTTCTATATTCAAATATTGATAACACACACCAGGAAGAAAAAGAAAAATTCCATCAACACTATCATATGGATTGCAGCCCTATTAAAGAAGCAGCCATCAGAATCTATGTCAAGAGGCACGTCATCTCATGTTGCTGAAAACATAAACCTCCTTGACAAATGCATTCCTGTGCCCTAAATAAACAATGAAATCTTAACCCACTTATACCCTACATGAAGCTTTCACAGAAAACTAATGCATTTGTCATCATAAGGTTAAGACCATACAAACTTGTTACATTCTTGGGAAGTAACAAACTTACGAAATCACAGCTATCTGAGAGCCTCAGAAGGAAAGATGTGCTACAATAAATGGTGGTGTCAAGATGCAGGCCTCAAGAGGATAAAGAGCATAAAAAGGCAGAACCGATAATAAACAGTATTCAGACCGCAAACAAATCTTTCATATTATTTCTTCAGACACTATTCATTACAAAAAAAAAATCTTTGAAAGAGTTGTATCATTGTATAGGTTCATCCATGTTGTTATCACTTATGATATTATACATTAATTTAGAAAAAGAAAGACAGAAAAATTCCCTTATATAAATTAAATTGTAGGTTTCAGTTTCTCCTATTTTCTTACAATTATGACCAACAAGCTTTTACCATCGACACATGTCAGCTTCAAGCTCAAGGAATTGCAAAAGTTCCACAAACTTCTCTCAACCTCACATGAATCCTGCATTGAGTCAAAATCCTATTAAAATAATTTTTGGACAAAAGAGAGGCCAGCACCTAAAAAGTCAGTGAGCATTTAACCATACCTTTGTTGTTGATGTAGTTCACACCTACATGACTAAGTAGCTGTTCTTATCTTCTCTCTTCTTCATTCTGTACATAATTTAACTATGCCTCAATTTACCAATACCACAACCATCAGCTGGACTGGATTCTCCAACATGGCCAGGTCTGGGCCTAGCAAAAACTACATTCAGTTCATATAGATCCAATCAAGCTCTAGGTGGTATTAACCACAGATGGTTGAAAAGGTTGGATCAAACAGAGAAGAAACCAACCCTACATCAAATGTAGACCTAAAACCAATTTGAGTCAACACTGGATCAAGCAGGACTTAGACCCAACACAACCACTTGAACGTGTACCTTGAAAGACTGCATAGTTCGCCCAACGTCACTACCATATATAGCATGAATTCTCCCATGTGGGGCCCATCCATCTCCACTCCACTTTTATCTCCGCCTACACCTCCACCGTGGCATTTGCTGACTCCTGATTTATTTCCTCCCTTTTTCCCTTCTTCTATCACGCAAGTACTTTCTTTTCTTCTATTGAAGTCACGTGCAAAGCACATTCCAGACAGTAGTCATAAATAATTATCCAGAAACTAATTATGGATTGTTAGATGACTCAAGGATGAATTAGATTATACAAATTCTAAGCAGAATTTTCATTTTTTTTAAATTTAAATCTGCAAATATGCACATAAGCAGAGATTTAAAATATCAAACCAAGTCAGATCACAACCATATGTAAGTTTATTTCTCCTAGTTGTAATTAGCAATAACTTTGTGACCAGACCACCACTTTTTTTCTTTTTATTTTTCTTTTCAAACTATACAAATTTATAGGTTTTGGTGAAAATCCACTAAAAGAATATAGAGGACACTAGTAAAGCATACCAACAGAAGGCCTCTATTCATCAACCTTAACCTGAAAGAGATGCGATAGCCCCTACTGCCAGCAGTGAAACATTGGAAAACAAAATTAACAGTCAAACTCAAGAAAGGACAACAAGAAGCCTTATTTCTAACATCAAATTGACCATTTGACCTTCAGATAGAGACGATTAGAAGAAATGCAAATAGCTATCAAACAAAGGAAATTGGATATGCAGTGTTGAGATGTAAGTGGTGCAAATTTTGACTAACAATCCATCTGAAAAAGGGTAAACTGGTGGCATGGTCCAGAATAAGTGTACTCCCTATGCACTCAAGAAAGGTCATGAGAAGTGCCCTCTATCACATGGTCAACAATTCAGCAATCCATACTCAATTATTTTGTAAGGCAGGACCTTCAAGTGTATAAAGCAGATGAGAATAAGGCTGTAATTTCAGATGCAACTTCATATTATTACCTCTCTCGGCATTCATTCAAAAGCTTGTGTCTCTCTTCACCATCCTGAAGATTCATATATTCAGCATGAGTAATAGGATGCTCTGCTCCAGCCATCATGGGACGTGGTATACCTCTCATCCTCATCAAACCACTGAAAAATTACTTCAGTAATTAAAAACATGATTCTGACATCAAATACAACACTTTATAAAACATTCAAGAAGTTCAGAAAACTTGAGGCACTAAGAAGGTAGGGGCAGAAACAGGATAAGTGCGAAATAAGAGACATGTAGGGTAGCTTACTAAGGTCCTGCCATGCCAGCATATAATGATGGCATATATGAAGGCATCCCAAAAGGTGAAACTTGGACAACTCTCGGATCAAAGGGCATCACAGTAGGGGCACCATACATATTTGAAAAATGGGGTAACGAGGCCCCATGCCAGAAAGGATGTCCATAAGCTGGCATGCCTCCAGGGAACGCAGCATCTCCTGAAAACTCATGGCAAAAGAACAACTCGTGAGAACCACATTTATGTCTATTAACTTCTGAGATAAGTGCAACTTAATGATCTAGTTACCTGGATATGGATTGGAAGCTGCTGGGCAATCTCTAATCAAATGGTTAGGGGAGCCGCACATGTAGCAAGTTCGGTCGCCCTATTACTTTGACCAATTAGATCAGAATTCCAACATAAAAGAACTCCAAACATAGAACACTTGGCTAAACCTTATGTTTTATATAACACTCAAAAGATTTAAATGAAGACAAATATGTAGCATTTGGATCTCATCAACTAAAGCCAGATATATGTTGCGAATTCCAGTGATTATATCAGCCTATTGCCTCCCATCCACAGTTTGCTTAGGGACCAAAGATACAACCAGCTAATAGATCAGATTAAAATGAAATAATCCTAGTTTATTATGTGACAATCATAATGCTACCACCCTCTTATGATAATCCACTCCTTTTGACCTGAAAATAATAGGTTTCCAGCAAATTCCCAAATGAAAGGTCATGCAGCCACTTGTTGCAAGTAATTAACAATACAACTACAGTCACCTATCATTGTAGGTTTACCGCTTTTGCATTATAAATTCCCTAGATATTTACAGAATCCATGCTTAAGGAAATTACAATGTTACCAACAAGGAGAAGATAAGATGAAATCACCTTTCTGTGCTTATTCAGTGGCATTAAAGCCCCACTTCCATCTGCAAAATGGAAAGCATGTGCAACAATAAAGTAAAACCATGCAATGGTAATTTGTAAACCAAGGAATGAATTAGCAATTGCAACAAATAATAGTTACCTAGAATGTTAATAGCAGGCCCCTTCCTTCTCTGGATAGTCAAATTAACTGGAATAATACGAACCATTGTACATAAGAGAAGTAGGTAATAAATGAAAATTAGCCAGCAAGTTAGTACAAGTTCATGCAAAAAGTTAAATTTGACAGTCATATGTAAGCTGGAAACCAGCCAAAGTTGCTGCCAAATCCAATTCTAAACTAAAGTGCTGACATGCTGCCTGTCTCTAAAGTGATACTGCCAGCATCAAGATATGCCATACGATATATAATTAGCCTCAAAGATTATATTACCATAAGGTTATGCTGTATATATATGTGGCAGTGCTGTTCTCAAGTTCAAAACTTCAAATGAACATTTCTGAATGGCACAGATGTAGATACTGCCAAAGAACTATTTCAAAAGCTCTAAGCTGCCTAAGATTTACTAAGAAGTGCTAATTCAAGATGGATGTAGTATCGCAGTGGTTGCCAATTGTTATTTTTAAAGATAAATATTTATTGCTATCAATTTTAGAAATTTGATGTGCCATTAGCATATTGTAAATGACACAAATTTGGAAAGTGCCATACCTTCCTCTTTCAGTGGAAGATTCTGAGGCAACTTTAAGGAGCTACCACTTTCTTGAAACTCATGCATCTGCTTCAAAGCTTCTGCAGAACTATTTCCATCACCTTTCATCTGCTTAACCTTAAGCGACGATGGAGCTGATTGCAGAGACTTAGCTGTGTCCAAGCGAATATTAATACCAGCACTTCTTTTAGTGTTGTATGCTGTTTCAGTCATAACCTGATTGGATCCTTTTCCTGTTGCAGAAGGAGAGTTTGGAAATTGTGGTTCTTGTTGCTGAATGGACACAGCACAAGACAACTCTTTTGCCTGAATTCCTGATTCCCCATCTGATATCATACAATTCAAGGATGCATTAACAGATAGACCTTATACAAATAATCAGGCCATTATTACAGTCAGGATGATAAATTTATTTCACCTGGAGCATATTTAGGAATATTCTTATCTAAGTCATTAATGGCTACTTGTGCCTCAAGGAAATGTTCGATGGCCTGCCGAAGTGACAAATTAGGCAACAGGTCTTTAACAGTGCATTTGGTGGAAGAACACTTGGGACACTTTGCCCTCTCAACCAATGCTGAACGAATACCTACAGCAATTTTAATACAAAAGCATAAGACAAAGAAATCTATGGAATCTGTTTGAACTAGCCAAGCCTAACCAAAATTTCCAAAACTTAGTGTTAATGACAAGTAATAAACAATAAATGGAAGTGTACAGCTTCCTTTCTTCCATTTTGTGATCTCAGCAGGTATTCCTACATAATAATAGTAGAAAGCAACCATACATTGTGTCATCCATGATTCTCTTGTTAAAATACCAATGTCAGGTATGTATCAACCACCAAAAGCAGTTTTAATACTAAAATCCTCTGGTTTAATTTAAACAAAAATCCTAAATTAAAAAAAAAGAGTCTCATAACCTCAGAGAAAACAAGCACAAGAAATTTGGTACCTTGATTATTCTTTCTAACACACTGATTTGCAAAACATATATAAGAAACATAGAAGGCAGACAAAAAACACTAAGAAACATCAAATCTACTCGTCAAACTGTAGAAACTTCGTTGAGTATATTGCCTTAATCTTAGAACCCACAAGCATTCAGTTTGATGGATCGATTGCATCTCTTTTGTTGATTAATTATTAACTTTTGAGCTTAGTCCTCAATAAATGTTTCAAAGCTTGCATATGATCCATCTCATCATAACTTTGCAAAAGACACCATGCTCAACTTCCTTTTCAATATTATTGTGAACTCTATGCATACATAAACACCAATAAATGCCTCCATGCTATTTCTGACAATAGCCTAATATGGCCATAAAATTTGTTCAGATACACCCAAATCACAATCAAGTAATGAAAATCCCATGCAAATATCATATCTAGATTACCAATTTAGTAGAAGCTGTAGAGGAAAGCTCAATTTAAGACTTCAGTAGTTGAAACCTAAAAGTCAAAAAGGAGGACAAGCTAGTGGCTGGGGAAACCCCATCAGATATTAAAGCCACATCAATTCTCCAAGTATTCACATAAGTTAACGGGAAAAGTAGTAATTATATGATATTTACAACTTATGAGGCCAAGAGTGGGAGTAAGAGAGTGGATTTGACGTAGCTAACTAACAAATGTTTTCTTCTATTAAAAAATGCTTTACTTATGATAAAGAAATGTCTTGCCCCTCCATTCCCCCCCCCCCGAAAAAAAAAAAAAAAAAGAAGATAACCCTGTCCCAAGAGATCTAAAATTATACCATAGATTGATCTTTTACATGTAGCTATCAAACTTAAAAGCCACCACTTTTATGTGGACCCAGTAATGACATCAAAGATGTTCCACATGTACCATGTCTCAAAACCCTATTAATACAGTGCAGCCTCACAAGCATTTATCTCACAATTTCTCTTGACCCTGGTATACCTGCCAAAACTTGTAGTCATACGCTAATATTGCCTCTCTCTTGGCAAGTCGCTGCTTAAGCTTTAAAGAGACCAATGTTAAAAGTAAAAAATGAAAGATATCTTGGAATGAGATTATTAAGAACAAACAGTGAAGAGGGCTTCATGCCATTTTGGTGTTAGCGGAATCCTACAAAAGTAACCAGTTTAAGATTTGTCCAACCATAGAACATGGGTGGAAAATTCACTCTTGGATATTCTTTTATTTATATTCCATTAGTAAACAAATTCATAATCTACCTTGCTTCAATATTCCTGCAAATGTTGGAAAGTTTCCTCCTATGTTACATCATTTTTTCTGCAGGAAACCTTCTGTATTTTGGATTTTAAGTGGATGGAATTGATCTGGGAATAATACTAGGATTTGGGAGCAGCCTGCACAATAAACTCATGACAAGGTTCACTTTCAATTGTTTTTGGCATGGGATCACTTAGTTAATGGTAAATAAGATAAAGGCCCTTGCATATCATGTATCTAAACCACGTTCCATAGGATCAAATTAAGTTTGTTCATGCATCTAAACCACGTTCCATTAGAGAAACCATGCATATCGATAAATTTTGTTCTCCACTTCTTTCTACAAGAATGTTATTGCATAACATAGTCATGAAAGAATCCACTTTTTTAATCCATAAGGGTCTGTTTGGATTTTTTTTTTTTTTTTCTGGTTGGGAGAGGGGGGGGGGGGGGGGAGGGAGGGCTGTTGGGAATGGAGGAAAGAAGAAAGGTAATAAAAACTTCTATTTCAAAGGGAGAAGAGGTGAAAGGAGGGCAGAGAATGAGGGTAACTTGTTATTCCCCTCCATTCCCATTTAAAAGCTCAAATTTCTTTACCCCTCAAATGGGAGGAAATGGGAAATGGTTTCTAATTTTTATCCCTATCTTTCCAATTCCATCCCTACAACTTGCTTTGGATTCCTCTTGTAATAAAGGGTATATTTGTGATTTTATAAACATAACTTTTTCCTTCCTTTCTCAAGGTAAATATAAATTATCCTTCTTTCCTCTTCTTTCCTTTCCAAAGAAGGGGAGGGTAACAACTCTCTCTTACCCTCCCTTCCCCTCTCTTCACCCTCCCCTCCCTTTCGCTCCAAAGATCAAAACAAACCCTAACAAAAACCATAGTTTCAAGTCCCGATGGAACGTCCCATGAGATGCTGGGACAGGTTGCCATCTCAAGTGTTAAGTTGCCATCCCAAGTGTCAGAATGAGACTATCCCACCATTGTCTCAATGTTCCATGGGATTTAAAACCTTGAGAGAAACCATGCATAATTGATAAATTTTGTTCTCACTTCTTCCTACCAAAATGTTATTTCCACTCCACGTACACACTTTGACCCAATTACCTTTAACTTATTCAAGGAAAACATAAGAAACCATAAAATTAAAGTTTCCAAACCCACTGCATGACAACCAATTATTCTTTCTGCCATACAAACACTACAAACCCCACTAACAACACTATATACATGCTTGTGCACATAAATATGCATATATGCATATATTAAAGATATGACAAATAGGCATATTGAATGGCCAGCCCTACAGAGTATTGATTATCTTTTCCTTCTTTTATCATGCATTCGATATTTGTATGTATATGGACATGAACTCCTACTCATACATATATATGTACATACACATACATATATATAAACACTATACAGATAATTGTGCCCACAAACACATTACATCAATCCTACCAAACATAAAACATCCCACCCCTACCAACCCCACCCATCCAATAAATATATAGGTAGAAGCACAGCATGCCATATTAGTACATACCACCCCGTACCGAGCATACTATATTGTACAAGTACCGAACCAAGATTCAGTTGAGTCTCAGTATGCTAAACAGACCCACACACCAAGTATACCAATATTATAACAATATGGTACTAGTATGAGATCCGGTACTAAGATGGTGAACCTTAAATAGAGGTCTTGATTTTAGTGGAGAACATATCATATATCATTTATCTCCATCAATAGCTATGTAAAACATTTTATATTGTCTAAAACCAAAAATCAAATGTTTTGAAGGTTTGCAACCTATGTAATGACCTAGGACCTTACCTTAGCCCTGCCTATGTATCCAAGATGTCCCCAACATATAACTAGTGTGGGACTAAAAACACATCAATATGGGTCCACATACTCTCCTTGTCTAGGTCCTTGTGTCCTCGCTAAGGGAAGGGTCCAATCAAAATCATAAATACCATTATCAAAACATTGCCAGTCCCAAAGAGCATGTGCTGTAGTATCTCCTAATCTAGATAGGCCATGGGTTGGTTCAACTTTGATACCATTTAACAACCTAAGACCTCATTCAAAAATGCTAGCCATAAGTTATTAACTGGGGCCCTTGGCTTTGATGACATTTTGTCAACCCAACATACAATGGATGTAGGCTAAATGTGAAGACCCACACAGATGCATGTTTAGTACCATGTCGATTAAGCACTGGATAGAACCTTCTAGCTAATCTTTTTCTGGCTGAGGTCCTCAGTCAAAACAACTTATGCATCCAATGGACAAAAAGAATAGATGAGGTCAATAAAGCAAGGGCACCTAAATGCATGGAGACCATTTTATATGAGAATTCATAGCGTTGGCTATAATCAAAACATCTTATATGGACCAAAATTTCAATTGGTTTGGTGCTTTTAGACTATAAACAAAGTAAATCAACATGCTGTACATTATTTTGAGCACTCAACGCATAAGCAGAAAACCTTCAAAACGTCTGACTTCCTTGGCATTTTTGATATTGCATATCATGACTAATGGCATCAATTCCAACTCAAAAGGCCTATCATATATTTTGCATTCACAGGATTTAAGGTCAAATAAAAATGATAGGTAGCTACCTCGAGTCCACAAACAGACATGCATATACATATGTACATATAACAAAAGGAATGCTAAGACATAAAATATTTGGTACACTAACTGATGTCCAAGCTGATCTTAAGTGGCCTAAATTGGAATTAAGTCCCTAAAAGTTTGAAAACCAGATGCACCAAGGAAACATGTAATCAAAAGGTCATAATGAATAATGCAAAGCAAGATTTCATCAATTTGGAGTTTGTATCTTAGGAAATACAGAGCAGTTAATAAACTTTATATGTAAGCAAAGTAAAACAATTGACAAATTCAGTTAGATGAATTATAAGGCAGGTGCAGCTTTAAGAGCAAGAGTGTGCAGCAAGTGGTACGCCCTAGATTTTGCTCGCTAAAAAGAGTGCAATCAGCAAAGAAACATAGTTCAATAGATTTCAAAGTAACGAGGAAGCTTTTAACCTTTAGCTAAGATTAAGCATTTTTCATTGTCTACACCATTAGAAAAGCATATTGCTTTGACACTCAAAGCAAAGTTTAAATTAAAAGTTTTAAGAATCATATTAAAAGCAAAGTGATAAAATTGTTGTATTAAACAGTAAAAAATTCTGAAGGGTCTTCAAATATTGCTTACACTTGTCACAAAAACTATGTTGGCAGCATGGTATCATCACAGCCTCTTTGAAGATTGTGTTACAAAGAAAGCATCTCAATTCTGTTGGCAGATCTGTGTCCAACTTTGTTGGGGAGCACAAACCAACACCTCTATAATCATCGAAGGGGCATATAATGACAAAAAATGGATTAATTATTAGAATAATTAAAAAAGGTGCACAAATGGAAAATGTAATGAATGAGAAGAAAAGGTCTTACTCATCAAACTTTTTGTGCTCTTGTCTCTTAGACTTCAGCTTGGTTTGCTTCTTATGATTGTCAATATCGCATTCATTACAATAGTTGTCTCTGATGATTTCTGCTATTTCCCACATATAAAAGAAGAAAGTGAAAAGAATAAGGATTAAGCATCTTTAGATCAATCCAAAAGAATAATATTAAAGCAGCAAAAATATTTACCCTTTGGCATAGCTTCACTTAGATCACTTCCTTCAATGTTCTGACATCTTGAGATGGGAGTCTCTGAGGATCTAGGTCATCAAAGACAAACTACAATCAGGTTCATGTACAAGAACAATATGAAGCCAAAAAAATACAAGTAATCAAGTTTAAGAACTTAGGAACAAGGAAATAGTTATCTTAAACACTAGTAATGCCAAATGTCTATAAATCTTCACAAGAAAAAATAAACCAAATGCATGTATAGTTCTACCATGACTATTGGGAGCATTATTCCCAAGCATGTTCCAAAAAGCATGCAAAACCAACAGTGAGAATGATAGAATTTGGTCCAGCAACCTTTTGAGTAGAACTTGAAACAATGCTACTAGAAGAACTTGAACATATAAAAGTTAGACACAATACACTCAAACTGGAGACTCATGTTGAAGTGCACATTTATTGGCCTCGGAATCAAAAGCCCTTGATCAGAACTCACTCAGATTATTCCTATCTGCTTCAATGAAATGAACGGCAGATCAGCCACTACATCATTTTATTATAGGGCGGGTAAAATTTATGCCACCTTCAACTTGCAGACCAGTGGCCAAGGGTGACTAATATCCCTTTCACTACTTAGCTGTTTGCAACCCAAACCATAAAGAATGCGTTGCCTGCTAACCAACTAAAAGTGAGGTGTCCAAACAGTATACCAGCTAATGACAGTTCATGACACTTATGCTGACAATTTTCAGAATGATGGGAAAGGTATCATTGCCCCCCAGGATTCCATGAAAGATCTCACCATAAGAACAAAAGACAACCACTAAACAAAAAAAATGACCATAAATTACTTAGTTTCATGGGTCATAGCTAACCTGATCCAAAAATATAAAGAAAGCCTTCTGACCCTCGGAAGGGTAAGATCAAATATCTTGAAATTGACTGAATGCTCTTTACCTCCCAATATGAACAACCTCTTCAAATCAAGCTTTTCAATATCATTTTGCACAACTTCGATCACAATTACCCTAGCACTTGCTCTCCCCTTTCCTAACCTCTAGACACAACTCTCATCCTTCTCCTTACTGAAAGAATTTCAATGTCCATGCATGCTAATAACATCTCAGTCAGTTGTCCAGCATTCAACAAATTAAGGTCTAGGTTTTTAAAACCAATAGCCTCAGACATCTCGGTTGGTAGCTGATACCGAGATGACTGAGATGTCAGCTTATCTTGGCCAAAAAGGAAACTTTGAAAACATTGAAAAGATCCAGCATATGCTTAGATTCCCCAAGTTTTCAGCTAAATATTATAGGAACTGCGATATCAAAACCTCAGCCATAATGGTAAGCGCAAAGTTAATTACCACATTAGAAGACTAGTTTGGATATTTAATAATTAAAACCTTAATTTAAGTACGTAACATATTGATTTGGAAAAATTGGTCAATATAATGATATTGTATCAACCAAGGTTTTTAAGTCCTAATGGGACAAAGCAGTGTCCCAGCCGTCCCATCCCGTTCCAAGGAAAAAACAGGATCAGGACAAGGGTGGGATACCAAAACCCAATCATGAAGGGAAAGGAGAAGAAAAAGAAAAGAAAGGAATGAAAGAAGGAGAAAAGAATTAAAAAAAAGAAAAAAAAAGGGAAGAAAGAAACGAAGGAAAAAAGGAAGAAAGAAGCTAAAAAAAAAAAGAGAGAGGACAGAAAGGTAAGAAAGAGGAAATAAAGAAAAGAAAGAGAAAAGAAATTAAAAAAAAAAAAATTAAAGGAAAGAAAGATGAGCGTACCGGAACACTCTACTAGGAAAGCCATCAAGATAAGACTAGATAGTCAGGCATTTCATTCCATGGAGAAACTGAGACACTTTCATCCCAAGGGATTTAAAACCTTGGTACCAACCAATATATTGGAATATACCAAGATATGCCAAATAGTTAATTTAACTCAATATCGATATCTATGTGATGCACATTTTATGTAGATGGGCACTTCATAATAAGGTTCATCGTACTAGGAACTAGTACCATTTCAGTATCAAACCGATATAGTTCGATACAAGGCATATTGTACCAAAATGATGGCATACCAATCAAGTGAATCAGGAGGTTCAGCCCATGAACTACCTTGTACCAAACCAAACCAGGCAGTTCGAGATAGTACGAAACGGTTTGGTATAGTTCAGAGTCCATTCGGCTCCTGCACTGAACCAAACCGTACTAATTTCGGACCTGTTCGATACGGTCTAGCTATCCTTGCTTCATAATGCCCAAACATTATAATTCATGAAATATAAGAATTTTATTTTGCCTTGCTAAGTTTTCCTTAACAAATCCAAGGCATATCTCAAAAAGTGACCAACAACTTTAGAGGCAATCCTCGACATAATCTGCTCAGCCAATTCTATTAGATTTCTCCATGTTTCCATTCTTTGATATGAAATATCAAGCTAAAGAATCAATATAACGAGGGAAACTAACAGCCATCAATTCAGCTTCAGCCTCCATTACATTTTTATTCCCACAAGAAAACTGCATTATAACTATGAATTATACTATTAACCAGCTCTATATTAGATTTCTCCACCTATCACTCTACCATTACAAAACTCTATCTCTTTCATTGTGGAGATTTATCACGTTACATAAGTACAATATTAGGGCCTGAAATTTGTTGTTTATACTATTCTTTCCAGGCATAGAACATCAAGTTATTTCCTCTTTTTCCCTCCACAAAAATAATATTTAAAAAGTTTGGCAGCATGATCAGGATATTTCTCATTTATTGAAAATTACAAAGCAGAAAAGCATTTCCTATGACGATTATGCTAGAGAAATGGTGCTTACTTTTAGACTTTCAGCTGCCCTAAAGAATTCAACTCCTGCTCATATTTTAGTTTGTATTTAGCATCAAATTACAATTCCATCAACTGCTCCTAAGAAAGCTAGCATATGTAACAAGTAAAAACATACAACTGATTCAAATCAATAATCATAAAATACTCTTAACTAGGTTCACAATACTAGTGCATCCTGCCCCACACCAGGCATATCAAGTGTCAGACCAAACTGACCCCCATACCGAGCATATGGGGTCCGACATTGATATTGTAAGCCCTGCTCATAACAACTATGAACAACCAACCCTTTATGAACCTTAACCATTTTTATTCTCCACAGGTGCTTGATTTAAAGTAATAAAATTTTCTTTCTAGCCAAATCTTTCCCATGTTCCATACACAATCTCTTTTACACATGTCCATGCATCCCCGCAATAAATAGACTCTGGAGAAATCTCCTAAGAACTAAACTGCAATAACTGCTCATAAAACTATTTGGCCCACCATGTCAATAATTGAAGTGATAAGAACAAAAATTAATGGAAGAAGATAGAGAAACAAAAGTCAGTTGGATAAATAAATAACTAAAAGAGGAAAAGGCAATCGGTAAGCAAAAAAAATTTGATAAAAATCATAATATAGAACTCTATAAGACACCTAAATCAAAAAATAAGAAATAGATAAAAGCATTGCACCTTGAAATATCATCCTTTTTATTAACGGTATTGATGTAGGCATCATTGGCATCTGACTCTGGTAATGGTGCTTCAAAAGCAGGATACAAATCATTGCCAAAGTCATCAAAGTTGTCCATGTCAGCATTCTATAGACAAAAAGACAATCGTAAAATGTGATGATGCCTAAAAAATCCTGGAATATGCATGTGAGAAAGCACATGATATATCCCAAGAAAAAAGCATGATTTATCCTATTCATAATCACATGCATAAGGGGGTTACCAAGTAGGACATAAGAATAGCTGAACACAAAGATGTTAAAACAGGAATGAAGCTGAAACCCCAATAATGATTCACTAGGCAAATATGACACAGTCATATGCAGCATAAAAACTTTTGGTAACATATAAGTTGCTCCAGTATTTCTTCAAGACATCATCTTAACAACCAAATACAAACTATGCACCAGTAGTATGTGTGGTAGAAGAAAGCTATTCAGATGAAGTTATATAGCAAAATAGAGAAGGTTGCAAGAAAAACCATCTTTGCCGTGCAGCTTGTGTGCCTCCCAAAAATTTAACCAAATGAACGCCCAAAGCAACACCAAGAATGACAATAAAAGCAGAAGTCCTGAGAGAAGCAATTAGAGACAGGTACAGAAGCACATGCACCTGAGATATGGGTTTGATACTAAAGTTATCAAATTCCGATTCCTAATTCAATTGTATTTAGAAGCAAAATGCTGAGGGTATCCACAAAAATCCATCTACTTGCATCTAAGCAGTCACCTTCAATCATTTAGAGCTTGCTAAACTCCCTCCAAACACATGACCAACATTATTGGCCCAAATGCAGTCTGTAATTACAAAAAGGCTTCTAAAACAAACTAATTTCAATGTTTATAATGATAAGGACCATAAATTGAAATAATCGAAGCCTGGAAGAAAACTTTGCTTCCAAGATGGCAACTGCTATCTATCTAGTCCGTAAGGGAATACATTTGAAATTTGTGATATTTTATGGTCGACTTCTGCCAATCCTTTTAAAGCGGACAGCTTGGAAGTTTATAAAGCTTTCTAATCTGATATATATTGTTGCCTTTATGTTTCTAGAGGGGATTTAGTCAGCTTTAAATAGTCAAAGGTGACTATCTTGCTGGGTAAATAGAGGGGCTTTTATAGATACTCCTAGCATTGTATTAAAAATTGGCCATAGCAGCCGCTATAGTGGTTTTGGATCTAAATCGCTACATTATGCACTGTAGTGTCCTCTTATAGCATTTCGGCTTCTAGCATGTGAAATAGTACATCAAAACCCACTATAATAGCCACTATGCTTTAAGGTTATAGTGAATGTTACGTGCCAAACCAGGTTTATATGGCATACCTTAACCTTAGCATGATAAGAAAGTTCACCAATAAAGGGATTTGGTGAGACCTGGAACAAATCAGTGTGCTACTTATTGTTTGAGCTTGCAAAGTAATGATAAGTAAGAAGACTGAGTTAGTGACTGGGAGAATTCTAAATGGTGTAGCAAATATCAAGGAAGGAGGATCCAAAGCATAGTTCTGAACTCTAAATTTAGGAATAATAGAGCATTTGCTTTGAAATTGTGGGAGCCATTCGTAGAAGTGCTTGGACATGGCCATGGGTTATATATGGAATGATTTGATGAAGGCCTTACATTTGAATGAGGCTGAGAATAAGAATCTTCAAATGGGTATAATTACTGATCAAGATGGGATGCAAAACTCAAGTCCCATTGCATGGAACCCTTGCTTCTTCTGCACCAATAAGAACAAAACTGAAAATAATAGACAATTTAAGGATGGGCTGATTGAGTGCACTTTGAAATTCTATACTAAAGATCAAAATTTACAGAATGAAATTTTAAGAAAGCAGCTGATTGAGTGCACTTTGAAATTCTAACCTAATGATCAAAATTCGAAAGATGAAATTTCAAGAGAACTCTCTTGTACACGAGCAACTAGATCATCTGGAAGAGAGATGGCTGTTAGATGAAGGTCTTGGCCCAAGCTTTCTAATGCATTAATTGTTAGTGATGTCTTTGGGTTACATGATATGAATATTTTATTGAGAACAATACATGTTTGAATCATTGAATGAAACATTTGAAAGTATAACTTGTCATGTAGATAACTTATAATGTCAGGTCGGTGATGTTTCATAGGTTTGTCCTTGATTTTTTTTTTTTTTTTTTTGGCATAAAGTTTATATAAGTATTAATTTTTGATACTTAGAAAAATATTGATATGTTTTGATGACCTGCTTCAGGTTCACAACACCCGCTATTTGCTGCCCGCTACGAAACCCCATAGCTGCAATGTGCCTCATATCTACTTTTTAATATTTTGATCCTTTGATCTACAACACCCAACATGTGTGAAAACAAATTTCAAGTGCTTTAGAGAATTTTTACCTATGCAACAAGTGATCAATAATTGAACATTTTTCAAAATAGGGAAAATGTTTTCCCTAATTTTTAATGAAAAATTATTCGGCCCACTTGATTTTTGTCCCACATGAATTATATGCATACAAAACACACAACAAAGCCGAGAATCAACTTGCTTATCTCCTTACACATTTTGACATAAAAGCATACCTATAGGATTGGAGCCAACACCTAAGTGCAAAATCAGTGTTGGGCCATCCAAATTTTTTTAAAAAAAAAGTTTAGAGTGTTGAACGCAATGTTAACATTAAAAATGCCTTAAATTAGAAATAAAAAATTATCTAGAAGAAGCCTCTTATAACTCAAATGGGTATGTTGTTGGCTATAATCTACAAGCCTCATATATGTATGATAAATGACAAATCAAAATGTTATCTTGTACCTTCAAAAGGAAAAGGACCAAAAAATAAAAAAATCCATTCCGTAATCATTCAATGTCACAATAGCAAATCAGCAAAACATATTAAATATTGTAGACCTTTAATGGCATGAAACTTTTTTACTAGTCCACCAAACATAATGTTGTAGCCCTCAGGTGGCAAAAGCAACCTGCGGTGCAAAGGACCGCTAACGTCAAGGACAGAGGTAGAGTTTTAAGTCCGCTATCCAAAATAATGTTCAAGGACATCAGAATTGTCTTTTTTTCTTTTCCTGCTAACATAAGAGGATATTTGGTAGAGTTTTAAGTTAGCTATCCAAAATAATGTTCAAGGACATCAGAATAGTATTTTTTTTAAGCCAAAAAAAAGGTTTCAAGTAAAAAAAATGGATATCAGAGATTCCCCTAAATTATGTTAGAATTACTATAATAGCATAAAATTTAGGTTCTGATTGATTTAGAAAGGGTTTGAATGGACAGTCTGTCTAATAAATCTTCTGAATAATGGACTGATAAGTGATCTAGCATAGGCCTTCGGAGGTTTTCAAACAAAGAAGAAAGAGAAAAAGGTTTAAAAGGCTTTAGGGATCAGGAAGGAAGTTTGGAAATAAAACTAGAGTTATAGTTTGGCTAAATGGATGATAGAATTACACCGTAATGGTTTAAACCTGGTTCTCAATCAAATCTAAAAAGATCTTGTCTGCAAGGTGAACTAGGGAGCAAGTGGAGAAAATAAGTGAAAAGGAAGAGAAGTTATGTCAATAAAATAAGGAAAGGAAGCTATGCCAGTACTGACCCTCTTTCTTCTTTCTCTCTCATGTTGAAACATAGACAGCAAATCCTTATGCCAGCTGGCCTACAACTCCCTTACGTATTCAACCAGCCCATACTTGAGTCCAACCAGAAGTTACACCCTCAATCTACCCAAATTAAATCTCATTTAGTAACTTCCTAGAAGGCTCCCTAAAATTCTTCTACAGACTAGAATGATATAACACCTAAAGCAGTTTACAAGATCAACCTGCAGATGAGGTTTTGGGCCAGATTTTCAGCTTAAATATGATGACATGAAGCAGCTTGAGGCCCAAAATGTTAGATCTGTACTCAGGATGTCCAAAGAGGCGGCTCAATTGCAGGCCAAAACAGCACCAACTACAGTGCCTTTTCTTTTCTCCCAACTGTTGTCACATCCATTCACCACTTTTTGTAAGGGTTTTGCATTGCTCTTTTCTGACCTCATGCAACACATTCTTTTTGCTTGGCAAAAGCCAATCTTCATCCCACATCACATCAAATGAGAAAGTCCAAATGTCTCCTTGTGCAAGTTTTATGGGGCACCAAAGTAAGCTTAAGGATCTAAAGGTACCATATTGGAACCAAAGAGGCACAATCCCAAGTTCATCAAACCAAGAAAACCTAAGTTTTTTTTATTATTAGAACCTATAAACCACTATAAACGATTCAATAAATTACCAATATCAAGGTTTCTCTTCAGGGATCTAAGAAACCAGATTCACAAAATATACAAGTTCTACATGAACTCTTTTTGGCAATCTGAGAGGCGGTTATTAGATTTATTAGACTTGGAGAAACTAAAGATACTGTTATCATTCCAATCCCATATAAGGGTTGTGGAAGAAAATCTTTCCTTTTATGTTAGGATACCCAATACTGGAGGCTCCCACCATTGCAAGGTCCAGAAAGGGTTAGATATACACAATCTTATCTCCATAAGTGAATAAGGTATTTCCATGTTTTAAATCCATGACCTCCATATCACAATGAGCAACCTTACCACGCACCAAGGCGCACCTTGCTTCCCTTCATGTAAGATGTGTGTAATATATGCCATTTTTTATCTGCCCTCATGTTCTCTAGTGTCTTAAGCACATGTTTCTATAAATGAGCATTGAGTACTTTTTGCTGCCCTCACAAATATGCATAGCAATTCTTGGATTTGATGTCTTTTTATTGTTGACTCACAATAATACAAAAAGGGATGAGCTTAGTGGTTTATTGCATTAAAATAAGCTGCTTTTGCGCTCGGCACATATGAGTGAATAACAATCTTGACAATGTGTTCAATATCTAGTAAGTTCCTTGATCATCTTTTCAGGAACAATCTATCAACTATGTTATCCTATGGGATTTTCTATTTTCAAGCCATTAAACTTACTCAAGCAATGTTCTATGGATTCCATCAAATTATGAAATTCCAATAAATTGTTCTTTATTAATGCATTTGTATATATTTTAAAACATGTGTAATATGGCAGTGCTGATGTCCAATTATTAAGATTCCCTTATCCAACTTTTCTCGATACTTGGACATGACACCTGAGTCAGGTGTCTAGGTAACAATGATTATCAGTATTATTTTCTTAAATTGTCAGCTTGCAATGATATGATGCCAGAGGTTCATGCACTTAAAAAGGTGAATAACAATTTTTGTCATGCATATTCAGCATCCGGGAAGTCTCCTCATCACCGACTTTTTCCAATAATTATCTATCAACTATGTTATCTTTTGGAATTTTCTGTTTTTAAGCTATTGAACTTAAAACCAAGAACTGACTGAAACTTTTGTCATGTGCTATGGATTTTTATTTAAAAAAAAAAAATCCACTTACACATTCCAAATGCACTGCCCAAGATAGAAACACCATCATGGCACTTACAGACAATCAAGTTAAAAATCTTGAATACTCCATGCAAACACTGAAATAGATGTCTTCCTAGCACATACCAGTCGCCAGAAAATTATTTTCATCAGTCACTTTTCCTGTATCACTCATTGAATTCCCACTTTCAGGATAAATTACTAATTCCTGTTTAGAAATTTATCAATGCAAATATTTTCCACCTCTTTCTTTTTCTGTTTCCTTTTCTTACATCTATTTCCTTTTCTTACACCCATTCCTTGTTATGCCAGCCACTTTTACACCTTACTCCTCAAAGGAATTTCACATATGATGACCATATAAGGCAACTAAATTTTCAAATCCTACAAGCACTGATCTTTATAGTTTATACATCAGCATTATCAGTTGTTTAAGGGTTACCCTCTCATAATTTATGGAAGTATAACTCAAATTCATTCATCACATAAAATAACTGAACATCTTTAAGGCATCACATCAAAAAGTAACCAAATATATGCATTCAAACCAATACCCAGGCCACAACGGTAACAGTTAGTACAGCTCCTAATTAAACCAGTCCGTTAGAACCCATTTCAAGAAAATCTCAAATCTCACCTCCGAAGGTGAAGAAATAAGGGCATTTGCGAAACCACCGTTCTTGATTCCAGGATTCCCACCCGCCCTACGGAGGGAAAAAAAAAATCCCCAACTTTATTCAAGAAAACAAAAAACACAACGAAATTTAAAGAAACGGGCTGAGAACTCACGGATCCGAAGGCGCGGATTGGCCGGCAGGCACTCTTTTGATGATAACGCTCGAACCCTCCGGAATTTGGAACTCCTCGTCCTCGAACACTGAGATTGCCATAAATAACAACAAGAATCACCCAGGAAGACAAGAAAAGGAACAAGAACGAGAAGGGGGAGGGGGATACGGTGGCCAGAGAGCGCGTCGGAGATGAGGAGATCGAAGTCTCGGCAGATCGGGAGGTTAGCGAGGTGGAGGATCTTCGAGCGCAGGTCGCGGACGGAGATGGAGGGGCGGCCGCCCAGGTCCACCGACTCGAAGGCGGCCGAGCTCCGGAACTTAAAGCGCACGGCCATATCGGGGGAGGGCGTTCGAAGGAGAACGAAAGAGGGGAAGAACAATAAGGAGATACGAGGAAAAGTCGGTGGAAAACTGGGAAACGGGTTCCCTTTCGGGAGGACAGAACCAGTTGGACTCTGGTATGTGAATATTGTTTTTTTCCAAGGACTGCTCATAATTTTCCCTTGCTTCAGTTATTTGAATTACCTCGTAATCTCATCAGCGATTTTTAGCTATCTCGTAGAGATTATTAACAAAAAAGTCCCTAGAATTTGTCGTAACTAATTTCAAGATCCTTGGACCCTTTCTCGAACGCCAGGCGAGTTGGATTTATCGTGAGATCCGGTCTCACGGTCGCAATTGAGTCGTGCCTACATTAAAATTGGAATCGTAATTAAAATAGGATCCCTTCATTTATTAGTTGACATAAGAAATCGATTAATTTCTATTATTATTATTATTATTTATTTCATTCAAATCTTAGAATCTAACTTAAATTTTTAGTTTTATCCATCAAAATTTATAGAATAAAATAATAATTAATTATAATTATTTCTCTTGGATTGAGGTTCCTTTCTTGACCTTTCTTTCTGTATAAGATAAATATAAGAGATTCCTTTCTTGACTCTTTCTTTCTCTAAAATAAAAAATAAATAAATAAATAAATGAGAGACATCGAGTTGACATCCTGACGGGTAGAAATTGCATTTTTAATTCTCTTTACAAGATGATTCTCATTTTAGATAAAATAGAAATTACATCCTGATTTCACGTAGATAAATATAGTTGAAATCAAAACCAATGATTTCAATTTCAATTTCAAAATTGCGAACCAAACGGCTCCTGACATAATACTGTTTGGAAAGTAGTAGCTATAACATCCCTTTTGACAAAACTCTTTATATAATCAAAAAAAAATTATAAATTATTATAATTTATAATTATATATTGATTCCTATAACATGATAATACGGTAACATAATATTATTATAATACTGTTATGATGTAATTTTTATTACTAATTAATAGTTATGCTATCATATATTATTAGAAAGTATAATGTCATTATTCTAATAATCAAATATTAATTTTGATTATTCTTATATTTTAAAAGTATGAGTCAACTCTTGTAGGTTGATTTATAGCTAATTTGGCTACTTGGCTTGTATATTTTTATATTCCACTTAGAGTTCGAATGTAACTTAACTTATCATATATATAATTAAATTGCAACTTTCTAAACAAATGAGATGAGATCCACTGCAACTTGATAATTCCAAACAACCTTTAGATTGAGTTAAAAATATTGCCAATCCAAACTGGATCTATTTAGTAAATATATAAGAACTTTGTATTTGAACTTAATATTTTTATTAAATAAGTAAATTGACTTAATTCACATAACTCATTTATTACTGTTGTTTCTCCTTCTCCTTAAATTAATTCCTTTTTATTCATCCTAATTACCTAATCTCCTATCATCCACTCTCATTTAATTATATTCAAGTAATTATTAATTTTTTAAAATTTTTATTTACAATATTATCTAATTTAACAATACTTACTATTTAAAATTATAGTCATTATACTTGTATCTTTAAAATGATTATTATCTCGGATCAAATAAAAAAATCAATTTAATCTTGACTTAAATCTAAATATTTTAGATCAAGACCAAATCAAACTCGACCACTTAAATAATCTATTGGATTTGAAATATTATTTATCACCTTGATCCTTTTAGATAATGGGTCAAGACCTAAAATCAAGATCTAATCGTAAAATTAGGTCACATTAGAATCAAACATGGCTCAATCTGATTTAACTTGTGTCCCAATTCTAACCCTAATGGGATTACAATTTAGCAGACTACATGTGGAAAATCATGTACTCTGATCGTGGCTTGGAGCCAACCATATCTCCCAAGAAAGGCAGCCAATCACTAGGTTGGTTGGTTGGTGAGATCAGAGTTTTCAAGAACATGAATGTTGTAGGCCAGCACATTGTTGTAAGCTAGTTCAGACTGACTCATATGATTCAATCTATTTGAGTAATGACCATGGCTTTGCTTTATTTCTGTAGCATACCCCAGAGAAAAGTAAGAAAAAGGTTATATCAAGACAATTGGCTTGAAAAATTTTGCTTTTGCTGTGAACCTTTTTTTTATTTACAAAAATAATTAGATTATATGAAAAATATAATTAAATCGAGAGAGAGAGAGATGTGAGCTGAAGGCCCGGACTCAAATCATTAATCTAAACATCGGAAGTCTTATAACTCCCTAATCCTGATCAATCTCACCTAGCATAACCTAAATTAGAATTAATACATTCTATGTCACACATTGACGAGCAAGGGTCACATTGAGATTCATGGGTTGGATCCAAGTCGAGAGTTTCAGGTCAAGATAGGATGTTGGTAAAGTCAGATTATCATCATGTGGCCGATAGCGACCAAATCGTCTCGATCTAGCCAAGGTCAAGACCTACCATTCTTGCAACCAAAAGTGAGAGAACCAATCAGATTGCCTGCCATAAAAATCTAAAACCTGGCAGGCCAAAGTGGTCCCTCTCCGGTTCAAATATAACATCATATGTGGTTTGCTCAGTCTGTCACAGTGTAGACAAAAGACACAACCACATGCATTAAATCTCGAAGAGGAGAACTTCTAAAGTAGACAGCCCTATTGATTGTTTAGGAGGTTGGTGGAGGGACACACGCAAGTTGCGTAAAATGATAAAAGAACTAATGATGCTACTGCATGAGCTTATTTTAGACAGCTTTGAGATAGCCTTTTGATGAGATGGTGATAACATAAGCCCACATATAGTTTAAGCATGGCATGGCATGCCGTATGCATTGGCTTTTGGACTTGGGATCACGCCGGTGGATTTCCGTCTTGTTAGCTGCTTTAATGGCTGGGCCCATGGATGACATCATGTGGTCCATCTTTAGCTTGTAGCCATCATTATATTTTTTTGTCCAGCTGTTTATTCTTGTAGGTAAAACTAGTTTAGTCATGCGTTTCTTGCTCATGGGATGCGCATGGATGCTCCGATAGCAGAGGAGGAGCGTTCTTATCCATGTCGCGTCCATTTATTTAACCTCACTTCCCTAACATGAGTGATAAATATTTTAGAGGAAATTACAATGAAGCCCTCTACTATTTATACATTACTTTTTTTTTTAAAACAACAACAATAAAACCTTAATTCTAAACTATTTAAATCCGCTGCATAAATTCTTTTTATCCATTTAATTCTTTTTTTAATCATATTTTTTATAAGATACAAAAATTCTAAGTATTTCTTTATCACTTCCTTCCATATGATTTTTATTCTATCTTTACCTTTTTCTTTTCTTTATATGTATCAAGTTACTCTTCCACATAGGTGCATCTTTAGATTTACATCGCACATGTCCAAACCATTTAAATCATCATTTTCTTAATTTATCCTCGATTATAGCTACTTCTATTTTTTTTATGAATAATTTTTATTTCTTATTCTATCTTTTCTTATGTTATAACATACAAAAAAAAAAAAAAAATTAAAGATCCAAAACTTTCATTTTTGTTACAAAAAGATCCATTCCATCCATTTACTCCTTAATTTTCTTAAGCTACTGAGTGAAAAATGAAATTTATCCTTATAAAATCACATTTGAGAGAGAAAGATAATCTTGATATCATTCAAAAGTTTACTATCATATAATCATCACATGCTAACACCTCATGATGGATAAAAGGGGTTTTATGCAAATCATTCAAAATTGATGTGCCTGGTTGTAATTTTTTCTAATATTTTATCATGATAAATATTTTATTATTATTATTATTTTTCATTCACCTACTTGACTTTCAGTGGGATCCATAATATGCAAGATATGGCAGTGTAGTTAACATTTATTTTCTTAGAAATCATTATGCTTCTGAAATTGGCCATATATTTTCATCATTAAAAGAAGTTCATGAATTTAATCAATTTGTGAAAAACCCCTTTTATATGCTTTAATTGTAAGTGTCAACGGTTACTCTTATCCACAGTTTAGAGTCCTGACAATCAAGTGCATCAAAACACTTCTATTTAGATTTCAGCAAGAGAGAGAGAGAGTTTTGGACTCATGTTATTGGCATGATTCATGAAGCATCAGATTCTCCAATGCAGGAGAAGACTTCAGGCAGCCTTTGGCTAGGCCAAGCTTGACTTGGTTCCTGTTTAGGTCCCTCACTTGAGCTCCACAACAATGGGTTCAACAACCTCCAACCTCACAAAATCTGATTCAAAAATTTGATCAAACACCTGGAGTGTGCTCAGAATTTGTCCCCTTTGTGAGTGAAGATTCAGTCCTTCGATCCTTGCCACTGTTACAAATGTTCTTGCCCACTTTCCCAAGCCTTTTCCTAAAGAAAAGGTGCCCCAAGAGCCTCCAACCGCTATTCCAAAGCCTCCTTCACCCAAACCGCCCCATATCTTGGGCGTCCCACCCTTGGTTCCTTGCATACTTCACACAGATTTGAGAGGATTTTCACATCAAGATCAAGCACAAAATAAGATCTAACATGAACAAACTAGATTTGACCACAATGAAGAACACCACTTCAATAACCAACAAATCCCACCTATTACAAGCCTCCAAAACAAAAAAAAAATACAGCAGTAAAGAAAGATGATAGATAGAAGAGATCTCCCCACTACAACCCGTGGTTTGATCTCTCTAGCTCGGGAATAAACCTACTCCCTTGCTAGCCCAAGTAAACACTGTATTGCTACGCCGCTACCGATCTCAAGCTCGCCGATGAAGACAAACTTTAGTCGCCACAAGCACTCTCCAAGAGCTCCCAAAATATCCAAGATAAAACCCTGTTGCTCATCCATACATCCTTTTTATATGGACTCCGACAATGACCCAAATACCCATGACTCAATAAAACCATACAAACATAACAAAAGACCCATATCAACATGACAAAAGATAAGATAAGATAATACGAAAGACATCATAAGGATCAACTAGTAGCATCAAGTGGGTCCAATGTGCTTCCTCCCGTTTTGTCCCGAATTCGTGCGCTCCTATGCCTTGGTGCTTCACCATTCCCTCCCCCTTCGAGAACTCCCTTGTCCTCAAGGGATAGGTTCGGAAATTATTTGGCCACATCCTCATAGTCTTCCCATGTCGCTTCCTCCACCGGTAGCCCTTTCCAATGAATCAACACTTGCTACACATCATCACTTCCCTTGCCTTTCTTATGCTTCCGATAACGAAGAACCGCTTCGAGCTTTAGTAATATTGTTCCTTCCTCATCAAAAGAAGGCAGCTCTTCAACAACATACTCCGGTTCTCCTATCATTTTCTTCAATGCAGTCACATGAAACACAGGATGAAGGAGAGAAGATTCAGGTTCAGGTAATTCTAACTTATATGCTACCTCTCCAACGCGCTTCAACACCTTAAAAGGCCCATAGTAGCGCTATGAAAGCTTGACATTAAATTTTTTCTTGAGTGATTTTTGCCTATATGATTGTAACTTGAGATACACATAGTCCCCAGGTTCAAAGCTTATATCCCTCCTGCCTTGGTCATAATACTTTTTCATTCTATCTTGCGCCTTCATGAGTGCCTTCTTCACATTAGTAAGAACTTCATCTCTTGTTCTCAACTCCTCCTCCACCTCATCATTCTTGGTTCTTCCCTTTTCATAATTATTCAATATGGGAGGTGACCTTCCATATGTTACCTCGAATGGGCTTGTGTTGATGGAAGCATGATATGTGGTGTTGTACCAATATTCAGCCCATGGAAGGTACTCTTTCCATCTTGATTGTTCATCATGACAATAGCACCTAAGATATTGCTCCAATGTCCGGTTCACCACCTCCGTTTGGGAGTGATAGGATGAACTAGCTTTCAGCTTACTACCTTGCAAAGTGAAGAGTTCTTGCCAAAAAGAACTCATGAATAATGCTCCCCGATCCGTCACAATACTCCATGGTATTCTATGCAACTTTACCATATTTTCAATGAAAATTTTTGCTACACTACTAGCGGTAAAAAGATGTCGAAGAGGTATAAAATGCGCACCTTTACTTAATCTATCCACAACAACCAAGATGGCTTCATGTCCTCTACTCGTCGGTAGTCCTTCCACAAAGTCCATGGAGAGATCTTCCCAAATCCTTGCCGGCATTGGTAATGGTTGTAGCAAACCCATTGGAGCCCTTTGATCATATTTAACTTTTTGGCATGTCACATTTGGCCACCATTTCCTTCACCTCCTTCTTTAAGCCCTCCCAATAGAAGAAATGTTTCATCTTAAGATATGTTCTCAACCATCCGGAGTGTCCCCTTCTTTGTTATGGTGAAAATGAGTCAATATCTCCTCCCGCAGCCCCGGTACACATGGAACATAAATATAATCACCATAGTACAGCAATTCATTCCTCATTTTGTAGCCCTCAACTCCCATCTCTCTTTTCTCAAGCTTTTCACAAATCTCCAATGACCTCTTGTCAAGTTGCACCGCTTCATGCACCTTGTCCCAAACCTCCAATTCAGCACCACTAAGAGCATGCAAACTTGCTTCATTTTCAGCATAAATCATCCACAACATAGAGCTCCCTTCCTTCCTGGATAAAGCATCGGCCACCTTGTTTTCCTTCCCCAGTTGGTAGACTATGTCATACTCAAAACCCAACAACTTTACCATGAATTTTTGCTGCTCCGGTGTGACAATTTTCTGCTCTAAAAGATGCCTCAAAGGTTGTTGATCCGTCACAATTGTGAACCGCCTACCCAAAAGATATGATCTCCAAACTTTAACTGCATGTATTACCGCTAACATCTCACGGGCATATGTGCTCCAAGTTTTCTTCATAGGACCCAATGCTTTGGAAAGGAAAGCTAATGGTCTTCTTTCTTGCACTAACACCACTCCAATTCCTTCCTCACTAGCATCGGTATACACTTCGAAAGGCTTCTTAAAATTTGGTAGTGCCAAAACCGGAGTTTGAGTCATAGCCCGCTTCAAGTCTTCAAATGCTTGTTTCGCCTCATCTTTGGATAGTTTTGTTACCTCCTTTTTGCCTTTGATGGGTTCTTCCAAAATTTCTTTTCCTTTCCATGGTGCTTTGGATGACTTTCCAACTTGTCCATCCTTGCCTTGACGTTTTTCAGCATAGTAGCTATCTTCCAAAATTTTCACCATCTTCATTGCCTCTTGTAGGCGCCTTGGTTGTTTCAATTTGAGTTCCTTAGCCAACCATGGACATCACTCATGAGGATCTTCACCATCAAAGCGAGAAAAATCAATCTTTGGTTTTCTTGGTTTCTGATCATGGTAACTCTCCTCTCTTCTATCGTGTCCATCTCTATCCTCACACTATCCATGTCTCCTTCATGGCCCATAGTGATGTCCAAGACCAACGGCCCTCCTCCTACGCAATGGCCGCCCATCATCAGAAGCCTTGCTATCCTCTTCCTGGAAGTCCCAATCATTCTGCCCATGCCTATGGTAAGAATCCCGTGAATATGCTAAATTATCAAGCCATCTCTCCATTGTAATTCCTCTGCCTTCAACTCTGCCTCCCCGCCTCCTTTCTTCCCATTCCGGCTCCTCCTCATGCCTTGATCTTTCCGAATCAGAGTCACCGTGAGATGCATGCCTTTCATCTGCATGTCGCCTAGTAGGTCCAGAATTGTTGGACCGTCCATCTCTTCTCCTCTCCCCATCATGCTCCACACTTCTTCGCTCCATGCGCTCTCTTCTCTCCGTGGTGTTAAGGGAGAGTTGATTAATGGCGGCATTCATTTCAGCTAATGCTGCCATAATTTCTTTTTGGTTCTCCTCCAATGCTTCGAACCTCGCTCGGTTAGAGCCCGGTGTTGCTTTCCGCTCTATGACTTCCCACAACCAAAAGAGGTACCTTAAGTCCCCCGCTGCGATGTAATCTCAATGAAAGCACAAAAAATTGTTGAGGTCCCTCACTTGGGCTCCACAACAATGGGTTCAACAACCTCCAACCTCATAAAATCTGGTTCAGAAATTTGATCAAACCCTGGAGTATGCCCAGAATTTGTCCCCTTTGTGAGTGAAGATTCAGTCCTTCGATCCTTACTACTGTTACAAATGTTCTTGCCCACCTTCCCAAGCCTTTTTATAAAGAAAAGGTGCCCCAAGAGCCTCCAACCGCTATTCCAAAGCCCCCTTCACCCAAACCGCCCACACCTTGAGCGTCCCACCCTTGGTTCCTTGCACACTTCACACAGATTTGAGAGGGTTTCCACATTAAGATCAAGCACAAAATGAGATCTAACATGAACAAACCATATTTGACCACAATAAAGAACACCACTTCAATAACCAACAAATCCTACCTATTACAAGCCTTCAAAACAAAGAAAAATACAGCAGTAAAGAAAAATGATAGATAAAAGAGATCTCTCCGCTACAGCCCGTGGTTTGATCTCTCTAGCTCGGGAATAAATCTACCCCTTGCCAGCCCAAGTAGACACCGTATTGCTACGCCGCTATCGATCTCAAGCTTGTCGATGAAGACAAACTCTAGCCGCCACAAGCACTCTTCAAGAGCTCCCAAAATATCCAAGATAAAATCTTTTTGCTCATCCACACATCCTTTTTATAAGGACTCCCGCAATGATCCAAATACCCATGACCTAACAAAACCATACAAATATAACAAAAGACTCATACCAACATGACAAAAGATAAGATAAAATAATACGAAAGACATTATAAGGATCAACTAGTAGCATCAAGTGGGTCCAATGTGCTTCCTCCCGTTTTGTTTCGAATTCGTATGCTCTTTCGCTTTGTTCTAAATTCGTGCGCTCCTACGCCTTAGTGCTTCATCAGTTCCATATTTATTTCGACTTATGCTTGGGTTCTATTGTTTCCTTAAAACAAAGCATCAAGGACTAAAGTAACGAGAAATGCCTTAATCAACTTACATGCCACTTTTCTTAGATAATAGTACACACCTAATGGCAGGGATTGGTTCCGTGGTTTTCCTATCCAAATTCCTTGACTTTGTTTTACCACTTTTCTTAGTTCTTAATGCGCACTTAATGATCTGGGATTGATTCCCTGGTTTTCTCATCCAAATTCCTGACTTTATTTTATTTCTTTTAAAGATTTTTTTTTATTAGTCAGGAAGTTGTTTCTCTTTCTGATAGAAAGATAGGTCGCAACACCCAAGAAGACAAGCACATGGTTTACTATTTTATCTATTTTTATGGAGCCATTCGATTAAGGCTGCTAGAAAGTTTATTTAATCATTTTATATCACTGCTCAAAAAAATTTAATCATTTCATGTCTACGATATAATTAAAAAAGATAAATTCCATAGCCAAAGGCCTAATAGATCACAATCTGAGACAGATTATAGCTTACAGATAAGCATTTATAATTTTCAGGTGGCTGTAATTGCACAGAAGCCTGAGAGTTCTATAACAAAAATAGAGACCGGGAATCCACCCTCTTCCCCAACAAAACAAGTTGCAGGATTTATTTATTGGTTTGATGGTTAATGGCTAAAGCTAGATGAAGTCCAGGAATCATAGTTTATTTACAAAGGTACATGTGGTTCATAAGCCAAGCTTCAAGGCATGTGGCTAAGCTTGACTTGAGGACAGTCCAAGCTCCACTTGGTTCCTTGGGAGCCTTAACCCTAATTATAATGTTATCCCATAGAATGTTTCCTCTTTTTTTTTTTACTGAAAAAAAATCATGCCTTCTTCTTATAACAAGGATTGATTCAGAAGAACCTAATTCACAAATTGATAATCCATATATGTCAAGTTGGCTCAAGTCTACAGTCAAGTTCACATGGTTGCAGCCTGGATCAAACTTATAGTATTAATTATGCCATGAAAAGATTTGCTCATATCTTCATCTGTGGGGACTTTACAGCCAGAATATCTTGTTAAACAACATTTGCTAAGATTCAAAATGGCAAGTTTCTTACAAAACAAGTCTAGCACTTTGTTTAGATCAGTGGAGAAGTGCATTTAAGACTTTAAATCATGCCAAGAAGAGTAGTCAAGAAATCCAAAGCACCCACTTTGGCAACAGATATAGGTTGCTGCTTAAGAAAGAAATATTAGACTGGGGAATTAAATAAACATTAGATCGGTGGAGAAGTGCATTTAAGACTTTGAATCATGCCAAGAAGAGTAGTCAAGAAATCCAAAGCACCCACTTTGGCAACAGATATAGGTTGCTGCTTAAGAAAGAAATATTAGACTGGGGAATTAAGTAAACATAGAGGCCTAAAGAACAGAAAGGGGAAGAGTGAAGTGAGGAGTAAAAGGGAACTCATGAAAAGAAGAATGGAATGGATCTTTTTTTTAAGTTCAATAAATAAAGTGACATGCCAGGTTGCTATAGATTGGGAACAAAGAATGCAATGGATATTGTGAAATGATCATTCTGGACCTATTTGGACCACTGGCCACCCTCTCCATAAGCTCTCCCAGTATGGAGTAGTTGAGTAGAGAAAGAGAAGGACGAGGAGACATGACACTGGTGGCAAGTTATTAACCCTGCTGTTCCCCACTTTTCAGTACGAAATTCATAAGCTGCACCATGTTGCAGAATAAAAAAAATAAAATAATAAAAGTTATACCTATAAAATGATTATGACATAAATTATGCAAAGTTTGCTGGGCTCCACTGCTGAATAGAAAAAGTGTCCTTTTGAAGTATCTTTTATATACTGATTTTTATCTATACCAAGAAATGGCTTGTGACAACTCTCTTTCTTGAATAATTATACTTGTAAACAATTTTCACCAGCATAACTACTTTTTGATGATTCTCTTTGGTAAATTTTGTTTGCCGTTCATAAAGCTTATTCCAAGCTTTATACTTTCTTATCCCCCCTACAAGCGTCATGCTTTAGAAACATATCTAGCTGTATCTTTAGGTTCTTTGCAGCCATGGATGATATTTTTTCCAACAGGACATCATTCTAGTGTTTTTTTTTTTTTTCCTTCTTCTTCTTTTCCCACAAGGTATTATTATTCAGGTGGTTTCAGCATACATGTAGTAATTCTGACAAATTTCTGCAATCCATAACATCAGGGGTGAGGAACAAACCCCCTACAAGCCCAATTATTCAATGCCCCACAAGAATTAAGCTATCTTGGCGGTTGGCCCATGTGGGCCTCCCCTGCCTTGTAGACCAAACCAAACTGTGATTCCAAAGCAAATCAGTGTTGGCAGGTCCACCAAGAGACAGCAGAGCCATCAACATGGAGAGAAGGGTGGTGGAATCCATTTCCACAGAGGGAAGCTACATCCCTTGAGGCATTTATTGCACACATGGGGGAGAACAAAGAACCTAAGTAGAGCTGAGCGCCTTGTCCTGCTGTTGGGCATCAGTCTTTGCGGATATCTGCCTGGCTGTAATTTTCTAATGCCTTATTTTAGCTTCCTGTGACTCCAGGTTTATACCTCCAGCCAAAAGAGTATACAGGACACCGAACAAAATAGTGGTCAAAAAGCTCAATCCCTTCCATTTGAAATTATGCAACACTTTGCCCCTGTGGTATATGATGATTAGAAGCCAAAACATTATCCAAAGTTGTTTTCTTGCTGATGTCTTAAAGCATTATTACATAAAGCCCACCAAGCTTGGCAGGCACTCATCTCACACAGATGATGAAAAGCTTTTCTTAGTTAAGCTAAAAAGACTATGATTCCATGACAAGAGTTATGCCCACAAGAACAGAATCAGAAGGAGACTAAACAACAACAGAAGAATGCTAGACTAGTCTGGAAGGTAGGCAGAGAGCTTCATTAAGGAGTTACATTGCATGTTTTATGATGAAGAGGAGGCTTGTCTCTCTCTCTCTCTCTCTTTCTCAGTGGATCTATGAAGTTCCTCGCTGCTGTGAAAGAATTCCAGGGGGCGAAAGCTTTGCCTTGGTATGCCTCTCTAGCCAGGCCTGTTTCTCTTGTGGCCGGGCTTCCCGTCTGACTCCCCCTCGGATGATGCTTCCATGGATTTGGTGAAGGAGAAGGAGAGATCGGCGTAAAGTTCGACGACTCGCCGGATGTTGTTGTTGAGCTCGCGGATTAGGCCGACATTCCGGCTGAGGTTGTTGGGGATCTTGGACTCGTGGTTCTGGTTGATCTCATTGATCAATAGCCTGTTCTGATCCAGGATGCTCTGGACTTGGACAAAGCTCTTCTGGAAGCTCTGGAGGACCTTGTTGTTCGCTTGGGTTCCATTGTCAAGGCCTGAGAAGGTGTCCCCCTCCATCATTCCCACTTCTGTTCCTCTCTTCAGGTGTGTTCAAAACCAGTCCTGCAGACAGATTAAATCAAGCAGGGGAAAAAGAGAAGAGTATCAGAGGAACACAAAAAAAAAAAAAAAAAATAAAAATAAAAAAATCATTAAATGTTACCAAAACAGATAAAGTATTATAAAGCAAGAAAAATAAGTGAGGAAGCCACTGAGGAGAGACAGAATCTGACCGAGTACCACTGGTCTCAAGACCTCAGAAGCAAACTTAACAAAAAAAAAAAAAATGGTAGTATGGAAGCTAAGGAGAGAGAGAAGGGGGGGTAGGAATATATGGAGTGGTATCAGGCCATAGGAGGCATGAGAGACAAGGACTGAAGAGAAATCATGGCTTCAGAGTCTAGTTTTCACAAAGGGATCAGATGGCAAACAGGGTTTTCAATATCATAGTATTGAAAAGCTGAGCCAATTCCACAAGAAGAACAGGTTTCAAGGGCTTTTATTACTCTTACAAAAAGAAACCACTTCAGAAACCTCACCTTCAACTGTGAAGTGAGAACTACTACACAAAATAAAGAGGAAGATTTTAACAGAAAAAGAAGACAGCCAATGTACTGGAAAAAGAGATGGCAGAGCAAAAATTTCACAAGGGGGGAGCAAAAGGATAAAAAATGTCTAATTTTAGAAAAAAAAATTAGACAGTAAAAGGACCTTTTCCTTCCGGTGAGGAGCAGGAAAAAGAGGACAGAATTGGTTGCCCAAATGCTCATCCGTACAAAGAAATCTTGCAGAATAATTCCTGAAATAAAAACACAAACAAAACCCGGAAAACCTTTAAAAAAAAAAAAAAAGACAAAAAAAGAATCCTGTTACACCTCTGAAAACAGAGAACGGAGGAACAAAGATTAAATTTTGATACAAAATTCTTCATAATATTCAAGAAAAACGACAATCCATCAGAGAAAAAAAATAAAAGGGAAGTATCTAAAACATTAGAATCCCTGAAGAAAGGAGAACAGAAAAAGAAGAAAACAGAGCAATAAAGATCGAATTTCTAAACAAAATTCTTCATAATATTCGAGAAAACAACAAGCTATTTGGAGAAAAACTGAAACGGAGCATCTAAAACATCCTACTTCCTTCAATAACAATCTCGGAATTAAAGGGAAAAAAAAAACGGAGGAGAGAGCAATAAGATCGGATTTTGATGCGAAATACTTGACAGTCTTGGAAAATAACGAAAATCCATTTCGAGAAACGATCACAGGGAAGGCCGTAGACATTGGAATCCCCGTCAACGACGAATCCCAGAACAAATGAAAAGAAGAGAAAAGGCGACACATAGATCTTTTGGCGTACCTTGGAAATCTGGAGCATTTATTCTGAGCCAGATGCAGAGAGAAGAGGCGGTCGAGGGGGGGGTGCGATGGGGGAGGAGAGAGGCGGAGCAAATCTGGGAAGGCTCGAGAGAGAGAGAGAGAGAGAGAGAGAGAGAGAGAGAGAACGAGAGAAGCGTCGATGCGGTCGAATCCGGTAGGAAAGGTACATGAGAGGATCCTCAACTAAAACCAAAAAAAAAAAAAAAAAAATTAAGAGGTTTTCTTAATCCTTTCTTTAATGCTTGCTCGGAGTGCACTCACCGCTTTAAGCTTACGCGGCTTTTCACCGCCTCCCACTGCTTCGCTACATGATATGTACCTACAAAAGGTACATAGAATACGGCAGCTTCTTATAATTAGATATTTGATTAATGGCTATGACTTAATTAATTATTATCACCTGAAAGTAAATATAATTCTTATTAATTTACATTCTTATGTTTTAGTTAATTAATTATATATTTGATAGAGTTTGATTGTTGTTATTAAAAATGCCATTGTTCATAATTTTATTTATTTATTTTTATTCAGAGGTTAAAATTAATGTTGATTGAAATTGATTTATTTATCTAATCAACGTAGATGCAGGTGCATTTGTAATATATATAAAAAAATAAAATTAAATGATAAATAAAAAATTAAAATATTTATAACTAAAAAATTGAGCTTTTATTTGACTTTCTTTCTTATCTAAATTCACTAGACTCTTGAGTATTTGCATGCAAGAGAATGAATATAGATGATTCTAAAAGATATAAGAGTAAGATTTTATTATTACTGTGGTTGAAATTGCCTCACTTTTATTATGCATGACTCCGTTTGTGGAAATATTAAATAGATTTATTTCGTGTTTTAATTATATGACTATATTTATAACCTCTTTAATCAAAGAATCATGCAAAAGTTTTGGTTTTCAGCTTTACCTTTGTGTTTAAAGAAATATAATGGAAAACACTTTTTTTTATTTTTTATTTTTTATTTCTGAGCATGGGCTTTTAGGGCTTATCAAATAACAGAAATTTGGTGGACCATAATTTTGAGCTAATAATTTTATTTTCCTCTGCAAGATCTACGCATGACTTTTTTTCCTTTCTCTATTCTCCGTACACGACTTTGCCTCAAGTTCCACGCGTGCCGCCACGCGATCGCGGGAGGTGAGAGCACCGTAGCGTCTCCATCCCAGGGGCAACAAGCCTTTTGGGCTCGCGTTCTTTTCGGTGTGCGTCCGCCACACCGTAGTCTCTTGCGTACAACCCATCTGGGCAGCTAAGTAATCAATCGCACATCACACCATGTGTCGCCACCTGCGCACGACAAGTCAGGCACACGTGGCGCACCTCGGACCGACTTCTACGCGAAAAACTTTGTATTGGAATTCGGAACCAGGGGAGAGCTTTATCTTTTCGTGCAAGGTTTGACTCAGGCTGGGTGTTTGGCTCGCACACCGTAACATTTTGTATAGACGATATCCCACCGTACAAAATATGCCAACGATCGAAGGGAGGGATATGGATTCGGGATCAGTTCGAGATTCGTGCCAAATCGACACGGGCGGCGATGGATGACGTTACGCTTCTCCGAGGTCGCATGGAGGGTACGGCTAAGGATGGTCCACGTCATCAACTTTAAGCTAACTAATTCTGTACCTGAGGGCGTTCCAGCGAGAAGCAGTGGTTTGTGCAGCACCCTCTTTTTGTCACCCAGCGGCAAACCCTCTCTCTCGCTGGGAGTAGCCTGTGGTGGCGTCGTAAGAAGGAGGAAGGTCCGGGGGTAGTTTCGTAATCTGGTCGGAGGAAGATGGTCATGGATGGGCATGGCATCATACCATGGCCTTTGACAGCGGGAATCATTGCCATGTGGACGATGGATGATCACAACATTATTGTCGAAAGAGAGATTTTAATTTTATGGAAAGGTGGCCACATCCATACGTGAATCACGTTAACATTCTTTTTGATCATGCAAGCTTTCAACGTGGGACCCTCCACAAAAATCAGCAGCTATTTTGGCTTGCATGGTTTGTGGTTGGTATTTTTTGGACATGACCATGCTAATCAGATATTCTCAACAAATGTTTTGCTTTTTTTAAAAAAAACATTCAATGATTCAATGCCATGGAGAGAAGTTGCATGGTTAGTTTAGAGCTCTCCAACACAAATCTTAAGACTCCATTTGACCATAGAATAGATTTGAAGGGTTAAAAAATAAAACATTTAGACTCTATGAAAAGCTGAAATAAAGATTAAGGCTTCTCAGAGCTTTATTGTCTTATTGAGATTTTTTTTTTCAGATTTGATTAAAGAAAAAAAAATTTTGTGCAAAGTCTAAACATATTTTCTTCCTTTCTACTAGAAAATAAATACTACAAAAGAAATTGTTTTCATTTTTTCATCCTCTTTTTCCCTTCTTACTACTCTTTGTTTGATTGAAAATACAAAAAGCGATAAAATTTTTTCCTTTATTTTCTTATGTTTGATTAAAGAAGAAAGGATTATAAACAAAGTCCACACACATTTTCTTTCTTCCACTCAAAAACAAAAATCATAAGAAAGATAGCACTTATTTTTCGATCATTTCTTCCTTTCTCTCAAAAAAATATTTTCTACAAAAAAATTTTTTATAAAAAAAAAATATCAAACAAAAGAAAATTTCTTTTAAATTTTTTTTTTTCAAAAAACTACCGAAAAGATACCTAAAGATTGACAAGAAGAATAAGTGGGAGGGTATATAGTACATTAATGCATATTACATTTCACTATTTGAGTTTATTACAATAACAAAATTATCTTTCGATTTTTTACATTTAAGAGAATGGATAGAAAAAAAAGGGGGTAAAATGATAAGTGGACCATATCAAGGAGTCTATTAATGAGCTTACTCCGTCCATCTCCATGGAATTAGTTTATGAAGCAGGTGAGGGGGACGTCCCTTAAACGTTTCAAGGATGGAATGACTACTTTGTGGGGCCAATAAGGCCATTTTGCAACATAAGAGAGGAAATAGGTTGTTTTCTCTCCACTTATTTCTCATTCAAACACAGACTCACCTAATACAGAGAGTGACATGGTACATATTGTTTTGATACATGCCCAATTGAAAAATTATAATCAACCATAAATCAAATAAAATAAAAAAAATAATTGTCATTCTTTCACAGCCTTGCATGCTGCCAAACAACATGAAGTTTTGTTTAAAGAAGTCCTTAAGCTTTATTTATTTTTTTCTTTAATAAATAAAGGTGATACTGTTCCCCTTTCCTTTTGGGTGATGGTACTTTAATGTTAATATCATGCAAATTCGTTTCCAACCTATTATTTTGACTACCTGGTCTACTGTGAATCTTTCTTTAAGCTGCATTACTTTCGTCAATTAGCTGGAAAGTCCATGAACTTTAGATGTGAAACCAAAAGTAAAATTCCACCTTGCCTTCTAGATATCATGGCGTCTTCTTTTTAAAAACTAGCAAGGTTTGACCGTCCAATCCAAAGACAAATTCCTTTTCTATAGTCAAAAGAGCAGACAAATGTCAAAAAAAAAAAAAAAAACAATGGATGACTGCATGCAATAAAAAAGTTTAATTTGGGCCACATTTACCTCAATGGTAAGATGAGGGATGAGGTTGTTATCACTTTATTCCCTCTTGGAAGTGGGAATGAATCCAATCCACTCTCTTGCGTGACTTGGAGACCACAGTTAGCAAACCAACCTGTGACAATGTTTGCTTGCTGATAAATATGTGTTACCTTGGAAGACCTCAGCTGAGCCTTCCACATGGAGTTGTATTGGATTTAAGGATGTTAAGAGGGTTTGATCTTCTGTTGATCCATGGTTATAGGATCAGCTTACAACCAAATTCTTTACAGGCGATGTATGTTTGAATTTTGTCAGGCATCAAGCAAACAATATGGGCTCAAATTACCATGAAACTAATGCATACAAAGAAAAGCATCAAAATTAGGAAATAATATAAAGGTTCATGAAAATCAATGAACTAATCCTATAGGTGAAAAACAAATGGATTCGGTTTGACCAATATTCTCATGCTCCACTCAATTTGTGCACTTCAAGTACCACATGCACAACTGTGGCAAGTTCAGTGGCTATAAAATTCTTAAAGTATGTTTGGTTTCTAAGCATAATCTTATATTTTATTTTTACTTTCATAAAAAAATAAAAAATATTTGTTAAAATATGTTCAATGAATAAAAATAAAAATAATTAAAAAAAACTTTAAAATGATAGAAAAATAGAAAGAGTTTAAAGATGTTTTTTCTATTTTTCATCGGGAAAAAGAAGGAAGTATATAATGAATGCTAAAGAAGTTGATGGTATTTTCTTTTCAAAAGATATTATTTATAATAAAAATAAAAATAAAAAAATAATTTTTATTTTTATTTATCAAACATATTTTTTTTAGAAATAAAAAAATAAAAAAAAATATTTTTAAAAAATAAACCTTTACCGGGAAGCGTGGAAGGCAAGTTAAGCCTCCGGGGATGTTGCTCCAAGTAATGGTTAACAGATTCCCACTTTCTTCTTAAATCTCCGAGCAATAGGCTGGAATCTTAAAAAAAGACCTACTAATCTAAGGTTGTTTTATAAACATAGGTTGGAATCTTCGCCTCTCTTCATCTCATTGAACATCAATGCTTAGGAATAAACAAATGAGGAGCCAACCCATATTTGCTAAGCCACAAGACATAAACTATGAGCAAAGGTAAACGAAGTCATTTGTTTAGAGGCTTGGAGGTGGCCCAAGGACCCCCACAAAAAAAAAAAAAAAAAAAAAGAGTTCTGATAATACTAATCCATGACTTGGGCATAGCTGATATCTTAAACTACTTTAATTATTTTAAGTGTCATTGATAAGATGATGTTGTGATAACACAAAGAAACACTAATTAAAAGGAGGGAATTGCGTTGGCGTTAGGCCAATGCCAGCCTTTGGACTTCGGCTAATGCTGATAGATTTCCTTTTTGTTTTCCTCATGACGCCATGGGCCCTTGAATGACAAAGGTTGTCCGCTTGGCTTCCGTCCATCATTATCAAATGATCTTTCTCCTCCAAAATTGATAAATATGCTTCTCCTCTATGATGGCTGCCATGGAGCTCTTGTCCTTTTCTTTCTTGAGATAATCTTGATGGAAAAAGCAAGAGGAGAGTGCTCATATCAAAACAAAATCTAAATCCTTTAGTAGACCTTCTATTAACTTATAATGACATCAATCAAAGATAATCTAACAACGAATTATGGCAAATGAAGTGAGATAAATGATTGTTAAATTAATCTTATATTAGCTAAGATGTCTGCTAATATAAGATTTGGTTACAGCACTTGACCAGCGATGTGAAGTTATGATTTAGTTTATTGCCTGTTTCTTAGAAAAAACCATCTTCCAAGCAAACATCCATAACACCCCTCAAGCAAATATGCTATTCAGATGAGTTCTAGCAATGATATAATTGAGGCTTGTTCTAAAAGTCATACCACTCTGTTTGATATATAGCTAAAGATTTTGAGCTGGAATCTTGGTTGGAGCATTTAAGTATTGAGACATAATTACAATTCAGATGAGTTTCCTTTCTTTTGTAAGGAAAGAGTACATTCCAACCGTGATTGCATTCATGAAAATGAGAGCTCCAAAAGTTATTTTCATATTTAATAAGCTAATCTAACTTAAATATATAACCTTTTTTTTTTTTTTTGCCTACCATCAATAGCTTGGTCTCTCAAGGGATTTAAGCTCCAGTTGAGGTCCAGGTGGAGTGGGTTTAGGAAAGAGGATAGGGAGGCTAATGAATCCAACCAGCAAAGGGGAAAGAGGAGATATAACCAATGTAACAAATAATCCATATCGATCTTCAACTTTTTCACATCAAGTTTTATCCTTGGATGGTTTGGATTTGCTTAAATGAGAGCGTGTGGATATTAAGTAAGTTTATCATGAGAAAATTATTTAAAAACATAATTGGTGTGATGGGACTTCAATCAAATATTGCCTCACATTAGTTCAACCAATAAACAACCTATGTCTAGCATAGGTAAGGATATGCTTGGTTTCTTGAAAAATATTTTAGAAAACTTTTTTAAAAAATTCTAGTCATTTGGATAGGAAAAATAATATATTGTAAATATAGATTGAGAAAATCTTTCCTTTTTCTTAAACATTTTTTTTTTTTTAGGGGGGTGAATAGGCCAACTGCAATATACATTTTTTCTTTTTTTATGACACAAGGGGTGCCCACATTGAAAGAGTTTGACAACTTCAAAAAAGAACAATGGAAAAGAATCTATCAAATCTACCTTTGTTTTGAATCTTTCACCTTTCTACATATTATTGACATATAATGTTTTTTTTGGAGCACATAATTGCTTGCAATAAATATAAGCCATCGCATATAATTAAAAATTGAATACACACTAAACTGCTAGATTTAGATAGCATACCCTGTATGTTTAAATCGGTCAAAAAAATTAATGTTTATAAAAAAATTCTTGAAAAATGAAGCTTTCACCGCTGCAATATCTAGGAAGAATCAGATATGAACAGTCATATCCTTACCTGCAATGAAATTATTTTATTCTTATGTTTCAGACCTGTGACATTTGAATCATGATGGAATAATTTTATTATTTCATGCCAGCCCTCTTAAGAAGAGTAGTGTTTATAAAACTCTTCATTTCTTAGGAGAAAAAAAAAAAAAATGTTGTGGCACACTTGTATCTTCATGTGGACAGCCTAGGAAGATAAAAACAATGAAGCTAATATAAGCATTCTTCAAAAAAAAAAAAAAAAAAAAAATTATCTTTTTGCCTAAAAGAAGCTCTCACATCTATTATTAATCAACAATCAATGAGAAAAAAAAAAAAAAAAGCTACTGTAGAAGCCGAGGTTTCAAACTGTATGTTACTACTAGTTTGTGTTATTATAAAGAATTGGCAGCTGGCATGCAACATAATTATCAATTGGGGTCCTCTCAATCCTTTCCATTAAGAAGACCATATAGAAATAAGAGCTTAGGCAAAAACTCAACCAAAAGCAGTTTCAATTGTTTGAAAAAAGGAAGGGTGGGGTTAAGTATCAGCCTTATCAGCTCTATCAATCAATACTGGAATGGACCATGAACTGTTAGATAATAGTTTCTAGTTTTAACTATCTGTAGACTCTCTTAACTTCTTGGTGTTATTGTCTTCATATGTTCCATCTCCTTGGCAGGCAAATAAAATCTCTGATTACATCTTTTGGGGGTAGGAGAGGCATCAACTACATGCAAGAATCAAACCCCAAACTAGATGTGCATCAGAGGAAAGATAATAGACAAGTCTAAATAAAGTGGCTTAAAAATATGGGAAGTAGTTCAACCATGGTTTGGATGCCTACATACTGTTCTGATCCACTTAATTCCCCTTGATCCTTTTGGGCAGAAGTAGCAAATTCCTACGTCACTGATCATTTAAACCCACACCAAACTTCATGCAATCTTGGCAAATGCCCCATGTGAGTCTCCTTCCCATGTCCACAAACCAAATTGTGATTCCAAAAAAGATTGGTCTTGGTTCCATGAGGTGTTTTTTTTTTTTTTTTGGTAAGGAAAAAGTAAGAGAACAAGATCCGATACCAATTTATTAAAATGAAAAGAGTTATAAAATTAGAGAGTTAATGAGGTAGAATAAAGAAGATTATAAAAAATCTGATAAGAATCCCTTACTTTGTTGAGACAGAGGTCACCTCACAAATTGAAGATAAAAATAATATTGTATTGAACTGATGATGCAGAGGCATTCTTTTCGAGAAAAATTTTTAAGTTTCTTTCATAACAACTATATCGCATAAATGCCACAACTAATTGATCCCAACTTTTCTCCTGTTTCTTCAATTGGTTACAAAAGGTTTCGAAGTTCAAAACCATCATTCTCAAAATCTTCTATGAACTTTTAATCATAACACCCCAGTTATGTTCAAATTCACAATTAGATGTTCCTGATTTGAGCCACTCTCACTAATATAATCATACCATATAGTGAATTGCACAATTATAAATTAAATCAAAAATAATTTAGCAAAAAAAAAAACCTACAAGGCTGCCACATAATAATTCTAGCAATCACTTACTTGGCCTATAGATGTTTATTTAAATAAATTTTGGAAAGCATTCCCTTTGCAAATAAATTTGTACTAGA